>OX463229.1:9293543-9603543 GCA_949820135.1 Sylvilagus floridanus
ATGTGGTTGCAGCGGCCCAAGCACTTGGGCCATCTTCTATTGCTTTTCCAGGCCATAGCAGGGAACTGGATGGGAAGTGGAGCAGCTGGGACTCAAACTTGCGCCCATATCGGATGCCGGCACTGCAGGCGGGGGTTTCACCTGCTACCCCACACCGCTGGCCCTGCTTTATTTTTTAAAAAGATTTTATTTATGGGGGCCAGGGCTGTGGTGCAGTGGGTTAAAGCCCCAGCCTGCAGCACCAGCATCCCATATGGGTACTGATTCGAGTCCTGGCTGCTCCTCTTCTGACCCAGCTCCCTGCTAATCCACCTGGGAAAGCAGTGGGGGGATGGCCCAACTCCTTGGGCTCCTGCACCCGCGTGGGAGACCCTGAGGAAGCTCCTGGCTCCTGGCTTCAGATCAGCGCAGTACGCCAGCCATTGTGGCCAACTGGGGAGTGAACCAGCAGATGGAAGACCGACCTGTCTTTCCCTCTGTATCTCTACCTTTCAAATACACAAATACATCTTTGTATCATTCCAATTTTAGTATATGTGCTGAAGCCAGGAACCAGGAATTCTTCCAGGTCTCCATATGGGTGCAGGGACCCAAGCACTTAGGCCACTGTTTCCTGGGCACATTAGCAGGGAGCTGGGTTGGAAGTGGAGCAGCTGGGACTCGAACTGGCGCCCATGTGGGATGTCGGCACTGCAGGCGGCAGCTTTACCCACCGCGCCACAATCCTGCCCCAGGATGCAGGCTTCTCAGCCCCTAGGCTACACTTCTCCCCCGCCCCATCCCCAGGGGAAGGTTTGAAAGCTCAGAGGTAGTCCAGGTTGTGAAATCGGAGCTGGGTTCCCAGTCCAGTACTGCCCTCTCCTGGTGGTGCCGGGTTCTGAAGCGGCCACCCCAACGCCATCACAACCTCCACGCGACGCCAGGCGCCAGTCTGGGAGATCGACAAACAGCAGGAGGGATAGCTTAGATTTCTGTTCCAGTGTGACGCTGTTTACCCAGAGAACCTCCCGTGTGGCTCCACGGTAGAGGACAGTATTCTTTTCCCAGTTTGAAAATAATCTGGGCCGGCACTGTGGCGCACTAGGTGAATCGTCCGCCTGGGCACCTGTTCGAGTCCCGGCTGCTCCACTTCCGGTCCTGCTCTCTGCTGTGGCCTGGGAGAGCAGTACAAGATGGCGCAAGTCCATGGGCCCCTGCACCCAGGTGGGAGACCCGGAAGAAGCTCCTGGCTCCCTCACCCTCCTCCCGGGTACAAGCAACCCTCACCACCCTCACCCTCCTCCCGGGTATGGGCGACCCTCACCCCCATCACCCTCCTCCCAGGTATGGGCGACCCTCGCCGCTCTCACCCTCCTCCCTGGGACGGGCGACCCTTGCCACCCTCACCCTTAGAGCACTGCCATGATGCTGAAAGGCAGCCCTGGCCCGGATTTGGGACCCCTTCCTGGACGGCTCAAGTGAGTCCAGTCCCCTCCCTTGGAGGGCGACCCTAGAAGGTGTGGCGGGGGGCCGTGGGTTTCCCTCTTTGGGAGGGGCCAGTGCTGGCCTCTACAGGGGGACCAGGAAGTCCTCCGCAAGTGGCCCACCTGATCAGATGGCATGAGGGACTGTGGGCAGGCCCGGGTCCTCCTCCCCAGGCCCTCTCAGCCTGTCCAGGTCCTGGCCTCTGGTGAGCCTACCTAGGGACTTAGCCTGCAGGGATGACGGCTGCTGGACGGCACCCAAACTTTATTTTTTTAAAGATGTATTATTTATTTTTAAGTCCAGAGTTGGAGAGGGAGGGAGGGAGAGGGAGGCAAGGAGGGGGAGGGGAGGGGGAGAGAGACTCTTCTATTAACTGGATCATTAACCAAGTGACCACGGCAGCTGAGACTGGTCCAAGTCGAAGCCAGGAGTCAGGAACTCCACCCAGGTCTCCCAAGTGGATGGTAGGGGACCGGTATTGAAGACATCTCTCTTTTAAAAAATTAATTAATAATTTGAAAGGCAGAAATAGAAGGAGAGAGGTTCACTCTCCAAATGGCTGCAATGGCTGGGGCAGGGCCAGGCAGGAGCCAGGAGCTTCTTCCAGGTCTCCCATGTGGGTGCAGGGGCCCAAGCACCTGGGTCGTCTTCCACTGCTTTCCCAGGTGCATTAGCAGGGAGCTGGATCAGAAGTGGAGCAGCCGGGACTTGAACCGGCGTCCATAAGGGATGCCCGCGCTACAGGCAGTGGCTTTGCCCGCTGCACCACAGCGTGGGCTCCTCGGCATGTTTTTCAGACACAGCACTTCTGTGCGGCATGAGTTGTTGCCTGCACATGACAGGAACTGGGACGGTCGGAGGGCTCCCTGCACACCTCTCACGGGTGAGGTCTACCTTCCAAACCGCGCAGTCACGGCTCGCGTCTTCAAACGCCTGGGAGAAGTGAAGGACTCTGGGACAGACGCGAGCGAAGTGAGAGTAAAGACAAACCCTAGAAAAAGCCCCAGCACCCTGACTGCAGAAATGGACCGGGGCCGCAGACCCCAGCACGTGGGAGACACCTGGGAGGCCGCCGGGGAACCCGTTCATTGCGCCAAAAACTCGCTCACTGATGGTTTAAGGAAAGGGCACTGCTTGATGAAAACAGCAATGACAAACACACGGAGAATAATCCGAGACTTGGAACACAGGTCACTTCTAGGACGCGGCTGGGGCACGGCGCCCGGAGCCTGATGAGTCTGTACTGCTGTTCTCTCTCAATCTTCCCACCCGCCTTTAATTATTATTATTTTTTTAAATGTGTTTATCTGAGAGGCAGACAGAGGGTGAGCTGCTGCCTGCTGTTCGCTCCCTGAATGTCCAAAACGGCCATGGCTGAAGTCAGGAGCGCCATCTGGGTCTCCCAGGTGGACGGCGGAAATCCAAATCCTTGAGCCGGCACCGCTGCCTCCCAGAGTCTGCACCTGCAGGAAGCTGGAGCCGGGGCTGGGAATCAAACCCAAACCTCCCATGCGGAATGTGGGCGTCTTCGCCTCTAGCCCAAAACCTGCTCCCTGAATTCTTTCTTCTGTGAATGTAGTTCATGAAAAAAAAAAAAAAAGAACTCAAGAAAATGTCAGACTCTGTCCACCTGCTCTGTGGATCTAGCAGCAAAAGCAGAGCCGCCCAGAGCCGACGCTGTGGCGTAGCAGGTGAGGCCTCTGCCTGCCGTGCCGGTATCCTGCGTGAGCGTCAGTTCAAGTCCCGGCTGCTCCTCTTCCGATCCAGCTCCCTGCTAATGGCCTGCTAAGGGCCCAAGTGCTTGGCTCCTGTACCCACGTGGGAGACCCAGGCTCCCAGCTTCGGATTGGCCCAGCTCCGGCTGACGTGTCCAGTTGGAGAGGGAACCAACGGAAGGAAGACCCCTCTGTCTTCCTCACTCTCTCTGTAATTCTGCCTCTCAAGTAAATAAAATAAATATAAAAATATATAAAATAAATAAATAAAAAAAAACACAGAGCAGCTCCCAGCAAACGCTGGCGCCAGACAGTGAGCTTGTAAGTCAGAGCAGGGTGGCGGGAGGCGGAGGCGGCCAGTGTCTATGCGGGGTCCCCTGTGGGGGTGCCGTGCTGACACCGAGTGGGGAAAGCGCCCGCCCGAGGGCTTGCAGGCTGGCTGGGAGGCTCACCCTCGGTGGGACTCCGCAGCTTGCACCTCCCAGCCTCTCTGACCTGCTCCAGGCCTGGGGCACAGGGGAGGGAGCAGGACGGCCACTGTCCCTCGGTGCCCAGCTCGGAGGGACACGGAAGGCGGCCTTTCACTGGCATGGGAAACAGGCAGAGGTATGTCATGTGCACAGCTCTTCGCGACCCACCGGAGAACTGAGACCTGAGCCGTGACTGGCGGTCGCCATGGCCGAGCGGGTGGAAGCTCTAGGCGGCCCAGTTCTAGGGGTGCCCGCACGCTTGCACGCGGTACCCCCAGACACCCAACCAGGTCCTCACAGTGAGGATCAGAGAAAAACCGCTTCCTGCTTCTGGCAGGGCGAGGGGGAACAAGTCAGCCTTGCTTTCAGAAGTAACCATTTCTAGGAGGCTGGCGCCGCTGGCGTCCCTTGTCGGAGCGCAGGTTCGAGTCCTGGCTGCTCCCCTTCCAGTCCCGCTCCCTGCTGATGTGCCTGAGCAAGCAGCAGGGGAGGGCCCCAAGTGCTTGAACCCCTCCATGCACGTGGGAGACCCGGATGGAGTTCCTGGCTTCGACCTGGCCCAGCCCTTTGGGGAGTGAACCAATGATGGAGGATCTCTCTCTCTCTTCACTCTGTCTTAAAAATATATATATATTTAGGCCGGCGCCGTGGCTCAACAGGCTAATCCTCCGCCTTGCGGCGCCGGCACACCGGGTTCTAGTCCCGGTCGGGGTGCCGGATTCTGTCCCGGCTGCCCCTCTTCCAGGCCAGCCCTCTGCTGTGGCCCGGGAGTGCAGCGGAGGATGGCCCAAGTGCTTGGGCCCTGCACCCCATGGGAGACCAGGAAAAGCACCTAGCACCTGGCTCCTGCCATCGGATGAGCGCGGTGTGCCGGCCGCAGCGCGCCGGCCGCGGCAGCCATTGGAGGGTGAACCAATGGCAAAGGAAGACCTTTCTCTCTGTCTCTCTCTCTCTCACTGTCCACTCTGCCTGTCAAAAAAAAAAAAAAATATATATATATATATATATATATATATATATATATATATATTTAGTTGAGAGGAAGAATTACAGAGAGAGACAGGGGGAGACAGAGAAGTCTTCTATCCACTGGTTCACTCCCCAAATGGCCACAATGGCTGGAGCCGGGCCGATCCGAAGCCAGGAGCCGGGGTGCACCACAGCGCAGCCCCTTGCTCTGACTTCCAAAGAAAGAAGTCGCAGGCCGGGGGAGGGCAGCCCCTCTCCCCACACCGATGGGACTCCTGCACATGCCTGGGACCACCTGAGCCCCACCTCCCAAGTCTCTCTGGGTAACACGGGGTAGCAGCTAGGGGAGGGAGAGACAAGCCACGGAGACCACGGAAATCCAGCCACCCCTGCCACGGAGACGGGGACGGATGCGACAGGAGGGGGAGGTGCGGGCTGAGCCAGGCCAGTGCCCCTCTGTCCAGGGACACGCGTGGTCCAACAGCTCCTCACGCACCAGGCCGCCCTCCCCAGGGCTAAGGAGACCGAGTGAGAAACCCAGCGCGTGGCTGCGAGAGAAAGCATGTCAAAGGCAGCAGAAGTTAAGAGCGGTCTACTTCCCGGCTTGCAGACTCCATGGACCCTGCTTGAGGGAGACGCCGGGCCTTGAACCCACACCTTGAGATTTGAAACCCCGGCGCCCACGTGGTGGCCTAGCAAGGCTAAGCTGTTGCCCCTTCTGATCCAGTTCCCTGCCAATGCACCTAGGATGGCAGTGGCAGATTGGCCAAGTGTGTGGGCCCTTGCAGGGAGACCCGGATGGGAGCTCTTGGCTCCTGCTTTTGGCCTGGCCCAGCCCTGGCTGTTACGGCCATTTGTGGAGTGAACCAGCGGGTGGAGGCGCTCTCTGTCTCTGCTTTTCTCTTTGTAACTCTGCCTTTCAAATAAATAACAACAACAACAAAAATTGGGGGCCGGTACTATGGCATAGCAGGTTAAGCCACCATCTGCAGCACTGGCATTCCAATGTGGGTGCCGGTTCGAGTCCCGGCTGCTCCACTTCTGATCCAGCTCCCTGCTAATGCACCTGGAAAAGCAGCAGCAGACAACCCAGGTACCTGGGCCCCCACTGTTCACATGGAGACCTGGACGAAGCTCCTGGCTCCTGGGTTTGGCTTATCCCAGCCCGGCCGTTGTGGCCATCTGGGGAGTGAACCAGCAGGTGGAAGATATCTCCTCCTCTCTTGTATCTAACTCTTTGAAATAAAAAATAAATGCATCTTCAAAAAAATTATAATCTTGAAGCCCCGCACCAAGCCGTCACTGTAGATCCTGGTACTGGGGGCATCCCACAGCCCCCGCCCCCAGACCTCATCCGCATGGCCAAGGGTCCACCCCCAACACAGCCCAGTCGCTGAGCAGCGGGGTGGAAACGGCAGGGCAGAGAGACTTCGCGGCGGGTCCGTTCTCCAGGTCGGTGCCGGCAGACACAGCCCACACCCACTCCGCACTGCGTGGAGGTCTGTGCACGGGTGGGAGGGCCTCGCTTGGCGCCCAGGTCACGGTGAAGACCCGAGCGCTTCCCCAGGTCCCTGGGGTGGAGCGCCCCCTGGCGCTGAGACCGGGGCCACACACCCACAGCAGAAGCGTCTACACCCTGGGAGGGAGCAACCCTGCCGCTTAGAACGCTGCAAGAAACAATGCTAACCCTCCTGGGCAGGACCACGCTGTCACACCCCCAGCAGCACCCACACCTTGGAGGGGACCGTGGCCACGCCCAGTGAACCAAATACGAGCCCGTCGGAAACTGACCACAGGCCAGCATCCCACACGGAGCGCCAATGCAAGTCCCTGCTGCTCCCTGTCCATCCAGCTCCCTGCTAATGGGCCAGGGAAAGTGGCCGATGGCGGCCCGAGTACTTGGGTTCCCCCCATTGGAGCTCCTGGCTCCTGGCTCCAGCCTGGCCCAGCCCTGACCGTTGTGGCCATTTGGGGAGTGAACCAACAGATCCAAGATCTCAATCTCTCTGCCTTTCAAGTAAATAAAATAAATCTTTTTAAAAAGGGACATCACATGATATACTGCAAATATGTGTAACATTTATTTAAAGATTTTATTTATTTGAAAGGCAGAGTTAGAGAGAGATCTTCCATCCTCTGGTTCACTCCCCAAATGGCTGCATCAGCTGGGCCTGGGCCAGGCTGAAGTGAAGCCAGGAGCTTCTTCCAGGTCTCCCACGTGGGTGCAGGGGCCCAAGGACTTGGCCATCTTCCTCTGCTTTCCCAGGTGCATCAGCAGGGAGCTGGATCGGAAGTGGAGCAGCGGGGACTTGAACAGGCGTCCTTATGGGACACCCGGTGCTGCAGGTGGCGGCTTTACCTGCTGTGCTGCAGTGCCAGCCCCTGCACAATACGTATGCAAAAACAACTTCTTTAAAAGCAGGATGGGGGCTGCCACTGTGGCGCAGTGGGAAAGCCGTCGCCTGTGGTTCCAGCATCCCATATGGCTGCCGGTTTCAGTCCCAGCTGCTCCACTTCCGATCCAGCTCTCTGCTATGGCCTGGGAAAGCAGTAGAAGATGGCCCAAGTGCTTGGGCCCCTGCACCCGCATGGGAGAATCGGAAGAAGTTCCTGGCTCCTGGCTTCAGATCAGCGCAGCTCCAGCCATTGTGGCCATCTGGGGAGTGAACCAGCAGATGGAAGACTCTCTCTCTCTCTCTATCTCTCTCTCCCTGTCTGTCCTCTCTCTGTTAACTCTGACTTTCAAATAAATAAATAAATCTTTCAAAAATAAAATAAAAGCAGGAAAACCCAATGAATGAAAACCTAGAGAGTTTTGCAGGTGAATTTCCCAAGCATGTAAGGAGAGCGGACGCCGAACCTCCTCAATCTCTTCCAAAAATGCCTACAGAGAAAAAAAACACACAGGGTGTTTAGAAAGAAGGACGGCAGCACACAGAGAAAACGATACAAAGCCGGCGCTGTGGCTCAACGGGCTAATCCTCCGCCTTGCGGCGCCGGCACCCCGGGTTCTAGTCCCGGTCGGGGCACCGGATTCTGTCTCGGTTGCCCCTCTTCCAGGCCAGCCCTCTGCTGTGGCCCAGGAGTGCAGTGGAGGATGGCGCAAGTGCTTGGGCCCTGCACCCCATGGGAGGCCAGGAAAAGCACCTAGCTCCTGGCTCCTGCCATCGGATGAGCGCGGTGCGCCAGCCACAGCCGAGGCGGTGGCCATTGGAGGGTGAACCAATGGCAAAGGAAGACCTTTCTCTCTGTCTCTCTCTCTCACTGTCCACTCTGCCTGTCAAAAAAAAAAAAAAAAAGAAAAGAAAGAAAGAAAAAGAAAAAAAAAAAAGAGAAAACGATACAAATGCCAATTAATTACTCTGTAAAAAGACGACAGGAAACTATTACCCAGGAGTGGGAATACCCAAGGCCAGTCCAGTCTCGGGCAGGGATGCATGGGGCGGGGTGGGGCCACACCTGTGGGGAGGCGCGATGGAGCCTCTCTCTCTCACACACACTGGGCCAGGGGGCCCTGCCTCCTGCTCTGGCCTCTACGGCAGGCGGCTGCTGGAGGCAAGCCCAGCATGGTGACGTGCGGGCACCTAAGTGGATCTCAGCTACAGAGAAGGGACAGGAACAGTGGGATGTAAAAGGCCGGCGAGGGCTCTCACCGTGGCAGCAGCCCGCGGGCCTCAGGCGTCTCTGGCCGAGTCCGGGAGGGCGTGTGGAGGTGCAGGCCGGGGACACCGCGCTGGACACCCAGGCGAGGTGAGTTGGCCCAGAGAAGCAGCCCCCTCTCCCTCTCCCCACCAGTGATTCACGTCAGCTCACTGCTCCTGTAACTCGGCTTCCGCCCACAGGCGACACAGCTGTGCAGGAACAGTCTCATATCCCTCCTTCCGTAGGCTCTTTCCCCTTCATTTTTCTTAATTTCTTTCTTTTTCAAACTTTTTTGAAGAAGGAAGACACTGACACACACAGGGGTCCAGGTCTACACAGGGTTGGGGTCAGGGTCAAGGTCGGGGTTGGGGTCAGGGTCAGGGTCGGGGCCGGGGCCAGGGCCAGGGCAGGGGTTGGGGTCAGAGTCAGGGCTAGGATCAAGGTCATGGCCAGGGCGAGGATCAGTGTCAGGGTCATTGCCAGGACCAGGATCAGTGTCAGGGTCAGGGTCGGGGTCAAGATTGGTGTCGGGGCCGGGGCCAGAGTCGGGGTCAGGGTCAGGGTCAGGGCCAGGATCAATGTCAGAGTCAGGGTTAAGGTCAGGGTCAGGGTCGGGGTCAGAGCCCCCCAGGCCCTCCAGGTCCCCGGGAGGCCATGCATGCAGCCATGGACTCCTAAGAGGTCGCCTCCCCTGGGACTGCCTTGAAGGACCTGCCCGGGGCCCCCCTGAGGAAGCGTGGACACTCTAAGGAAGGGGTCCGCTCTGAGGAAGCTCCGGCTGCACCCGTCTCCATGAATTTCCCAGGGGCGCCCTCTCTCCTCCCCCTTCTCCTCCTCCCAGGCCCAGCCCCAGCCCCCACAGCTGCTCACTGGCCTTCTCCACCGCACCCACCCCCAAGGGGCTCCCCCCCCAGCAGGCCGCACTCAGGCACCGCCCACGGGGAAGCTGCTCGTCACCCCCATGGCTGCCTGCTCAGCCTCTGTGGGCCCGCTGACGTCACGGCCGAACCTCAGGAGGGTCCTGCTCCACGCGCCACCCTGGCATCCTGCTGCGTCTTCCCCCCACACGTGGAAGAGGTAGCCATTCCTGAAGCGCCTGGACCACCCGTGGCTGGTGGTAAACTGGTCATGGAGGCCAGGCCGAACCTTCTTCAACGTGGCAAACCAACTTCTGGTCTTGGCCATCCCAGATGGGCCCTGTGCAAATCTTGGTGAGTCGCGTGGCCCTCGGGGAGCCGGAGCCCGGCAGGGCCTCCGTCACTCTGGTGGCGATGATGGTGGCGTGGGACAACGCCTAGCTGGCGGGCGATGACCATCACCAGGTCCTCGGCTCCCCGGTCCTGACCCCCCTCGGCTCCGTCCCCAGCTCATGGCCCGGAGCCACCAGGGAGGTTTTCCCCACGAGGGAAAATGGTGCCTCCCCACAGACAGAGAGCGAGAGAGAGCGAGGCTGTGGGCGGCCGCCTTCTGTACTCCCCCGTGCCGGGGCTCATGGCCGTGCACGGTGGCTCACGCTCATTCATTCGCAGGTCTGTGCGAACAAAGGTAGAAAGACATACGACAGGAATGACGCTGTTGTGTCGGTTCGAGTCCTGGCTGCTCCACTTCCAGTCCAGCTCCCTGCTAATGCACCTGGGAGAGCAGCGGAGGATGGCCTCTGCCTTTCGAACAAATAAATAAATTGCTTAAAAATAAATAAATACTTAATTTCTTCTACCATGCCAGCTTCACAGGCCCCAGGCAAGCAGATCTGGGGTTTTGCAACCAAACGTGGTTGTCACCAGGGGGCTCTGTGCGTGGGACTTTTCTTTTTTTTCTTTTTTCTTTTTTTTTTTTTTACAGGCAGAGTGGACAGTGAGAGAGAGAGACAGAGAGAAAGGTCTTCCTTTTGCCGTTGGTTCACCCTCCAATGGCTGCCGCGGACGGCGCGCTGCGGCCGGCACACTGCGCTCATCCGATGGCAGGAGCCAGGTGCTAGGTGCTTTTTCCTGGTTTCCCATGGGGTGCAGGGCCCAAGCACTTGGGCCATCCTCCACTGCACTCCTGGGCCACAGCAGAGAGCTGGCCTGGAAGAGGGGCAACTGGGACAGAATCCGGCGCCCCGACCGGGACTAGAACCCGGTGTGCCGGCGCCGCAAGGCGGAGGATTAGCCTGTTGAGCCACGGCGCCGGCCTGTGCGTGGGACTTTTCATGTCCAGTTGTCCATCTGTCTCTCTGTCGACCTCGCCTCCCCCACAATGGACTCTCCCAGCGCCTGGTTGGAGTCCTGACTCCGCAAACCATTCTAGCTCCCCGCTCCCCACGCGCTGGGAGCCAGCAGGTGGCGCCCCTGCCCTTCCCGGGGGAGACTTGGATGGGATTCTGGGTTCCTGGCTTTGGCCTGCAGGATTTGGGGAAATGAGCATTTGAAATTCTGCCCACGTCCATCTTCCTTCTTTCCGTCCTTGCTTGCACCCCGTCTGCTCACGGAGGGCTCACACAGAATGTTCCAAACTGAACCCCCCAGCTATGAATCCCCGGGCTCCCAGCAAAGCCCTGAGCAGCCTACATCCCAGAAAGGCAGTGGGGGTGTTATTTGCCACCCTCACCACCAGGGGGCGAACGCTTCGGTGCAATTCTCTTTCCAGAGGATTTTTAATTTTTGAAACTTACTGATTTAATTTGTTTGAAAGGTAGAGATAGATACAGAGAGATCTTCCATGCCAGGGTGCCTGGGTTCAAGTCCCGGCTCTGCTTCGGACCCCAGCCCCCTGCACATGCGCACCTGGAAGGCAAAAGTGATGGCTCAAATCCTTGGGTCCCTGCTACCCACGTGGGAGACCCGGATGGAGTTCTGGGCTCCTGGCTTTAGCTGTTGTGGACATTTGGGGTGCCAGCTGTCTTTCTTTCTCTGTGTCTCTTTCAAGTAAATTAAATAAATAAATTTTAAAACTAAAAAAATCCTCCAGTGAACTGCCAATATCTCCACTCCTGGCATGTCAATCAACTAACCTCGAGGTTCCTCTCCAGGGCATTCTCTGGCTGGGTTCATTGCAGGACTGGAAGAAAAACTACTTGTTTACCAAGAAGCCTTTTAAAGAAATTGATCTTTAAAAAAAAAAAAAAAAAAAGGCAAGCTCATAGCGCCTGCAGTTCACCATGTGGCCATGCGAGGGCAGCAGTGGACAGGAAACTGCCTGTAAAAGGCACCTGGCAGCTGGGGTTTGCAGAACAAGAGGTCTCTTGCCTTACACTTTTTCTCCCCTCCCCTCCCCTCCCCTCCCCTCCCCTCCCCTCCCCTCCCCTCCCCTCCCCTCCCCTCCCCTCCCCTCTCTTTTCTTTAACCGAGCACCTTGGCTGATTTTCCCACCTGCTGCACCTACCCAGAAATCCAGACTCCCGCAGCCCAGCACCTAGTGGATGTCCCTCCTCTGCATAGAAACTTCTGTGGCTCCCACCGTCCTGGAAGTTAAAGCTGACATCCTTGCAGGCTCCGAGAGCCCAGGGACCCCTCCCTCTCCGTGCTCTCTGTGCTGCAGCCACACACACCCCCCAGATCAAACCTGGAACAGCCTCTGTTTCCAGCAGCTTTGGTGGAGGACCTAGAAAACCCACCCTCGCGGAAACTTTGTGAACAAATGTATGGTCCACAGATATCTTTTTTTAAAAAGGATTTATTACTTATTTGAAAGGTGGAATTACAAAGGCAGAGAGAGAGAGAGTTCTCCCATCTGCTGGGTCACTCCCCCAAATGACAGCAACAGCCAGAGCTGGGCCAGGCTGAAGCCAGGAACCTGGAGCTCCATCTGGGTCCCCCACATGGTGCGAGGGCCCAAGCACTCCATCTACCGGGAGCTGGGTTAGGTGTGGGATGGGGGGGGGGTTCCTTGTGGCACAAAGCCCACAGCAAGTTGACTTTTCTTTGAAATGCAAATGAAAGTTTCTTTAAGAATACAACCGGGGGTTGGCGCTATGGCATAGCGGGTAAAGATGCCGCCTGTGGCGCCGGCATCCCATATGGCCGCTGGTTCGAGACCCGGCTGCTCCTCTTCCAATCCAGCTCTCTGCTATGGCCTGGGAAAGCAGAAGTGGACCTGCACCCGCATGGGAGAGCCAGAAGAAGCTCCTGGCTCCTGGCTGTGGATCAGTGCAGCTCCAGCCGTTGCGGCCACTTGGGGAGTGAGCCAGCGGATGGAAGACCTCTCTCTCTGTCTCTCTCTCTGCCTCTCCTCTCTCTATGTAACTCCGACTTTCAGATAAATAAATCTTTTAAAAAAAGAATACAGGCCGGCGCCAAGGCTCAATAGGTTAAGCACACCGGGTTCTAGTCCCGGCTGGGGCACCGGATTCTGTCCCGGTCGCTCCTCTTCCAGTCCAGCTCTCTGCTGTGGCCCAGGAGTGCAGTGGAGGATGGCCCAGGTGCTTGGGCCCTGCACCCCATGGGAGACCAGGAAAAGCACCTGGCTCCTGCCATCGGATCAGCGCAATGCGCCGGCCACAGCGCACTGGCCACGGCGGCCATTGGAGGGTGAACCAACGGCAAAGGAAGACCTAGTTCTCTCTGTCTCTCTCTCTCTCACTGTCCACCTTGCCTGTCAAAAAAAAAAAAAAGAATACAAATAAGTATTTACTTTTAGAACACAAATAAAAGCTCCTTCATAGAATACAAATGCAAATTTATTTTTACTTTTTTAGAATACAAATAAACGTTTTTAGAATACAAATAAAATGGTTTTTTTAGAATACAAATAAGCTTTTTCTAAGAACACACATAAGTTTTATTTTCACTTTTTTTAGACTCTTCCTTTTATAAAATGAGTTAAAAAAAAAAAAACACGAAAGTTCATGTCCAGGTTGAATTGCCGGCACCCCGTGCAGGATGTGGATTCGCCAAACCCGGGGCCCCGGGCTGGCCTCGCGTCTCGCGGGTCTCCTCCGCGGTCCTGGAGAAACGCCTGGCTCTCCTTCCCCCGCCTGCAGCCTCCCGGAAGGGAGGGGCGCGGCGCGGCTGCAGCCGCGGGTCTCCGCCTCTCGCAGCGCTGCCTGCTGCCCTGGCGGCCGGAGGAGTCCGCCCCGCACGGGGCCTGAGCCTCCCCTCCCTCCCTTCCGCCCCAGCTCCTGGAATGGCCCAGGCCTCGGGTCGTTGGCAAAGCCTGGGGCGCTGGGTCCGCAGGGCGCCCACTCCCACGGTGCGCCCCCCAGCTCTGGCTCCAGGTCTTGCTCCTGGCAGCGCCTGTCAGGGCCCCCACAGACCGCACAGACCGACCTGTTTATCTTGTCTTTTGTGTGAGCCCTCAACAGACAAAGACTGCCCGGTCTTTGCTGTTTCTGGACATCAGGGGCAGGCAGCCCCGGGACTGAGCCTGGGAGAGGGTGGGGCCGCAGGCCGCAGGTGCAGGTGCGGCCCCACCCCCACCTCACCTTTCTCCCCCGATTCTTTGGACCCCATCAACTTCTTTGCTGACTTCATTCTAAGCTCGTGTGTGTGAGTGTGTGAGTGTGTGTTTAAGATCTATTTATTTTAGAGGCAGACTTACAGAGAGAAAGAGAGACAGAGAGAAAGAGAGAGAGAGAGACAGAGAGAGAGGTCTTCCATCCACTGGTTCACACCCCAAATGGTCCCAACAGCTGGAGCTGCGCCGATCCAAAGCCAGGAGCCAGGAGCTCCTTCCAGGTCTCCCATGCGGGTGCAGGGGCCCAAGGACTTGGGCCGTCGTCTGCTGCTTTCCCAGGCCACAGCAGAGGGCTGGATCAGAAGTGGAGCAGCCGGCACTCGAACCAGTGCTCATAGGGGATGCCGGATCTTTAGGCCAGGGGGTTAACCCACTGCGCCACAGTGCTGGCCCCAGCATGGTAAGTTTTAAGCTTTTTTTTTTTTTTTTTTTAGCGAGAGAAAGGCTGCATCGCAGGCGCTAGGAGTGGAGCTGCAGGTGTCCGAGCGCTACCTAGGTCAGGTGTTTCCTAAACTGTCTCTCCCTGTGGGCTGGCCTGGTGCTGTCCAGGCTGGCCTGGTGCCCTGCCCAGCCTGTAGAGCAAAGTCCTCTGTCCTCAAGGAGGCGGAACCACGGCCAGGCCCACCTGGACCGCTCGGGCAACGCCCTGTCTCGTGCCTCCGCCCTAGACGGCAGCAGGGTCCTTCAGAAAGCTCGTGGGAAATGGAATGAAAAGATAAGCCCGTCGGGGCCGGCGCTGTGGCGTAGGGGGCTAAGCCTCCGCCTGCGGTGCCCACATCCCATAGGGGCGCCGCTTCGAGTCCTGGCTGCTCCACTTCCGATCCAGCTCCCTGCTGTGGCCTGGGAAAGCAGTGGAAGATGGCCCAAGTGCTTGGGCCCCTGCACCCGCGTGGGAGACTCGGACAATACTGGCCTTTGTGTCTCTGGCTTTCAAAATAAATAAAATAACTAAATATAAATACATAAGTAAATAAATAGAAAATAACTTCTCCTCCCCCCCCCCAAAAAAAAGTTAAGAAAAAACAAAGACCAAGTCCTGGGGAAGGCATGGGGAAATCTAGTCACATTCTTTGGAATTCTGGTTTTATCATTTAAAAAATGGTTTGGAATAACATGTAGCATTTGC
Organism: Sylvilagus floridanus; assembly: GCA_949820135.1. Lineage (NCBI taxonomy): Eukaryota > Metazoa > Chordata > Mammalia > Lagomorpha > Leporidae > Sylvilagus > Sylvilagus floridanus. The sequence goes on from OX463229.1 coordinate 9,308,363, forward strand.
ACATTTCTATGGGGTACAGTGCAATGACGTCACTCCCCACAGACCCATTTTAAAGACCAGGAGGCGCCCGGGCCACCCCACCCTCGAGGGCTGAGCACCCCCACCGCACCCCAAGTGCCACAGACAGGCGGTGACTCCCGGCGGGCACCTGGGTGGCGGGGACAGAGGTGAGGTTGGGCTCCCCGAGGCCAGCCAGAGGCCCCTGACCCCGCAGCCCGCCCTCTGCAGGTCCTCCGCCCATTCTACGGGTGGGGAAACTGAGCCCGCGGCGGGGGGAGGGGCGAGCCGCGCGCCGCGGGGGGCGGGGGCGGGGAGACGCCCGCGCTCACCTGGGCTGGCCCCAGGGCCTGCGGGCAGGGCGGGCCGCCTGCCGCCTCTTAAACCGGGGCAGCCCCGGAGGCTCCAGGCAGAGCTGCAGCTGCGCTCCGGGCGGGGGGCCCGACGGCAGGTGAACCCCGCCGGCCCGGACCTGGGCGCCGGGGAGGGGTCTCCGCCTGCCCGCGCCGCCACCCTCCTCCTTCCTGCCGGTCCCCGCCGCCGAGGGGCTGGGAGACACGACCCGCAACCCTCGCCGGGCCGCCCGGGGTGAGTCGCTGCCCCTCGCTGGGCCCGGGCACGGCGACCCCTGGGCAGCCGGCGGCAGCGCTGGGCGCCCGCGCTCAAGCCCGAGGGGGGAGGCGCAGGTGCAGGGGCGCTGGGACTGTGAGGGTCAGAACTCCGTGGTCACATATCCGGGCCCCGGGGTTCCTCTTGCGGGGGGGGGGGATGGGGGTGGGGGGTGGGCAGGACTTCCTGGAATAAGGGAGACCGCTGCCGGGCGTGGGGGAGGGGCGGGAGGCTGGGGACCCACCGAGTCCCACGCGCGGACGCCGGCCTGGGCCCCTCGCACCGCACACGCACGGCCCCGGCCCCGTGGGCCTGGCGGGCTCTTCCTGCCCGGCCACGCGACCCAGGGCTGCCAGGGGCATAGCAGGGACCCGGGTGGTTAGGCCGGGCTGCACCCCGGAAACAGACACACCCAGGCCGGGGCAGAGAGCGTGGGTGTGGACGTGAGAGGCTGCTGGGGCCATGCAGCAGGCAGAGCTGCGTGCCACGGGTGCAGACACCCACGCAGACACACGGAGACACGGATACACACTGACACACAGAGACACACACGCACAGATACACACTGACACACAGAGACACAGACACGGATACACACTGACACACAGAGACACACGCACAGATACACACTGACACACAGATACACAGACACACGCACGGATACACACTGATACACGGATACACACAGACCCATGGATACACACTGACACACACAGACACACGGATACACACTGACATACACACAGACACACGGATACACACTGACACACACAGACACGGATACACACTGACATACACACTGACATACACGGATACACACTGACACACAGACACACATGGATACACACACAGACGCACGGATACACACTGACACAGACACATGTATACACACTGACACAGAGACACACACGGATACACACTGATACACAGACACACACACACAGATACACACACAGACACGGATACTCACTGACACACAGATACACAGACATACACATGGATACACAGACACAGGACACGGATGCATACTGACACGGATACACAGATACACACTGACACACATGGACAAACGGATACACACTGACATACGGATACACACTGACATACGGATACACACTGATACACATTGAAACATGGGTACACACAGACACACACACAGATACACACTGACACCCAGACACACTGACATACACAGATACACTTAGACACACGGATATACTCTTGACACACAGATACACACTGACACACATGGACACTGACACTCTGACACACAGACACACACCTACACACATGGATATACAGTGGCACACAGACACAGGACACATGGATACACACTGACACAAACATAGGACACATGGGTACACACTGACACACACCCAGATACACACACACACCGACACACAGACACACTGATGCACATAGACACACGGATACACACTGACACACACATGCAGATACACACTGACATACACAAACACAGGACACACAATGATATAAGACATAGATACATACTGACAGACACACATAGATACAAGACACAGATGTACAGACACGTGGATACACACAGACACATGGACACATTCAAACACACACGGATACATACTGACACAAGACACACAGACACTAACATACACAGAGACACAGGACACATATGCACTGACACACACAGATACACACAGAAACAAGACACACACACTGACACACAGACACACACACACTGACAGATACACACAGACACAAGACACAGATACAAGACACACAGATATACTTAGACACATGGATACACACAGACACATTCAGATACACACAGATACACACTGACACAGAAACACAGACACATGACACACAGACAGACACAGACACAGGACACATACACACTGACACACACAGATACACACAGAAACAAGACACACACTGACACACAGATACAGACACAGACACACTGACACAGATACACACAGACACAAGACACACACGGATACACACACTGACACACAGATATACACAAACACAAGACACATAGGGATACACAGAAGACACACCGACACAGATACATACACACTAACACACAGATACACTGACACATGGACACAGGACACACAGGTGCACACTGAGGTGCTGTCACACCCTACTGACACTGACACACACAGACACACACACTACAGTGACTTACAGACACGCATGTACACACACAAACTGGTGGACACAGCCAGACACAGGCACAGATCTGCTGACACAGATGTGCAGGCACACACACAGATTCACACCCAGGTACACGAGATGTGTCGGCCCATTCCCACGCCCACGCCTGGGCGGGCAGCCCCAGAGGCGCCTCCCGGCCAGCGGCACCAGACTCTCGCCGGAGCCCGTGCCGTGCACTGGGGAAGTCCAGGGCTCACATGACCCTGGCTTCGGGGCCAGGCCTGGAGAAGGCGCATCATCATCCATGACCGCTTCCGCCCCCGGAGCAGGATAAAGGCTCAGCCACCCGCCAGCTCCGCCAGCAGCCCACCTGCCCCACAGAGCCCCGCTGACCGGCCAAGCCTCGCCAGGGTGAGTGCCCAGCGGGCCGGGGGGATGGGCGGGGCGCACAGGGTCTCCCTGCCTGCCCCTCGCTGGAGCCAGCGGCTGCCCCAGCCTCCTGGGCTCCCTGCAGGTGCCCAGACCGATCGTGGGTCCTAGAGCTTCGTCTCTCCCCTCCCAGATGGACACGTGGACATTACTGCTTGTCCTGCACACCTCGCTGCTGCTGCCCTGGGCTGAGGGCGCCACCCCGACCCTGCGCTTTGTGGCCGTGGGCGACTGGGGAGGCGTCCCCAATGCCCCGTTCCACACGGCCCGGGAGATGGCCAACGCCAAGCAGATGGGCAAAGTCGTGCAGATGCTGGGTGCCCACTTCATCCTGTCCCTGGGCGACAACTTCTACTTCAGTGGCGTGCAGAGCGTCAGCGACAAGCGGTTCCAGGTGTGGGCTCCCGGAGGGCGCGGGGTGGGGTGGGTAGGGACAGGAGCCACCTGCAGCTAGCCGATGACACAGGGCTCCCAGCAGCCTCTCTGGAGCCCCTGACCGGGCCGGGGGCCCGCCGGCGCGGCCTTTCTCTCTGCCGTAGGAGACCTTTGAGGCTGTGTTCAGTGACCGTTCACTCCAGAGCGTGCCCTGGTACGTGCTGGCTGGAAACCACGACCACATCGGCAACGTCTCAGCCCAGATCGCCTATTCCAAGGTCTCCAAGCGCTGGTGAGCTCCGCCCGGCTGCCACACAGGCTTTGGTGGGGGTGGGCTGGGGGTGGATGGGTGCTGGCATTGGTTGGTTAAGACACCACTCAGGCTGCCAAGTTCGAATCCCAGCTCTGCCTCCGATTCCCGCTTCCTGCTCATGCACGCCCTGGGAGGCAGCCATGATGGCTCACGTACTTGGGCCCCTGCCACCCACGTGGGAGACCCGGATGGAGTTCCTGGCTCCTGGTTTTGGCCTGGCTGTTGCAAGTATTTAGGGAGTGAACCAGCAGATGGAAAAAAAAAATCCCTCCTCTTTTTTTTTTTTTTTTTTTTTTTAAGATTACTTGGTTATTTGAAAGGCAGAGTGACGGGGGGGGGGGGGGGACACACAGAGAGAGCTTTCATCTGCTGGCTCTCTCCCCAAATGGCCACAATGGCTGGAGCTGAGCTGATCCAAAGCCAGGAGCCAGGAGCTTCTTCCGGGTCCCCACCTGGGTGCAGGGACCCAAGCACTTGGGCCATCTTCCACTACTTTCCCAGGCCACAGCAGAGAGCTGGATTGGAAGTGGAGCAGCCGGGACTTGAACCGGCGTCCATAGGGGATGCTGGTGCCTCAGACGCCAGCTGCTTAAAAAATTTGTTTTAAAGGAGGCCCCTTTGGCCTGAGCCGACCTTGGCATCCTCTGGGTGAGGCCTGCACCCACCACCTCTGTCCCACCCCACAGGAACTTCCCCAGCCCCTTCTACCGGCTGCGCTTCCGGATCCCACGCACCAACGTGTCCGTGGCCATCTACATGCTGGACACGGTGACCTTGTGTGGCAACTCGAACGACTTCCTCAGCCAGCAGCCCGAGAGGCCCCGGAACCTGGAGCTGGCCCGCACCCAGCTGGCCTGGCTCAAGCGGCATCTGGCGGACGCCAAGGAGGACTACGTGCTGGTGGCCGGCCACTACCCAGTGTGGTCCATCGCAGAGCATGGGCCCACCCACTGCTTGGTCAAGAAGCTGCAGCCGCTGCTCGTCAAGTATGGCGTTACCGCCTACCTGTGTGGCCACGACCACAACCTGCAGGTGAGGGGCCTGGGGGACCTGGGAAGGGGGGGTCCTTTACTTGCATCACAATGCGCCACCTGGCTGGCCTTTCAAATATCTATAGCATTCCTCAAACCAGGAACACACCCTCAAAGCCATGACAGTAGTTACCAGGGGAGAAACTGAGGCCGGTGGGGTTTTTGCTCAGAGTGACCCCCTAGGAGCCTTAAGCTGCCGCCTCCATTGCCAGTCCTGGCTGCTCCACGTTCACTGTAGCTCTCTGCTAATGCGCCTGGGAAAGCAGCAGAAGATGGCCCGATTGCCTGGGTCCCCGCCACCCCTGTGGGAGACCCAGATGGAGCTCCTGGCTCCTGGCTTTGGGCTGGTCCAGCCCTGGCCGTTGCAGGCATTTGGGGAGTGACCCCGCGGATGGAAGCCCCCTCCATCTCCATCTCCACCTCCAATCTCTCTGCTTTCCGCTGCAGCCGGGGACAGGCCTGACCTTGAGGTCCTTGGCCAGCCCCTGCTGACCTTGAGTTCTCTCGGCCCTCAGTACCTCCAGGACGAGAATGGCGTGGGCTACGTGCTGAGCGGGGCCGGGAACTTCATGGACCCCTCGACGCAACACCAGCGCAGCGTGCCCAATGGCTACCTCCGCTTCCACTATGGCGCCGAGAACTCTCTGGGCGGCTTCGCATACGTGGAGATCACCCCCAAAGAGATGACCGTCACCTACATGGAGGCCTCGGGCAAGTCTCTCTTCAAGACCAGGCTGCCGAAGCGGGCCAAGGCGTGAACGCGCAGGAGGGCTCTGCTCCGCCCGCTGCGGGGCCCGGGTGCTGCGTGCGCCTTGCACGTTCCCACACGCAGCCTCCCTCCTGGGCCCCTGGTGCCTTCGCAGACCAGGAGGGAGAGCCGCGGTTTGCCACGTGGCCCTCGTGGCGTGAATGCTCACGTATTCGAATGACGCGCGGACATGGGTTCCGGGGAGCGTGTCGTGCCGTGGCCAGTCCCCTCCCTTACCCCAGGCTGGGTTTGCAGGAGTTGGGGCCAGGGACAGAAAGGCTTGTCCGGGAAAAAGCATGTTTCTGGCAATGCTTTCAATAAACAGAGTTGCCTTGGCTGCACCTGAGCCCTGAGTGTGTTCTGTTGTGTGGGTTCAGTTGTCTGCGGTCCCGGCTCCCCACCGCCATCTCTTAGCCCCCTGGGTAACTGACTGGCCGCATACACAGGTGTGACTCTGACTGGACACCAAGCAGACGGGAGTGGGTGTCGGCACAGTGCTTGGGACACCTGCATCCCACCTGCATGGCTCGTGTACTTGGGTCCACCTGCGAGCGCCTGGTTCAAGTCCCAGCTCTGCTTCCAATCCGCTCTTGCTGATGGTGCACCCTGGGAGGCCGCGGATGAGGGGCCAAGTGCTTGGGCCCCTGTCACCCCATGCTGGTGACCCGGATGGAGCTCCTTTCCCCCATCCTGGCTTCGGCCTGGCCCAGTCCCTGCACCAAAATGAACTTACCTTTTTATTTATTTATTTGTAAAGATTTATGCAATTATTTGAAAGGTAGGGTGACAGAGAGAGGAGACAGAGAGAGAGAGGAGACAGAGAGAGATCTTCCATGCACTGGTTCACTCCATGAATGGCCAGGCAGAAGCCAAGAGTCGGGAATTCCAACCAGGTTTCTCATGTGGGTGTCAGGGACCCAATCACTTGGGCCATTGTCTAATGCTTCCCCGACTACATTAGCAGGAAACTGGATTGGAAGCAGTGTAGCCAGTATTTGAACCAACACTAGCCTCTGGAATGCCAGTGTTGCAAATAGTGGCTTAACCTGCTGTACCAAAACACCCCAGACCTCTACTTAAAAAAAAAAAAAAAAGTATCTGTTTGTTTCTTTATTTAACTGAAGGCAGAGGGAGAGGGAGGGAGGGAGAGAGAGATCTTGCATCCGCTGGTTCACTCCCCAAATGGCCCCATCAGTCAGGGCTGGGCCAGGCTGAAGCCGGGAACCAGAAACTTCATTTGGGTCACCTGGGTGGCAGGGACCCAAGTCCTGAGCCATCCCCTGTGTCTCCCAGGGTGCGTAGCAGCAGGAAGCTGAATCAGAAGTCGAGGCGGGACTCGATCCCAGGCACTCAGATATGGGATGTGGGTGGCCCAAGTGACGGCGTCGCCCACGGCTTTCCCTGAACAACACAGTTTAAGCGTACAGTTTGCTAGGTCTGGCACATGCCCAGTGCCACAATCAGGATATACGGCACGTCCAGCAGCCCTCGGCACCTTCCTGTGTTTGCTTATTACGCCTGGACGCCTGCCATGCCGGCCCCTGGGACAGCGGCCAAGATCTTTCTTTGCCTACAGACGCTGCAAGGTACACCTGAACCACTCACCGGCCACCAGCCGCCTACTGGAGGTCAGCTGGCTGGCTTCCAATGATTGCGCACTCCTGAAACAACACTGCAAGAATGTCCTTGGACATCAGTTTCTGGCGTGTGCAGACACGTTTCTGGATAAACAAGATGCGCACCCAGGAGCCAGGGGTGTCTTTCTTTGAAATAATTTTTTAATTTATTTGAAACGCAGAGAGAGAGAATCTTCCATCTGTTAGTTCACTCTCCAAATGAAGCGCTCTCTCTCTCTCTCTCTCTCTCTCTCTCTCTCTCCCTTTCTCTCTGTCCTATACTCTGGATTTCAAACAAATAAATTCACCTTAGAAAAAAAAAAAAAGCCGACCACACACAGCGCCAGACCAATGTTTGCATACATCCGTGAGAGCGTGTCTGTTGGAACCTTCTAGAAGCTGCGTGTGCTGGCAGCTGCAGGGGAGCTCAGTTCCCCTCTGAGAGTGAGTTAAGTAACAGTCAGCCTTGTGCAGGGCAGGTCCCAGTAACTGCTCCCGGGCCGCGCCCCGCCCCCAGCCACCACTTCCGCAGGAGCGGGGGTGGGGAGGTGGGAGGTGGGGGGTGGGGTCTCGTTCAGTTTCTAGAAGTGGGAGAGCTGCCCCGGTCCTGCTGGCTCCTCCTCCCCTTCCCCTCTTTGTGTCGACCTGCCTAGAATGTAGCCTGTGGTTACTTCCGGGGGAGATCGGCACCTTCCACTGGCTACTTTTAGGGATGTCCCGGGTGTTGCATTAGGTACAAGGTGTCTGTGCTACTGTTGCTGTCTGGCAAACCCATTTGACCCAACCTGAGCTTGTTCCAGTCTACGATGACCTGGCTGGACCAGGTCTAGGCTTAAAACGCACCCCCACCGGGATGGGTGTATGGTGCTACAGCTAACACTTTGTTTGCTTGCGGGGACAGGGGGGAGGGAGGCACCGTGGCTTAGCAGGTAAAGCCTCCTCCTGCAGTGCCGGCATCCCATACGAGCGCTGGTTTGTGTCCTGGAGGCTCCTCTTCAGATCCAGCTCCCTGTTTATGGCCTGGGAAAGCAGTGGAAGATGGCCCAAGTGCTTGGGCCCCTGCACCCGTGTGGGAGACCCAGAAGAAGCTCCTGGCTTCGGATCGGCCCAGCTCTGGTCGTTGCTTCTATTTGGGGAGTGAACCAGAGGACGGAACACCTGTCTCTCCTCTCTGTCTGTAAATCTACCTCGCAAATAAATACATCTTTAAAAAAAAAAAAAAAAAGAGGCTGCTTGGGCAGTCTGCATCCCACGTCGGAGTGCCTGGGTCTGAGCCCGGGCTCTGCTCCTGACTCAGCTTCCCGCTAATGCACCTGTTAGGGGGCTGCCATGGCTCCAGCACTTAAGTCCCTGCCGCCCTCGGGGAGACCCTGGGAGTTCCCGGCTCCCTGCTTTGGTCCAGGCCAGCTTCAGCTGCTGGGACGTTTGGGGAAGAAGCCAGCAGATGGGAAATCTCTGTCTCTTCCTCTCCAATAATAATAAATAATAAAGTTACGAGGTACGTGGCCAGAGTCATCCCCGCTTCTCAGCGGCCCAGACACTGTCAGGTCCAAGTTCAGGCCCAGGAGGTGGCAGAGCCCCGGTGTGAACAGCCGGTGCTGGCAGTTCTCATCCGCACTGACTCAAGAGTCCCTAGGGGCCGGGGTCTGAATCAGACGTCCCCGGAGCCCAGCGTCCCTGTTCACAGGGAGCCGAGCCCAGAAAGGAGAAGTGGTACATTCAGTGTCACATGGGAGATGAGTGGCAGAGCTAGGGACTGGAGCCCAGGCCCCCTCCTCCACTCCAGCTCTGCTGAGCGCCAAGGACACTGAGAGGTGTAAGGTGGGTGGGCGCCGGCCGCCCGGGGGTGTTGGTGGGGCTTCCATCCAGCAGAGGGGCTGGGGTTGTGGGCTCCTCCCAAGTCAGAGGACAAACTGGAGCCCCAGCTGCTCCACTTCCAATCCAGCTCCCTGCTAATGCGCCTGGGAAAACAGCAGGTGAGGGCCTAGGTACCTGGGAGACCCGGATGGAGTGCCTGGTTCCTGTCTACAGACTGGCCCAGCCCCAGCTGCTGTGCCGTTGGGGGGAGTAAACCAGCACCCCCCCGCCTTGCTCTGTATCTGTCACTCTGCCTTTCAAATAAATAAATAAACCTGAAAAATAAAAGATGTTCTGTTTGTTGGATCTCAATCAGACTTCAAAAAAAAATCTGCTTAAAAATTTAAAGAAAGGAAGGAAAATGATGGACAGTGTGGGAATTTGCTAAGCGGGTTAGGATGCTGGTTCAGATCCTGAAACCCACATCAGTTCGAGTTCTGGCCCCACTTTTTTTTTTTTTTTTTTTTGACAGGTAGAGTTATAGACAGTGAGAGAGCGAGACACAGAGAGAAAGGTCTTCCTTCCATTGGTTCACCCCCCAAATGGCTGCCACGGCCAGCGCTGTGCTGATCCGAAGCCAGGAGCCAGGTGCTTCCTCCTGGTCTCCCATGGGGTGCAGGGCCCAAGCACTTGGGCCATCCTCCACTGCACTCCCGGGCCACAGCAGAGAGCTGTACTGGAAGAGGAGCAACCGGGACTAGAACCTGGCGCTTATATGGGATGCTGGTGTCACAGGCGGAGGATTAACCAAGTGAACCACGGCGCCGGCCCCCTGGCCCCACTTTTGATTCCAGCTTCCTGCTAAGGGCCGCCTTGGGAGGCAGCAGGTGATGGCTCAAGTATTTGGATCCCTGCCACGCACCTGGGAGTCCTGGACTGAGTTCCAGGCTTCTGGCTGTGGCCCAGCCCAGCCCTGGCCATTTCAGATATTTGAGGAGTGAATCAGAGGATGGAGTGTGTCTCTGTGTCTCTGTCTGTCGGCCTTTCAAACAACTGGAATACACCCCTGATTTTTTATTTTTTTTATTTTTTTATTTTTAACGGGCAGAGTGGACAGTGAGAGAGAGAGAGACAGAGAGAAAGGTCTTCCTTTGCCGTTGGTTCACCCTCCAATGGCCGCCGCGGTTGGCGCGCTGCGGCCGGTGCACCGCGCTCATCCGATGGCAGGAGCCAGGAGCCAGGTGCTTTTCCTGGTCTCCCATGGGGTGCAGGGCCCAAGCACCTGGGCCATCCTCCACTGCACTCCTGGGCCACAGCAGAGGGCTGGCCTGGAAGAGGGGCAACCGGGACAGAATCCGGTGCCCCAGCCGGGACTAGAACCCGGTGTGCCGGCGCCGCAAGGCAGAGGATTAGCCTGTTGAGCCACGGCGCCGGCCTGATTTTTTATTTTTTAAGCACTAGGAAGGAGACGGCAGAGTTCCTCCAGCCATCTGCAGGGAGACACCGCCTCTCTCTCTCTCCTTCCAGCCATCGTGGACACCACCATCTCCACACGCCTCTCTCCTCACTCAGGCTGCCAGATTGGAACCAGGATTCTGGGGCAGGGAGCAGACTGGCAGCCGCGTGAGAGACCACGCCCACTTCCGGGACAGCATCCCAGGCCAGGAACCTGGGACAGCTGCAAACAGCAAAACACTCTCATCAGAACAGTAGGGCAGGGGCCAGTGTCACGGTGCAGAGGGTTAAGCCACCATCTGCAGAGCCAGCGACCCCAGTGAGCTCAGCTTTGAGTCCCGGCTGCTCCACTTCTGATCCAGCTCCCTGCCGATGCGCCTGGGAAGGCAGCGGAGGACGGCCCAAGTGCTTGGGCCCCTGTACCCACGTGGGAGACCCGGAGGAAGCTCCTGGCTCCTGGCTTCAGATCGGCACAGCTTCGGCCATTGCAGCCAATTGGGGAGTGAACCAGCGGATGGAAGACCTCTCTCTCATTCCAAATTTTAGTATATGTGCTGCTGAAGTGAGCACAAGACCCCCCCCCCCCAACTCTTTCAAATAAATAAATAAATCAGAATCCACCCAAACACTTGTGTAGGGGAGATCAGACATGGTTTATTTATTATTTCTTTCTTTCTTTCTTTTTTTTTTTTTTTTGGACAGGCAGAGTGGACAGTGAGAGAGAGAGAGAGAGAGAGAGAGAGAGAGAAAGGTCTTCCTTTGCCATTGGTTCACCCTCCAATGGCTGCCGCGGCCGGCGCGCTGCGGCCGGCGCACCACGCTCATCCAATGGCAGGAGCCAGGTGCTAGGTGCTTTTTCCTGGTCTCCCATGGGGTGCAGGGCCCAAGCACTTGGGCCATCCTCCACTGCACTCCGGAGCCACAGCAGAGGGCTGGCCTGGAAGAGGGGCAACCGGGACAGAATCCAGCGCCCCAACCGGGACTAGAACCCGGTGTGCCAGCACCGCAAGGTGGAGGATTAGCCTGTTGAGCCACGGCGCCGGCCTATTTATTATTTCTTATTCTACTTGAAAGGCAGAGACAAACAGGTATCTTTCACCTGCTGATTCATTCCTCAAACGTCCACAACGTTCAGGGCTGAGACACACAGAGAAGCCAGGATCCAGGAGCTCCATCCGGGTCTCCCTCGTGGGTGGCAGGGGTCCTACTTCTTGGGCTACCACCTACTGCCTTTCCAGGTGCATGAGCAGGGAGCTGGATCAGCAATGGAGCAGCTGGGAGCTGGTGCTGTGGAGCAGCATGTTAAGCCTCCAACTATGAGGCAGGCATCCCATAAGGGTGCTGATTTGAGTCCCAGCTGCTCCTCTTCCAATCCAGCTCCCTGCTAATAACACACCTGGGAAAGCAGCGGAAGATGGCTCAAAGGCTGGGGCCTCTACACGCTCATGGGAGACCCGGATGAAGCTGCAGGCTCCTGGCTCCTGGCTTTGGCCTGACCCCACCCTGGCCATTATGGCCACTTGGTGGGGGGGACTAGCAGATGGAAGCGCTCTCTCTGTCTCTGTTTCTGTAACTCTCTCTTTCAAATAAATAAATAAATCTGAAAAAAGAAAAAGAAATGGAGTAGCTAGAACTGGAACCAGACACCCGGATGTGAGCATCCCAAGTAGCGGCTCTACCCACTGCACCACAGTGCCCACCCCCCAGGATATTGGCCAGGGGCTTTTACGGCTGATTTTTTAGGGGCAGCAGTCAGAAACCTGCTAGGATTATCCATCAGCAGAATGGCTGATTATAAAATGAAGCTGCGTAAGGTTTGTGTAGATACTAAAGCAAGAATTCTGTACGTTTGCACCATTCCATAGAGAGCAGGTTGCAGGGCAAGACAGATAGTCTGATTCCATCGGCCGTGTTCCTGTTTCTGCCCCCAGTGAGAACATCCAGCCTAGGGACAGTCCATGGGGGCACACTCGGTCGTTCCAACGGAAACACTGCCCCCTAGGGGTCATCTTGCAGATCCACCTATTTGAAATGCATTTTCTTAGAAAGTAGTTTCCTGAGTACTTTAAGGAAACAATGCTTATCAGTGACCAAACAAACACCTGGCAAATTTAACGACCCATCCTCATCTTCCTCAGCTCAGTGACTTGTGACACAGCTGGCTTTTCTGCTTATTTATTTGAAGATTTATTTGAAAGGCAGAATTACAGAGAGAAAGAGGGAAATCGTCTGTTGATTCGCTCCCCAGATGGCCAGAGCAGCCGGGGCTAGGCCAGTCTGAAGCCAGGTCCAGGTCTCCCACTTGAGCCATCCTCCCCTGCTTTCCCAGGCGCCTTAGTAGGGAGCTGGATCAGAAGTGGAGCAGCCGGGACTCGAACCGATTCCCATATGGAATGGCGGCACTGCAGGCGCCGGCTTCATCTGTTGTGCCACATGCCAGACCCGGAATTGTTGCTGTTAGGTCTACACGCTGCCTCTTCACTAAACCATGGGGACCGTGGGGACCTGGGCCCTTGCCCCTGGCACCCCAGCTCCACAGCTCCACGCAGCAAGACGGCCAGGTGTGGAATCATCTGCCCACACCTGTTACTGCCCAGGTCACCGCATTCTCTCACACACTTACAGTTAGAGTGAGCTTAAAACACTAACCACGGGGGCGGCGCTGTGGCGCAGCGGGTTAAAGCCCTGACTTGAAACACCGGCATCCATAAGGGCGCCGGTTCAAGTCCCGGCTGCTCCACTTCCGATCCAGCTCTCTGCTTCGGCCTGGGAAAGCAGGGGAGGATGGCCTAAGTCCTTGGGACCCCTGCACCTGCGTGGGAGACCTGGATGGTGTTCCTGGCTCCTGGCTTCTTCAGCCCAGCCCGGACCTAGCCCTCGCAGGCCTTCAGGGAGTGTGCTAGCAGATGGAAGGAAAACCTCTCTCTCGCCCTCTCCGCCCAGCTCTCCGGACGTGACCAGAAACATAGCGCGCTCGCCAGTGTGCACTTGCTAAGCGCCCTAGTCACCGCGCAGGCGCACTGCGCCTCCACAGGCGCCCTCGGAATCGGAGCACGCACGCGCACTAGTTAGCAGTTGGAGGAGGCGGGGCATGGTCGAGGGGGCGGTCCTAGCGGGCGTGGGCGGGACCTAAGAGGAAGAGAATGGTTTCCGCTTCCGCTGGGAGCCGGAAGTCGGTGTCTCGCGGGGGAACCGGGCTTCGGGACCCGAGAAGGCGAGTGCAGGTGACGGTTGGCGCGGGCGGGCGCTGGGGCTGAGCGGGACCGGGCGCTCTTGTGTTGCGGGTGCTCGCGGGGCCCGGGAGCGGGTGCTGGAGGCCCTGGCTTGCAGGCGGCCGGAGATCTGGGGCTTTGCCCTCCCCGGGACCCCAGCCCGTCAGCGCGGCAGCTCTAGGGCCTGACTCGTGCGGGCAGCCTCCGCCGCCGCCGCCTCTTGCTGACCCCTTGGTGGGCTGGGGTCGCCAGGGGTGCAGGGCCGAGGGGTTCCGCGATCCCCGGGCAGAGCGAGACTGTGAGACTCAGAAAGCTTGTTTGTGCGTTCAACAAGTAGCTAAGCGCTCGGCATGTGGCGGCTGGGGATTCCGAGTGGATACAAGGTGGCCGCCCGGAGCGGAGCTTGGAGACGTGGGGGGGAGCCTGTAGCAGGGCTGCCCAGGGCGAAGCGGCACTGGCCTTGCAGGTGGGACGTGGGTTGCAGAGCCAGCTGCCCCTTGCTTGTTTCAGCGGTCTCTGCCCCCACGGGACGGGGCTGGTGTCCCCTCTGTTACTTCCTGAGCTGCAGGCACCCCTGTCTTCTCTTTCGTCACCCCTCAAATGCCCACAACAGCCAGGGCTGGGCCAGGTCGGAGCCGGGAGTTCCATCCCGGGCTCCCACGTGGGTGGCAGGGGCCCAAGGGCTTGGGCAGTCATGCGTCGCCTCCCGGCTGGGTCAGGAGTGGAACAGCCGGGACCGGAAGGGAGACTCCTAGGGGGGGCTGGCGTCCGGGTGGCTGTGCCTTGTTGATTGCAGTGTAGCAGGTTAAGTTTGTATTTGGAGGGGAGCTGGCGGGGCGGAGCTGCTGGGAGACCAGGGAGGAGGCTTGAGCGGCCGTGACCTGGACCACGGCGCCGGCCTGGAGGGGGCGAGCTGGTGCTTAAGATGCTGGCATTGCGTATCCGGGCGCCGGCTCCAGTCCCTGCTGGCTCTGCCTCCGATCCAGCCCCTGCTGATGGCCCTGGGGCCTGGGCCCCTGCCTCCCACCCCGGAGGCCACGATGGAGTTGCTGGCTCCTGGCTTTGGCCTGCCCAGGCCCTGTAAGTGACATGGGGCAGCTGGGAGGTTGGATGTTGCCGATGGAAAAGGAGAGGGGGTCCAGGGCGGAGCCACAGTTTTGTTCTTGTGGGAAACACAAGAGAGTTCGTGGGAAGTGGAGTTAAAGAGTTGATGGGTGCGGGTGTGCAGCACAGGGGTTAACACGCCATTGGGGGCTCCGGCATCCCAGTGCCGGTGCCAGTGGCGTCCCGGCTGCTCCACTTTGGATCCAGCGCCCTGCTAATGTGCTTGGAAGGAGGCAGGCGACCTCCAGTCCTTGGGCCCCAGCCACCACGTGGGAGACGCGGATGGAGCTCCTGGGTCCTGGCCCGGCCCAGCCCTGGCTGTTGCAGGTGTTTGGGGAGTGAACCAGCGGATGGAAGACCTCTCTCCCCCTCCCTCCCTCCCTCCCTCCCTCTCTCTCTCTCTCTCTCTCTCTCTCTCTCCCTCCCTCCCTCCCTCTGTCTCCCTCTACCTCCCCCCCCCCCCGTAACTCTGCCTTGCAAATAAATGAATTAAAATGAAATTGTAAAAGGTGAGCTTATTTTGGTGCAAAATTTTTTATATCCTTGCCTAGAAGAGGGTCTTTTAAAACTTCATGAAAAATACATATTATGAAGAAAACTGCATTGGCTTCAAAAGATTTTGCCTCAAAATAAAATCTTACTTTCATTTTTCCATGACATTTTCTGTCTTTGTTTTTCCTGTTTTTATTTGGAAAGCTGGGGAGCTCGCGTGGCATTGTGGTGTCACTGGTGAAGCCACTGCTTGCAACTCCAGTTCGAGTCCCGGCTGCTCCGCTTCTGGTCCAGCTCCTGCTAATGCACCTGGGAGAGCTGTGGAGGATGGGCCAACTGCTTGGGCCCCTGTACCCGCGTGGGAGACCCGGATGGAGTTCTGGCTCCTGGCTTTGGCTTGGCCCAGCCCTGGCCATTGTGGCCATTTGGGGAGTGAACCAGCGGATGGAAGATACCACTTTCTGTCTCTATACCTGCCTTTCAAGTAAATACATAAATCTCTTTAAAAAAAAAAATTGGATCCAGGTCTCCCACGTGGGTGGCAGGGCCCCAAGCACTTGAGCCGGCGCCTGCTGCCTCCCAGGTGCGCATGCGCAGGGAGCTGGCCGCGAAGGTGGGTCTCAGAGGCTGTGCCACACGCCCGCCCATCCGGGGCCTTTCTGAGGCCCCTGCACTTGCCTGGTGAGAAAGGGGCGGGGAGCAGGTGCAGCCGGGGTTGTGCTGTAGGTAGACTCTGAGTGGGACGCGCCCTCGGCTGACAGCCGCAGGTGCCGCGTGGCAGCTGTGCCCAGTCTCCTGGGAGGCCCTGGCGGTCCTGGACCCCGGAAGCCCCTGGGGGCAGGTGGGCGCCGTGGGAGGGTCCGGGCTGGGAAAGGCTCCGTAGTTGCTGCTTCCACTCCCTGTAAGACACCTGTCCCTGGCTCCGCCCCTCCACCAGGCCAGCCCCTGTCTCCCCCAGCGCGCGCTTCTCGCCATCTGTGCCCCCCCCACAGCCTTGGGCCCCACCCTGCTCCTATCACCCTCTCTCCACCCCAGTCCCCCCGCCCTGTCCCACTCCCACTCTACCTCCGTCCAGGCTCCTGGGTCCTGTAACCGCCCTCAGCCCTGCCCTTCCTTCGCCCCCCTGTGGCCTCTGCGGTCCCACTGAGCACTCAGGAGCTCCCTGCCTGTCCCCGCCACTCTCACTCCTCAAAGCAGCCGATGTGGAGGCGGCCCATCCCCCGAGCGCCCTCCTTGTTTGGTGGGACCTGGGTGTCCCACGAGAGGAGCGGCCGCCATCAGAGGCTTAGTTGCTGAGTGCTTGGGCCCCGGCTGGCCCTCCTGTGTCACTGTTCAGCTTTCCGGAGCGGTTAACAAAATGGGGAGGGGGCTGACGTGGCTCCGCGGCTTTCGAAGTTGGAGTCTTGGCTGCTCCGTGTCTGATCCAGCTCCCCGCTTAGGGGCATGGGTAAACAGCAGACGATAACCCAGTGCTGTGGCCCCTGGCACCCACGTGGGAGACCTGGGTGGTGGTCCTGGTGCCTGGCCTCAGCCTGGCACGGCCCTGGCTGTTTTGGCTGCCTTGTGGGGGGACGAGAACAGATGCAGGCGCATGCTTGCTCTTTCAACTGAACGCAACGCCGGAGACAGGCTCCTCTATAAAGAAAGATTTACTTAGTGTTTTGGAGGCGACAGGTGGCACAGGCTCTGTTGAGGGCCTCAGGTGCGTGGTGGGTGCCTGGGCTGTGCAGGAGGTGGAGAGAGACTGGGTGGGACTTCAGAACTCACTCCAGAGGCTGGCACTCCCTTCCTGTGGGGCAGAGCCCCCAGTGACCCAGGAACCTCCCCCTAGGCCTGCCTCTTAAAGGTGCCACCTGCCCTTTTTTTTTCTTTGCATTTTCATTCTGATTTGAAAGACACATGGATCTTCCATCCTCTGGTTCGTTCCCCATATGCCCACAACAGCCAGAGCTGGGCCAGGCTGAATGTAGGAGCCTGAAGCTCCACCTGGGTCCCCGACATGGGCGTAGGGACCCACGTAGTGGGGCCGTCTTCTCTGCCTCCCAGGGTGCGCATTAGCAGGAGGCTGGATCAGGAGTGGAGGAGCCAGGACTAGAACCAGGCGTTCCGGTGTGGCGTGTGCCTGCCCCTCCACACACACACCCCTTTTGGGGGAGATTTATTTCATTTATTTGAATGGCAGGGTGACAGAGGAAAAGATCTTCGAATGGCTGGTCCACTCCCCTAAAGGCCACAGCAGCCGGGGTTGGGCCAGGCTGACGCCAGGAGCTCCATCCGGGTCTCCCACGTGGGTGGTGGGGAACCAAGCACTTGGGCCATCTTCCACTGCTTGCCCAGGCCACAGCAGAGAGCTGGACCGGAAGTGGAAGCAGCCGAGACTGGAAGCAGCGCTCTGGGATGGGATGCCAGTGGCTTAAACTCCCACTGCGCCGCTCCCCCCCCCCCCCCCGCACGTGACCCCTGGGGGGACAGAACCAGAGCCCAGCGCAGTGTCAGTGTCTTCCTCCTGGGAGTCCCACAGCCTCTGTATCTTACACATGGGCGGGGTCACAGGTCAGTGCGGGAGCGGGGTTAGAGCCAGGGCCCCCTCCTCACAGCCCTTCTGCCACCCTGGGGCCCTGCCAGGCCCTCTTCCCGGCCTGCTTCCTGGATCCCGCAGCTGGTGGGCTCCCGAGTGCTGCAAGCCCCCCTCACGCCCACCCCCCCCACCCCCACAGTGTCACCCACCGCGGACATGGGACGCCGGAAGTCCAAGAGGAAGCCGCCCCCCAAGAAGAAGATGACGGGCACCCTGGAGACCCAGTTCACCTGCCCGTTCTGTAACCACGAGAAGTCCTGCGATGTGAAAATGTGAGTGGGGGCCGGGGCACCCCGGCCTCCCCGCGCCCCCTCCACGCTGCCCTGTGCCTTCCTGGCTGGGGTCGGGGGTCCGGGGTCGCCGCCACAGGTGCGGGGCTCCTCCACTCAGCAGCCCCCCGCCCCCATCCCCTTCCAGGGACCGTGCCCGAAACACTGGAGTCATCTCTTGTACCGTGTGCCTGGAAGAATTCCAGACGCCCATCACATGTATCCTTGTAAACGGGCTGTTTGGTGGCCACGGGGTGGGCGGGCAGGGCCGCCCAGGGTGGGCTCAGGGGGTGCTTGGCCCTGCTGTGTGGGCAGGTACAGGGCCTCAGCCACACAGTGGGAGGGGCCTGGCTGACGCTGGGGTCAGCAGTGCAGGTGCCTGGCAGGGAACAGTCGCCCTTGACCCCGCGTTTCAGATCTGTCAGAACCAGTGGACGTGTACAGCGATTGGATAGACGCCTGCGAGGCGGCCAATCAGTAGCCACACAGAGGACCCACCCCCTGGCGGGGCTGCCTGCGCAGACTCATCCAGAGACGTTCGGGGGTCCGGGGGGTCCGGGGTGTAGGTCCGGGCTGCCACCGCCCTCCGTGTGTGTCTCTGTGTGTGTGTGCGCGTGGTGGGCAGGGGTGGCCGCGAGGCTGGCCCTGCCGTGCGCTCAAGCTGAGGGCTTGCGGGGCCCGAGGGCCCGGACTGGCCTCACTTGGCCCCCAGAGCCTTTGACCCTCCCCTTTCTCCGCCTCCAGGCTCTGGGGCGCTGGCTCCTCAGTGGGCAGGGGAAGCCCACAGACCTGGGGTGGAAGCTCTGTAGCCTCCGCGGCCGCCTCACCAGCACCTGGCCCCTCTGAGCCGGGCCCTCTCTCCCTCCCTCCCTCCTCCCCTCTCCATCCCCCTCCCCCTCTCCATCCCCCTCCCCCTCTCCATCCCCCTCCCCCTCTCCATCCCTCCTCCCCCCCTCCCCTCTCCATCCCCCTCCCCCTCTCCATCCCTCCTCCCCCCTCCCCTCTCCATCCCCCTCCCCCTCTCCATCCCTCCTCCCCCCTCCCCTCTCCATCCCCCTCCCCCTCTCCATCCCTCCTCCCCCCTCCCCTCTCCATCCCCCTCCCCCTCTCCATCCCTCCTCCCCCCTCCCCTTCCATCCCCCCTCCCCTCTCCATCCCCCTCCCCCTCTCCATCCCTCCTCCCCCCCTCCCCTTCCATCCCCCTTCCCCTCTCCCCATCCCAGTGCTTGTGGCCCAGGCTCCACAGGCCCCCATTCTCCAGTCCCTTGCAGGGTCCAGCGGGGCAGGGAGCCGGCTCCTGGAAGCCCCATTTCCTGTTCAGTAGCTTTTGAGAGGAGGCAGGGGCTGGGGCGGGGACAGCCGTCAGTCAGAAGTCCTTAAATAAAAGGCGCTGATGGAGATTCCTGACTTCTTGGGGTGTGCACCTGCCGCCATGAGAGGAGGGAGGGGCTGTGCTCAGACGGGACTTGAAGCTGTCCTGTGTCGTGTTTGCTCATTAAGTGCTTGGGGGGACCTGGGCGCTGCTGGGTGCAGGGGCCCCCGGTGGCCAGGCACTCACAGTGGGAAACGGGCAGAATGGAGGTGGTGAGGGGAGCCTTCCTGGAGGGCTGCCTGTGTAGGTGGCGCTCAATGGCCCGCTGGGCCAGGAACCTCTCTCAGCGCTTGCCTGCCTCTGGAGCCCACCGAGACCTCTCCAGGTCTGAAGGAGGGTGGGGGTCACTGGCCCAGGCCCTATGTCCAGCAGGTGGCGCCACAGAGCCGAGACCCAGGAGACCCTGGAACGCGGCTGCTCAGCCATGATCTTAGCAGACCGAGGGTCCAGGCTGAGGGATGCAGGAGCAGGGGAGGGGCTTCAGGAAGCCGCAGGGGTGTGGAGAAGTTTTGGAGGGCGGGGCGCGGTCCCCAAGGCTGATGGCGAGCCCCTGGGGGTCTCGTGGGTCACAGGAACCCTGACCCCCAGCAGCCTGGGCAGACCCAGCTCCTCCACCTGCTGGGTGCTGGTCACCAGGCCGGGCTGCTGGGTCTGCCCTGTGCTCCTGCAGCCCACCCCCTCCCCCTTTGGAGACCCCAGGTGATGTCCCCCGGCTGGGGCAGGAGGCAGGCGCCTAGGTTGAGGGGGCGTTCCCCCGGAATCTGGCAGGAAGGGGCTCATGCCTCCAGCCTCCAGGCCCCTCGCTGCCCTGTGGGACAGGCCGAGTGCTAATATGGTGCTGTTTTCCCCTCGAGGCAGGGCCCCGGGCCAGGCAGGAATCCTCGGCATAGCTCCCGAGCGGCCCGGGGGAGAAGGGCTCACAGCAGCCGGGCCAAGAGCGCCTGGAATCCCGTCAGCCAGGCCCCGGGAGCCCTGCGCAGCTCCCCCACATTCCAGCCATGACCCCTGCCCCCCCCCCCACGTCTGCACATCCTCTGCTTGGAACCCTGACGCTGTCGGCTTCCAGACAGCACCCCCGCCCCACCCCGGCCCCAGAATCGGGGGCTCAAGGCTTCTGCCTGGCCGCCGGGCCATCGTGAGAGCCTGCATCTCACCAGTGGTCCCAGCCCAGCCCGGGGGAGATTTGTCCAGAGCCACGGAGCCGTTCCCTGCAAGAGGACCCACAGGACCCCAGAGAGGTGTGCCAGCGTCCTGGGGGGGGTGCGTGGGCGTGAGGGTCCGTCGGACACACGGACACGCGCCCCAGGCACAGAGCAGCCCTGAGGCCTTGTGTGATTTTACAGCCATTTATTGTGCTCCAGTGAAATAGAAAAAACAACAACAACAAAAACAAAAAAAAGTGCTCGCGTCACAAACGCCGCTGTCACATCCGCTCATGCCGGGCGCTGGTCGCTGCGCCTCTGCGCGTGCAGTCTGCTCCTGCCGCGGGCATGGGGCAGGGGCGGGGGCGGGCCGAGCCTGGGCTCCGGGTCAGGGAGGGCTTCGCTGGGGTGAGACGCTGGGGGTGGGGGTGGGGGTGGGGGTACCCACTTGTGAGGGAGTCGGGGGACAGCTGGAACAGCTTTGCTATTGGGGGACACCCAGCTTGGCGACGAAGCCTGCAGCCCCCTCCTACCCACTCTCACAGATCTCCCCCCACCCCCCCAAGTCTGCTGTCCCCCAACGCTAACCCTGTAGGCAGGTGCCAGGGGCTTGGCGGACGCCGTGCGGGGAGAAGGGGCGGGCGGGGCGCGGCCAGGGAGGCCCTAGGCAGAGTTGTAGTAGCTGTGGGGGTGGTGGTTGTGGGCGGGCTCGAGCTCGGGGTACTCGGGCGTCAGGCAGTACTTGGGGTCGTAGACCTGGCGGGGCAGCCCGTACACCGTCATGCCGCGCTGCGACGCGCCCTTGTTGCTCCCCATCTGCAGGCTCACGTTGAGCGTGTCACAGTGCTCCATGCCCAGCGCCGGCTCGAAGATCTGCCGCTTGGTGCCGGGGGCCGTCATGCCGGCCTGCAGGACGACAGGGCGGGCGCGCTCAGGCCGCGGGGGCTGGGGGCGGTGGGAGGCGCCCCTGCAGCCCTCCACCCACCTGGCTGGCTCCCTTGTTGGTGCCCATCTGCAGGCTGATGGTGGCCTGGTCCAGGGGCTGGTCCGTGCCCAGCTTGGGGTCGTAGAGGTGGCGCCGGGTGCCGTAGGCCGTCATGCCCTGCTGGCTGGCGAACTTGTTGGTGCCCATCTGCGAGGCCAGGAGGTGAGAACCAAAGGCACAGGGCCCAGCCCCGAGATTAATTCTTTAAATTTTATTTGAGAAGCAAAGAGAGAGAGAGATCTCCCCTCTGCTGGTTCATCCCACCCCTGCCCCCCCCAACCACCACCACGCGCGATGCCTCCACAGGGGCCAGCATGTGGCGCAGCGGGGTGCCCCGCTCTGATCCAGCTCCCCACCGACGCGCCTGGGAGCAAAGCAGCAGCAGCAGGTGGCCCAAGTACTGGGGCCCCTGCCACCCATGCAGGAGACCCGGATGCAGCCTGGCCCAGCCCCGGCCCTTGAGGGCATTTTGGGGGAGTGAACCAGCGGCTGGAGGACCCCGCCCTTGCCCTCTCCCATGTCAATCTGCCTTTCAAATAAATTGATTTGAAAAAAATGAATAAATGCTCGCAACTGGCAGAAGCCGGGACCCAGGTACCCACTCCGGGCCTCCCAGTGGGTGGCAGGGATGGACTTGAGCACTTGAGCCATCCCCCGGTGCCTCCCGGACGCGCCCTGGCCGGAAGCTGGGGTCAGGGGCAGAGCAGGGGACTCGAACCCAGGCCCTCCGGGGGGGGATGCTGGCACCCCAGTGGGCATCTTCACCACCATGCCAAACGCCGGCCCCGAGAGCTCCGTCGGCAGCAGGACCCGGGAGGCGGGGCTGTACCTGCAGCCCGATGATGTTCCGCCCTTCCCGAAGCTTCTCCGGCTCAAACTTGCGCTCCTGCTTCTCTGCGTACTTGACCCCTACGTTCACCTTGTTTCCTTTCGTCTTGGCCTGGGGTGAGAGGGGCCGGCACAGGGCCGGGAGGTCTCCAGGCTGCACGGTCCCCTGGGCAGCACCCGCTGTCTCCCCCACACCCACACTGGGCTCAGCGGGGCGTCCACCCGGCACCGACACTCACCATGCTGGCCAGGGCCAGCAGAGTGGACTGCACCTGGGTGTGGTTGGTGTTCTCAAACAGGTCGTTGGCCTCAAAGATGTCGTGGGGCTTCACCCCGTACTTGGTAATGGCCTTGATGAAGTTGCCAATGTTTTCCAGCTGGGGGGGAGGGGGGGCCGTGGTCAGCGGGGCGGCGGGGCAGGGGCCGGGGCGCGGAAGGGGCTGAGGAGGGGCCCACCTGGTGCCAGTTTTGGGTCGACTCGTTCACCTTCTTCACGGAGCCTGGCTGGAGTTTGTTGATGAACCTGGGGACGGGGGAGGGGAGTGAGCGGCGGCCCCCAGCGTCCACACCCACGGCCAGTCCAGCACGGAAGGAGCTCTCAGGGCCCCCACCTCTGCCGCCAGTCACCCTGTGCACTCCCCATAGGAGACATGGGGAACCAGCCGCGGCCTGTAGAGGGCGCTAGACTACGGCCACCATGAGAAAGTCTGCTTATGGCGGGGGCCGCCATGTCCCAGGGTCCTTTTAGTGGTGTGGACACAGCAGGGAGCCCCGAAGGGCCTCTCCTCTGACCACACTCATCCTTGATCTCGTCCAACCTGTCAAAGGCCACTGAGGCGCCCGAGTGCCTGGGATGCCCCTGCAGCCCGAGCCTCTCCCTGGCACTGCCTCCCAGGCTTGCTTACTGTCCCCTCCTCCCAGCCCTCCCGCCCCTTCCCCACAGCAGGTACCACTTCAGGCAGGTGTGGGAGTTTGATCAGTCAATTGACATCCCACCCCCCTCCGCCACACGCAAAAGCTCCCTGCAGGGACCCATAAAATCTCCACTTGCAGTGCCCGCATCCCCTGTGGCTGCTCCACTTCCCATCCAGCTCTCTGCTGTGGCCTGGGGAAGCAGCAGAAGATGGCCCAGGTCCTTGGGCCCCTGCACCCACGTGGGAGACCCGGATGGAGCTCCTGGCTCCTGGCTTCAGATCTGCTCAGCTCCAGCCATTGTGGCATCTGGGGAGCGAACTGGCAGATGGAAGCCCTCTCTCTCTCTCTCTCTCTCTCTCTCTCTCTCTCTCTCTGTGCCTCTCTGTAACTTCGCCTTTCAAATAAATAAATCTTTAAAAAAAAAAAAAAAAGCCCCTGTTTTCAGTGTGCCCAGGTACCAAGACCAGAGCCTGGCTCACAGCAGGTGCGCGTGTTGCTTGTTGCATGGACTTGGGGGCCTGCACAGCCCCCCAGGCCCGAGTCACCAGCGTGTCCTCTTCGGTCCTCGTTCCCGGTGAACGGGGACAGACCAAGACGCACAGCCCCTGCCTTCCGTAAGCTTCCCAAGGACACACTCTGGCCCTCACTGTCACCCTGCCCTGTGCAGATTGGGCCTGGCTGGGCTCAGGGGGGCCGCAAAGTCCTGAGGGCCCACTGGTGACCCTGCGCGTTTTCGCTGTGACCTCTTAGGTCTCTGGAGACCGTCGGGGGCATGGGCCCCAGGCAGCACAGCGGCTAAGTCTGCAGCTGTTCCCACTGGAATAGCGAGGCAATGTGTCAGCTGAACCAGCCTCAGTCTGCCTGGCCCGTTAAATGGGCACAATGATCCTTCGACTCCCCAAAGAGTGCTCTCACACTGGATAAAAAGTGACTGGCTCAGCTCCAGGCGCAGTCACTTGTGGAGGGTGGGGCAGCACAAGGCAGGCAGGGGCTGGGCCCCCCCAGGCCCCCCACTCACTCGCAGAGGATGATGCCGTCTTTGAGGCCGTCCATGAAGTTGTTCCCGATGCGGCGGCCCGTCACGCCCTCAATCCACTCCCGCAGCTCCTGCTCCCGCTGGTGGTCGTACTTCTGGGCCAGCTGGGGGTGGGGGACACAGGGCGGGCGGGGGGTGTGGAGGCCTTGGCTCTGGCCGTCCAACCCAAGCCTCCCTCAGCCCCGACTTTTCCTGACCAACTAAGGCGATTCTGCCCCCACGCCCAGGGAGGGGGGCGGGTGGGCTGGGGTGGCACCTGCCCAGGGGGCCATTCCGGGCATTCTGAGGTTTGGCACCAGAGGAGAGACAAAAGGGGGCAGGGACCCAGAGCCAGGTCCTCGGAGCTGGGGGGGGGGGTAGGAGGCGGCGCCTGGCCTCCTGGTTCCCCCTCCAGGCCAAACTTGGGGTTTAGCTTTCCCCGGCCCTGCCCCTTTCTGCTCCCCCTGGTGGGAAGAGGGGGCACAGCAGACGGGGAGGAGGGGAGCGAGGGAGGTGCCCTGGTGCCACCGGTTGACAGGGGACTGCTCTGTCTTATGTCTCTGGCTGTCTGTCTCTCACTGTCCCCCACCACCCCCACCAAGATCCTGGCCCCTGGGACTGCGTCCCAGGCGAGGGGTGGGGGCATCTTCTTGCCTTTGGCTCTTGACCCACTGGGCATCCGTCTGTCCGTCCGTCCGTCTGGCTGGCTCTCCCCCAGCTGCGTCAGTCTTCCCCCGTCTCCATCACGCCGGGGGTGGGGCTCCGGCATCTCTGTCCCTGTAGGTCCCCCTGTCCCGCCTTAACTCCAGCTTCCTGGCATCCCTTGAGGGTGGGGCAGGTCTGGGTGCCAGTCAGTGCCCCTGCATCTCTGTCCCCATGTCATCCCGCGCCCCGCTCCCAGCATCTCTGTCTCCACCTCCCATTTATCCAGAATGCGCTGCTCTGGCCCAGCCTCCAGCCCACCCGGGGACAGGGGGCATCCAGCTGCCCCTTCTCCAGGCTGGAAGGGGAACAGGGGGAGGGAGCGGCCCCCTCACCTGGCCCCGGCCCT
The DNA here is from genome assembly GCA_949820135.1 of Sylvilagus floridanus. Classification (NCBI taxonomy): domain Eukaryota; kingdom Metazoa; phylum Chordata; class Mammalia; order Lagomorpha; family Leporidae; genus Sylvilagus; species Sylvilagus floridanus. The sequence goes on from OX463229.1 coordinate 9,333,838, forward strand.
GTCGCCCCCCTCCCCACCAGCCCAGCTTTATAAAGCAAACCGGCCCTTATATAGCGTGGCCGGACTCCCGAGGCCGCCTTATATGGCTTGGCGGCTCCGTGAGGCTCTGGGGCCGGCACTGGGAGGGGGGGAGGAGGGGGGTGGCGCTGGGATCTGTCTGCAGCCCAAGCATCCACCCCCTCCTCCAGCCCCAAGGAGACCCACCAACCTAGGCACCAATCCCAGCTCCCGGGTTCCTCGCTGCGGGACACTGGGGAAAAGCCAGGACCCTCAGTGTTCCTCTCTGTGAAATGGGGCTGGGGCTCCTCCTCCCCTCGTGGGCTCTGGGGGACAGGGACAATTGCAGCGGGGTTGGAAATTCGGGGTCTCTGCCCTGGAGACGCCAGCTCCACCGTGGGGAGCCCTGTGTCCCGCAGTGCACCTGCCCGACCTTTGCCGCTAGCTGCTTGTCCGTTCTCGGAGGCTTTGTGTACCCATCCATAGCAGGACAGTGGTGGTTCTCACCTCTGCACTTGGGAGCCCTCTGCCCTCCGCCCCCCACCCCCAGCCGTGTCCCTCTCTCCTCAGGTGGCCTCGCCGGGAGCCTGGCCTCTCCAGTGCTCCCCAATTTCTTGGTCCAACTGGGGGGGTGTGGAAAAATCAACAGGACTCCCCCTTCCAACCCCATCAGGGGCACCCAGGTTTCACACAGTCCTCTGATCCATGGCGAGCCGCGCACCTCTGTTTCGGGGTGACTGTGGGGCCCCCGCTGTGCCCCTCCTTTGATGGCTGAGGGGGTTCTGGGGTGCTGATGAGGAGAGAGGCAGCCCCCACCCCTACCCCAAGCCTGTGCCCCTTCCCCTCTCAGGTTCCGGATCACATGGGACAGGCGGGGGCGGGGGGGAACGCAGGGCACGTGGGCCAGGCCAGGGAGGCCCTGCAGCCCTACCTTGTTCTTGACCTCGGCCGACAGCCCGTAGGCGGGCCCTCGGTTGAAGTGAGCAGAGGACATGGCAGCGGGTGGGCTCTGGCTGGGCGCAGCCTGGACGCCGAGGAGCGGGGGCGGTGGCAGCTGAGGCTCCGTCTGCACCCTCTCCGCTCCTCACAGGTTTTTGAAGCTCCGGAGGCGGCCCGGGTCTCTTCCAAGACCGTCCCATTGGCCGCAGGGGCTGGCAAGGGGGCGGGACGGGGCGCCTCCCCCCTCCCCGCGGCCACCCCCCTCCCTCGTGATGTCAGGGGCTTGGTATTGGGAGCTGACTATGTCATTGTTTCCACCTCGAGGGGCAGCCTGCGTTATTCCGGGTGGGGGGGGATCCTGGCCGGAGAGACCAGCTTTCCTCCACCGCTGCCCCCACGCCCCCCCCCCCCACCTGCCCTGGGGCCCGGTCTCCAAGTCTGTCTGTATCCTAGGTCATCTTTGGGGCTTGAGGCAAGACCGCCACCCATGCTAACATAGCAAGCAGCACACTCATTTCCGACACCGACAGTCTTGCCTCAGTCAAATCCTTTGACCTCTCCAGGCCTCCACTGCGGCGTCTGTGAAATGGGCTCACGGTGGGGGTGTGTGTGAAGAGCAGGCGGGACGGCGTCCCTGCAGTGTCGCCAGCGCAGTGCCCGCACGGGGCAGCGGCTCAGGCGGGAGCATGACTCTGTAGCAGGTCTGGCAGCCCAGGTCCGGCTCCTCCTAAGGAGGGGGGGAGCAGACCTCTTGGCTCTTGCTCCTCCATGCACCTGTGTTCACCTGAGCCACTGAGTGCATCTATTAGCAGGTCCCCGGCCACAAGCACCCCTGGGGGCATCTGGACGCCAGCAACCTGCCACAGGCTCCTGACATGCCAGGGCCACGCGGTTTGCTGGCTGCGTGCTAAGGGTGTGGCTCTTAGGACGCAATCACAGCTGATCCATCAGACCCTCTTCTAAAAAATATTTATTGATTCGAAAGACAGGGTGACTGGCAGGGAGAGAGGAAGAGACAGACAGACAGACAGACAGACAGAGGTATCTTCCATTGGTTGGTTCACTCCCCAGATGTCCACAACAGCCAGGGCTGGGCCAGGCCAAAGCCAGGAGCCCAGAGCTCCACCCAGGCCTCCCACGCGGGGTGGCGGGGGCCCAAGAACTTGAGCCCGCACCTGCTGCCCCCCAGGGTGCACACGTGCAGGGAGCTGGATCAGAAGCAGAGCAGCCAGGTGGGGACGCAGGTGCACAAACCCTTGCCCTGAAGTCAGACCTTGTCCTACCCACTCAGTCCCGAGACGGACGCCGTAATCACATGCACTTTACAGAAGGGGAAACTGAGGCACGGGGCCACACAGCTGCCCCGCCCCCTAATGCTACCAGGGTAAAGCTGGGTTTCTCAGTCTTGGGCACTGTTGGGAGTCAAGGCTGGGGGCTGTCCTGGGTGCCACGGGCCGTCCAGAAGCATCCCTGGGCGCTGGCATCGTGGCAAAATGGGTTAAAGTACTTCTTGCGACACCAGCATCACATCTCACAGTTTTGCGTCCCGGCTGCTCCACTTCTGATCCAGCTCCCTGCTAACGCACCTGGGAAAGCAGCAGGAGACGGCCCTGGTGCTCAGTGCCTGCCTCCCATCCCCTGGGAGACCCAGCTGGAGCTCCCGGCTCCTGGCGTCAGCCTCACCCAGTGCCGGTGGTGGTGGTTGTGGGCAATGGACCAGCGGATGGGAGATCAACCTGTGTAACTCTGCCTTTCCCGTCAGCACTCCTTTTAGACTTTGATTTATTTATTTGAGAGGTAGAATGACGACAGGGAGAGGGAGAGACAGAGAGAGAGAGGTCTTCCTTCTGCTGGTTCACTCCCCAGATGGCCACAACGGCTGGAGCTGCATCAACCTGGTTCCAGGAGCCAGGGGCTTCCTCCAGGTCTCCCCCGCGGGTGCAGCGGCCCAAGGACTTGGGCCATCTTCTACTGCTTTCCCAGGCCACAGCAGAGAGCTGGATTGGAAGAGGAGCAACCTGGACTAGAACTGGCGCAGCGCCGGCCTCAGCACGCCAGCCACGGCGGCCATTGGAGGGTGAACCAACGGCAAAGAAAGACCTTTCTCTCTGTCTCGCTCTCTCACTGTCCACTCTGCCTGTCCAAAAAACAACAACAACAACAAAAAAACCTGGCACCCATATGGGATGCTGGCACCACAGGCAGAGGATTAGCCCCATCCTTTAGTCGTGACAAATAGAAATACCCACAGATATTGCTAAATGTCCCAGGCGATGGGAAGTAGCTGGAAGCCCCTGGGTTAAGCCAGTATGCCAAGGACCAGTTGATGGTGGGTCACGATGGATTCAAGATACAGTGAAATACACAAAATGAGTTCAAAATACGCACTCAGGATATACTAAGTGCTCCGGATCTGTTAACTCACGCTCCCCAGCAGCCCTGGGAGGTGAGCGTCTGCGCGTCACACAGAAGCGACAGCTGACTGTGCAGGCGGCACAAACTCGAAGGCGGCAGAGCCGGGATTCGAACACGCACACTCCGGGACGCAGCCCCAGCCCCCCGCCCCAGGTCTCTCCTGCGCATGCGAGGACCCGCGCCGCCGCCCAGCCCGCGGCCGGCGCCCCCTGGTGGCCGGGGCGGGGCGCCGGCGGAGCTCGGCGGGGGCGGGGCCTGGCGGGCGCGGGCGGCGGTGACGCCAGCGCTGACTCACGGGGCCCCGAGCCCGGGCCGGCCGCCGCCTGGCCATTTATAGCATCCGCGCCGGCTCTGAAGTCACGGCCAAGGCACGACGGGGGCGGGCAGGGGGGCTCGGGGCGCGCCCCCGCCCGACGGGGCAGCCGGGCGTCCCCCGAGGGGGTGGCGCTTTGTGGGTTTGTCTGATTCCTGGGATGCCGGCTCCGGGATGCTGCCATGGAGAAAAGTGGGCGCCCCTCCCCCGAACCCTTAGGGGACCCCCTGAATCCTGATGCTCAGAAAAGATACCCAAACCCACCTCGACCGGAGGGTCCTGGGAGAGACTGGACCCCCACCCCGCCCTCCCCATTCTGCACCTGCCGCCAGGCCTCGCTTTCCCCTCTGTCATCCCTAATGGCTTGTTTCAGGGCTGCGCACTCTGTACCCGGTGTTTGCACGAAGCACAAATAATCTGTTAACCTCCCAGGGAGAAACTCCTAAGAGGCCAAGCCGCTTCCCCTGCCTTGTGCTGTTTCTGGAGTTCTCAGAACCCTTGCACTACCAGCTTAAAAAAAAAATTTTTTTTTTTTTTAAAAAAGGCAGAATGATAGAGAGACTTCCATCTGCCGGCTCCTTCCCCAAATGGCTGTATCTGAGCTGGACCAAGGCTGAAGCCAGGAGCCCAACGCTCCATGCGGGTCTCCCACGTGGGTGCAGGGGCCCTAGCACCCAGGCTATCCTGCCCTGCCTTACCCGGGCACATCAGCAGGGAGCTGGACCGGAAGTGGAGCAGCTGGGGCTTGAACCAGTGATCCGCCATGGGATGCTGGTGTGGAAGGGAGTAGCTTAGCTCACTGAGCCCTAAGGCCAGCCCCACACTGGCAGTTTTTGTTTTATTTAAATGTTTGTTTGAAAGAGCCAGAGAGAGAGAGAGAGAGAGAGAGAGAGAGAGAGAGAATCTCATTTGCTGGTTCATTTCCCAGATGGCTGCAACGGCTACCCCTGGGCCAGGCTGAAGCCAGGAGCTCCATCCGGGTCTCCCACGTGGGTGCAGGGGCCCAAGCACCTGGGCCATCTTCCACAGCTTTCCCAGGCCATCAGCAGGGAGCTGCCAGAACTCGAACCCGCGCCTGTAAGCGATGCCGGCACCACAGGCAGCAGCTTTGGCAGCTGCATCGCAGCGCCGGCTCCACGCCAGCAGCTCTGAACCACATTTCGGCAAGATCCACCTGCGGGGCCTCCTCTCTCACTTCTGTTCAAACTCCACCTCTGCCGAGCAGCCCTCCCTGACCACCTGTCTCAGGACGCTGGCATCCCCCACCCCGACGATGAGGGTTGCAGGGCGGGGCTGGACCAGGCAGACGCCAGGGCTCCCGCGTGGGTGGCAGGGACCCCAGCACCCGCGACATCACGGCTGCCTCCCGGGGAGCAGGACGCTGGCGCGAAGCCAGACTTGACCCAGGCGCTGCAGTGTGGTGCAGGCGTCCCAAACGCTCACCCCTAACAGGCAGGATTTAACAAGGAGCCCCCGCCCCCCGCCCTGACAGCGTCCGTGGGTGTGGGCTCCTTATCTGTCATCCTGTAAGAACAGCAAGTGCCTTGCCCTGTCTCGCTCACGTTCCGTCCCCCCAGCGCCGCGCTCTCAGACCACTCACGGGGGGGGGCGGCCTCCAGTCCACGTCTCCCCGAGGTGCTGAGGTCTAGTACACGCCCACGTGCCATCTCTTAGCACCTTGGGACTGACAGTGGAGGGGTGTGTGGGGGGTGAGGGGCCTGCTTTATTTTAAATAATTCTTTATTTGCAGGGCAGAGTGATACAAGAGAGAGAGGGAGGGAGGGTGAGGGGGAGAGGGAGGGAAAGGGGAAGAGGAGGAGGGGGAGATGGAGGGAGGGGGAGAGGGAAGGAAGGGAGAGGCAGAGGAAGGGGAGAGGGAAGGAGGGGGAGGGGGAGAGGGAGGGAGGGGGAGGTAGGAGGATGAAGGGAGGGGAGGGGAGGGAAGGGAGAGGGAGAGGGAGGGAGGGGGGAAGGAGGGAGGGGAGGGAGAGGGAGGGAGGGGAGGGGAGGGAGAGGGAGGGAGGGGAGGGGAGGGAGGGGAAGGAGGGGGAGGGAGGGAGGAGAGAGGGAGGGGGAGGGGAGTGAGGGAGGGGGAGAGGGGAGGAGGTGAGAGGGAGGGGGAGAGGGGAGGGGGGGAGAAAGGGAGAGGGAGGGGGAGAGGGAGGGGAGGGGGAGAGAGGGAGAGGAAGGGGGAGAGGGAGGGAAGGTAGAAGGAGAGGAGGGGGAGGGGGGAGATTCTCATCAGTTGGTTCCCTCCCCAAATGCCCACAACCACAGCGCTAAGCCAGGCTGGGTCTCCCACTGGCACTAAGGCCACCCTGTCCACCCTGGGCTGGGGCTGGGCAGAGGCAGAAGGGGCTGGAGTAGAGGGGAGGGGCCTGGGCAGAGGCGGGGGAGGGGGAGCTGGAGTAGAGGGGGCGGGGCTGGGGCACTGGCGGGGGGGGGGGGGCAGGCCTGGGCAGAGGTAGGGGGGCTGGGCAGAGGCGGGGGGGGGGGGGAGGGGGGCTGGAGTAGAGGGGGCGGGGCTGTGCAGAGGCGGGGGGGGGCAGGGCAGAGGCAAGGGGGCTGGGCAGAGGCGGGGGGAGGGGGGCTGGGCAGAGGCGGGGGGATGGGGCTGGAGTAGAGGGGGCGGGGCTGAGCAGAGGCGGGGGAGGGGGGCTGGGCAGAGGCAGGGGGTCTGGGCAGAGGCGGGGGGGGGGGGGGTCTGGGCAGAGGCGGGGACCCTGGGCCGCTGGCAGGGCTGCAGGTCGGGGGTCTGCACACCGCGTCGCGGGGCCTCGCATTCCTGGGACGGATACCAGGGCGATGACGGTGACCGGCTCCTCTTAGCGTCATACCGGGAAGCGCCGTGACGTCACCGTGACTCACCGCCGATGCTGTCCGCGTCGGTTCCTCGGCTGCGTGGTCTCCACTGCGGAGCTGCTGTTCCCCGTAGCCACCGTGAGGACGGCGCGCTGAGGCGAGCTCCACGCGGAGCGTTCTGCTCCGTGTTAACAGACATGTGGAAGTCGACGATAAATACGAAAACGAGACACCACGACTTCAACGGGGGAGGCATTGCGAGCTCAGAAAGACGCGGCCCGGCCGGCGACCCGGGCGCCACCCACGCGTGCCCTCGCTGCGCAGGGAGCGGTGAACGAAGTCTGCGCGTACTGGGAGGCGCCCGGCAGGGGGCAGCAGCGCGCGCAGACGCTGCCCTCTGGACCGGAGCGCGCGCCCCTCCTGGACCGGCAGCTGATTGGCTACGGCTCCTCTCAGATTGGCCAATCGCAGGAGTCCTGGTGGGGACGGATGTGCTGCGGCTGCGCAGAGTCGTTTCGGCATCCTCAAGTTCGTAACTTGTGTTGCAGGCCCTTTGCCAGTTCTCAGAGCCGTAGAGGCTGCGAGGAGGAAGAAATGGGGTCGGCTTGAGGCTTAGCGGCCAAAGCCGCCGCCGGCATCCCATGTGGGCATGGGTTCCAGTCCCTGTTGCTCCATGGCTGGGAAATCAGTGGAAGATGACCCACGTGTTTTGTCCCCTGCCACCACCCACGTGAGAGACCTGGATTAAGCTCCTGGCTTCAGTCTGGCCCAGCACTGGCTGTTTCAGCCATTAGGGGAGTGAAACAGAGGATGGAAGATCTCCCCCCTCCCCGCCTGTAACTCTGCCTTTCAAATAAATAAATACATAGTTAAAAGAAAAAAGAAGTGGGTATGTAAGAGTGGACAATCCTTCTCACCCAGGGCCACATCTACTGCCTGGCTTATGGGCTAGTCTTCCCTAAAATTGGGGATCCCAGGAGCAGTGCCAGTTCCGCATCGATACCCACCACACTCACCCTCACAATTGTTCCAGCTACACAACGTTTTTGCAGCTGATCCTCGTGCTCCAAGCATCCTCTAAATATCTGGACGGTTTATGAAAAGTTGGTTTACTGAGGCCTTCCCTGAACCACCTAGTTCAAACTGCCAGTCCGTTTTGCACCACTTCCCTTTCTCTCTAAATCTCTCATGGTTTTAAAAGTAGACTTTTAGGGGCAGGCGTTGTGACAGCGAGGTAAGCCAGCACGTGAGATGGTTCCAGTTCTGACTGCACCTTGCTTCCAGTCCAGGATCCTGCTGTGCACCTGGGAGGCAGCAGATGCTGGCTCAAGCGCTCGAGTCCCTGACACCAAGAGGGAAACCCAGATGGAGTTCCTGGCTTCAGCCTGGCCTGGGCCCAGCTGTTATGAGCATTTGGGGAGAGAACCAATAGTAGAAAATCTTTGGCCGGCGTTGCGGCTCACTTGGCTAATCTTCCGCCTGTGGCGCCAGCACCCCAGGTTCTAGTCCCATTTGGGGCCGGATTCTGTCCCGGTTGCTCCTCTTCCAGGCCAGCTCTCTGCTGTGGCCCCGGAGTGCAGTGGAGGATGGCCCAAGTCCTTGGGCCCTGCACCCCATGGGAGACCAGGAGAAGCACCTGGCTGCTGGCTTTGGATCAGCGCAGCATGCCGGTCGTGGCAGTTATTTGGGGGGTGAACCAACGGAAGGGAGACCTTTCTCTCTGTCTCTCTCTCTGTCCACTCTGCCTGTCAAAAATAAATCTTTGTTTCTGTCACTTTGTATTTCAAATACATAAATAAATAGATACATAAATAAATCTTTCAGAAATCAAAGGGTATCCCAGCAATGCAAGCTCCACAGACCGCCATCATGACCGGGTCACAGGAATTGGGTGGTCTCCATAAGCACTCAGACCCCAGTACCCGGGATTGACAAAGGGCTGTGAGCTGAAGGAAGATGGTATAGCCACTGGTGAGGAAAAGCAGCCAATTCTGGGTCTGGAGAGAGAAAGGGGAAGCCGCTGGCTGGGCGGGTACATGCTAGGCAGATGGCAGTCCATGGGCTTAGCTCATAATCCCAGAAGGACAGACAGAGGCAGAAGCAAGAAGGGACGGGCGCAAGTGTTCAAAGATGGGCTAAGCCTCAGAAACTCATCCATTGCTTTAGTAGTAGTAGTAGTAGTAGCAACTATTTTGTGCCCAGCAGGTTCCAGGCCCTGTCTCTGATGGTTGGCATAATGTAGAGAAGACAAATTAGGGGCCCAGCACTGTGGCTTAATGGGTAAAGCTGTCATCTGCAGTGCCCACATCCCATATGGGCGCAGGTTCAAGTCCCAGCTGTTCCTCTTCCAATCCTGCTCTCTGCTATGGCCTGGGAAATCAGCAGAAGATGGCTCAAGTGCTTGGGTCCCTGCACCCGCGTGGGAGACCTGACAGAAGCTCCTGGCTCCTGGCTTCAGATCAGGGCAGCTCTGGCCATGGTGGCCATTTGGGGAGTGAACCAGCAGATGGAAGACCTCTCTCTCCCTCTGCCTCTCTGCAACTCTGACTTTCAAGGAAAGAAAACATACCAATGAAAAGCTTCCCACGGAGGGCAGGTGTTTGGCTTACTGGTTTAGATGCCCCATTGCACATCAGTGTGCCTGGTCAGACCCCAGCTCCAGCTCCTGAGTCCACTTCCTGCTAGTGTAGACCCTGGCTCAGTGACTGGGTTCCTGCCACTCATGTAAGAGACCCGGAGGGAGCTCCCAGCTCCCAAGCTCTGGTCATTGTATGCATAGTGCAGCAACGGATGGGATCTCTCTCTCTCTCTCAAGCAAATATATAATTGTTTTGTGCAAAACAAAAATAAGAAGTGGGCAGAGGACCGAGTGAATGTGACTGCGGCCTCGTCCAGTTGCAGTCCACTTACCACAGGGCAGATAGCCAGAGGCATGAGCCCAAGGCTGTGAGCCGAGGTGGGCAGGGGGCCTGCCCATCCTCACCCTGGGTAGCTCAACCAAGCCAGCGTGGGGGGGGGGGGGGTGCGGCAGAGCCTTGGATCTACCTCTGCCTAAGCTGCCTCGGGGCTCCTGAGCTGGGCCAAACTCACGCTGAGAAGCTGCCCAGAGGGGTCCCCTGCTCCTGTACAGAGCAGGGCCATAGTGGAGCATTGCAGAGAGGAGGCGGGACAAGTTAGGTCCCGCCCCTCCAGTGCCCCGCCCCCTGCACCTGGCGAGGCTGAGCCGCCCAGAAGTCGGGACTCAGAGCGACAGGGAGGCACAGCCGTGGCCATCGTGCCGTGGCCCCCGATTACACCTGAGGCATCTGCTCTACCTGAGCGTCCAGCTCCTCCCTCTCGGTGTCATCATGACCTGAGACACGGGGGTAGGTGATGGGGGGCTGCACACCCAAGGAACCCACACGCTGTGTGTCTCACACACACACACTCGCGGGCACGGCCCTGAGGAGCACACAGCCAGCCAGCATCACTGCCCCAACGGCGACCGTTCACGTCACCCTTACCCGAGTCTCCCAGACTTTCCGAGTCCCCAGGTCGCGGGAGCCTCTCACCGTCTTAGGGGCGTGATCCGTCGCGTCCTGGAACGGGTGATTCCCCTTCCTATTGGTGCTTCTCCAAATGTGGGCGGGACCTACAGAAACCAACGTTCGTGATTTGCTGTCTCCCAGGCGGCCCCGTGACCCGGAAGCTCTGTTAGCCAACATGGCGGCGCCCAGCGGCGAGATGGAGCCGGGCCGGCGTTCGCGGCCCACAGCGTGAGTAGGTAGGTGGCGCGTGGGATTTGCTGGGTTCCAGGGTGTTCCACTTCGGGCCCGGCAGGGCGGGATGGCGAGCGCAGAAGGAGTCGGCTGTATAGAGAAAGGGCGCCATGACCTTTTGGGGTGGGGGGGGCGGGGACCTGACGGTTGTCTGCGAGGCGCCCCGCGGCCTCACGCTCCGAGTCTCCCATTTTGTAGAAGACCTCTCGTTTGCATGGAGACCTGAACGGCCAGAGGCGGCTCCCAGGAGGAGCGAGAAGCCAGTGCGGAGTCTCTGGGACTGGAGTAAACTTGGCCTTGGTTCAGAAACAACGTAGCCGGGGGCCTGCATGCGGGTAAAGCTGGCCTGGGACTCCCCCATCCCAGGTGGGCACGGGCTTGTGTCCTGGCTGCTCCACTTTTTTTTTTTTTTAAGATTTATTTATTTATTTGAAAGGCAGAATTACACAGAGGGAGAGAAAGAAGTCTTCCATCAGCTGGTTCACTCCCCGGTTGGCTGCATCGGCCAGAGCTGGACTGATCTGGAGCCAGAAGCCTGGAGCTCCACCTGGGTCTCCCACGCGGGTGCAGGGGCCCAAGGACTTGGGCCATCTTCCACTGCTTTTCCCAGGCCACAGCAGAGAGCTGGATCGGAAATGGAGCAGCCTGGACTCGAACTGGCGCCCATATGGGATGCTGGCACTGCAGGCCAGGGCTTTAACCCACTGCACCACAGTGCTGGGCCCTAATTTATACTAATGGTTTTTTTTTTTTTCTTAAGATTTAATTTGCAAGGCAGAGTGTCAGAGAGAGAGAAAAATCTTGCATATGGGCCGGCGCCATGGCTCAACAGGCTAATCCTCCGCCTTGCGGCGCCGGCACACCGGGTTCTAGTCCCGGTCGGGGCACCGGATTCTGTCCCGGTTGCCCCTCTTCCAGGCCAGCCCTCTGCTGTGGCCCAGGAGTGCAGTGGAGGATGGCCCAGGTGCTTGGGCCCTGCACCCCATGGGGAGACCAGGAAAAGCACCTGGCTCCTGGCTCCTGCCATCGGAGGAGCGCGGTGCGCCGGCCGCAGCGCGCCGACCGCGGCGGCCATTGGAGGGTGAACCAATGGCAAAGGAAGACCTTTCTCTCTGTCTCTCTCTCTCACTGTCCACTCTGCCTGTAAAAAAAAAAAAAAAAAAGAAAAAAAAAAAGAAAAATCTTGCATCCACCAGTCACTCCCCACATGGGTGGCAGGAAACCAAGTACTTGGGCTGTCAGCTGGTGCCTCCCAGGTGCATGAACAGGGAGCTGGGGCTCATGTTCAGATTAGCCTGGACTCAGACTGGCAATTTGATAATAGATGCTGCTGTCCCAAGCATTGGCTTAACCTGCAGTGCCACAGTGCCCCTAGTGTGTGTGTGTGTGTGTGTGTGTGTGCGCGCGCGCGCACGCATGCATGTTTTAAGATGTATTTGAAAGGCAGAGTTAGAGAGAGAGAGAGAAAGAGAGAGGTCTTCTGTCCGCTGGGTCACTCCCCACATGGCCGCAACAGCTGGAGCTGAGCTGATCCAAAGCCAGGAGCCAGGAGCTTCTTCATGTCTTCCACGTGGGTGCAGGGGCCCAAAGACTTGCACCATCTTCTGCTGCTTTCCCAGGCCACAGCAGAGAGCTGGATGGGAAGTGGAGCAGCCGGGACTTGAACCTGTGCCGCATGGGATGCCAGTGCTGCAGGCAGCAGCTTGACCTGCTACGCCACAGTTCTGGCCCCAAAATGAATATTTTTAAAAGCCTCCTCCATGGGGAGAACTGGCGAGAAGCTCATAGGGCAGGAGCTCATAGATTGTAGAGGGGGAGAAATGGGTGCCTTCGGGTGCATTTGCAGGTGGTCACCCGGGCCGGTTGATGGATTGTTGGGCAGGGGCCGGGCGCTCGAGCTGACTGCTTGGCGTGTGCCCTTGGCTTGGAGCCAGAGGAACACGTGCACGCTGGCGTGTCAGTGTGGAGCTCGTTCGAGGGTGAGACGCCGGGTGCGTGCCAGAGGGGTGGGTCGGTGTGGGAGCTGTCGCCGCGTGGCTGGGTTAGGGCCAGGATTTTGTGTTTCTGCTAACCCTGCCTCCCAGGGTTTTAGCAGGAAGCTGGGATCGGGAGCAGAGCTGGGACGCAAGCCCAGGCACTCGCTTATTGGATGCGAATGTCCCAACCCAGGGCTTATGTGCTAGGCCGTGGAGTAAGGCTGAACCCTGCTGCCTATGAGAGCCACTAGGGTGCTTTAAATGCTGGTGCCTGGGCAGCCGTGGCGCTGCAGGTGTAGCTGCTGCTTTGGGGTGCCAGCGCCCCACACGGCGGTGCCTGGCTCCAATCCCGGCTGCTCTGCTTCTGATCCCGCTTCCTGCTGGTTGTGCACATCCTGGGAGGTGGCAGAGAAGGGCTGAAGTACTTGAGTCCCTGCGACCCACACGGGAGGCCCCGACATAGTTCTGAGCTCCTGGCTTTTGCAGACATTTGGGGGCAGTGAACCAGTGGATGCAAGAACGATCAATCGATCTCTCTCTCCCATTCTGCCTTTCAAATACATAATTAAAAAAATAAAATCCTGATATCTGGGCCCCCCTCCAGACAGTCTGCATATCTGGATGTGGCCCGGGTTTGGGGATTTTTCAGGGCTCCCAAAATGAGTCTGATGAGAGCAGACTTTAAGAACTTTAAGACTTGTTTCTCTTCTATGGCATGAAGTGGTGTCCAGTTCAGAATTAAAAGTGAAGCCAGTTAAGGTCAACGAAACGGAAACACAAACCTAGAGCTGTATCCAGGAACGAAGAGAGCAACACATTGAATGATACCTCAGGGTAGCAGGCAGCTGCGGAGTGTGTGGGAGAGGGAGAGGGAGGGGGATCACTGATAGATCACTCTCCAAATGTCCTCGCGACCCAAGGGCCAGGCCAGGCCAAAGCACCCAGGCTGCCTTCTGCTGCTTTCCCAAGCCAGCAGGGAGCTAGACTGAAAGTGGAGCAGCCAGAGCCTGAGCCAGCACCCATACAGGCCCCCAGCATCGCAGGCTGCAGCGCCCCTGCTCTGCCACAGTGCCGCCCCCACGCAGACATCAGAGAGGTGGAGCAGGAGTTAGAGGGGGCCTGGGCCAAGGTGGGAGCCACCAGAGAGGGCTTAAATGGTGACAGACAGGGTCTGGAAACCTCCCGGCTCATTCTGTGGAAGCCAGCGCTCGCTAGTGTGGTGCCCTGGCCATGCAGACGCTGCGGGGAGACCGCAGGCCAAGCCTGTGAGGGGTGCGGGTGCCAGCGTCCGCACGACCACAGGGCATTTATGCTAGGGACGCAAGGTTAGGCTGACACCTGAAAACCAGCTAACAGGCTCCACGTGTCAGCAGAGCGAGGGACAACATGCAGTGCCCCTCCTGATGAAAGCACTGCACACCGGCAGGGGAGGGGTCTTCCCCAGCCCCAGGAGCCCCCAGCTGACGCCGGGCGCCCGTGAGGGCCGGGTGCTTCGGGGAGGCTGTGCTCAGCACCTCTGTTCCACGTGGTGCTGGGGGCTGCAGAGAGGAAGAAGAAAGGAAAGGCGGGCAGACTGCGAGGGCAGGAGGGCAGCCCCTGCGCAGTGCCGTGTCCCGTGTGGACAGTCCCCGCGAGTCCACGGAAAACGCGTTCACTAACTGACACACTCAGCCCGGCTCTAGGACACAGCGTTGACTCAAATTCTGTTTCCATCCACTAGCAGTGAACAATGCAAAGATAAAACTAAGACAGTTCCATGTCTTCGTGAAGAATAAAATACTTAAGACTAAATTATTTAGCGGTCGGCGCTGTGGCGTAGTGGGTAAGGTGCTACCTGCAGTGTTGGCATCCCATATGGGTGCCGGTTCGAGTCCCGGCTGCTTCACTTCCGATCCAGCTCCCTGCTAATGCCCTAGCAAAGCAGTGGACGATGGCCCAAGTCCTTGGGCCCCTGCACCTGCATGGGAGACTTGGAGAAAGCTCCTACCTCCTGGCTTTAGATTGGCGCAGCTCTGGCTGTTGTGGCCATCTGGAGAGTGAACCATTGGATGGAAGACCTCTCTCTACCTCTGCCTCTCTGTAACTCTGCCTTTCAAATAACTAAATCTTAAAAAAAAAAAAAAAGACTAAAAGTTATTTAAGGACTTAAACATGGAAAATTCTAATCCACTGTGTTTTTTTTTTAAAGATTGATTTATTTATTTATTTGAGAGGTAGAATTACAGATAGTGAAAGGGAGAGACAGAGAGATAGGTTCCTGGTCTCCCATGCGGGTGCAGGGCCCAAGCACTTGGGCCATCGTCCACTGCCATCCCAGGCCATAGCAGAGAGCTGGATTGGAAGAGGAGCAGCTGGGACTTGAACCGGCGCCCATATGGGATGCCTGCTGGTGCCACAGGTGGAGGCTTAGCCTGCCGTCACCAGAGAAAAGGCCGGCGGCTGAGCCGAGAGGAGAGGCAGAGGACGGAGCACCTCTGAGCGGCCGCCTGTTTGGACTCCCCAGGTTTGTAAGGGAGCCTGTTTACCCCCTCCCCCTCTCCTCCAGGACAAAGGATTGGGAGTCCTAGGGGAGGGTTTGTTGGGTGAAAAGGAGCAAATTCCTCCCCAGATTTGCTGGTGCTGGGTAGAGGGGTCTCCCCTAGGGCGTCTGAGAAGGTTTTATTGTGAAGGTTATGAGGTCCTGAGAGGGAATTCTGGGAGCTTTCCTGGGGGGTAGGGCTGGGACCACTTGGGAGGTTACCAGGATCTGAGCCTGTCACACACACACAGGCTAAATCTCTGACTTCTACCTAACACTCCTCCAGCGCCACAGTGCCAGCCCTCAGGTTGATACTGAATTGTGTGGGGCCCACAATAACCAAAGCAGCCATGAAGTAGAATGGAGTCTGAAGACTCAAAAGTTTCTGATGTCAAAGCCTACCACAGAGCTACAGTAATCAAAACAGTGCGGTCCTGGCCCAAGACTCGACAGGAGAGAGCTGGGGGCGCAGAGCTAGACTCTTAGATTTATACCCAGGGAGAGCGCCAAGGGTGAGGGCCGCTTGCCTCATCCTAGTTCCAGCTATGCCCTGCAGACACCCAGGCGGCGTGAACCCTTCTCTCACACCGTACGTGGTATCCGAGTTGGATCACAGACGTAGGGGCAGGTGCAGGCGCTTGCGCTGTAAGTCTCAGAAGAAATTGCTGGGTCTGGGACAGCGCGGGCTTCTGGCCTTTCGTACCCCCAGAAAGGAGAGGCAGAAAAAGAGACGGAGACCGACCTCAACAGAGACCTCGACAGAGGTTGGCAACAGTCTTCTTGTGAAGAGACCATGCACTGGGCGCACTTGGGACTCCGGTTTTACCCAGTTAGGAGGGAGTTTGCCGCGGGGGGGGGGGGGGGGAGTGTAGAAGGCAGCTGGCAGAAGAGTAGGGGCTCTTTGAAGTCCTGGTGCCGTGGTGTGGCAGTAAAGCCCCCGCCTGCAGAGCCAGCATCCCATGTGGGTGCTTGTTTGAGTCCTGGCGGCTCCACTTCCCATCCAGCTCTCTGCTGTGGCCTGGGAAAGCAGTGGAAGATGGTCCAAGTCCTTGGGCCCCTGCACCCACATGGGAGGCCCAGAAGAAGCTCCTGGCTCCTGGCTTTGGATCAGCGCAGTTGCAGCCAGTTGGGGAGTGAAGCAGTGGACGGAAGACCTCTCTCTCTCTGCCTTTCAAATAAATAAATCTTTTTTTAAAAAATGAAGTCTTTGGGAATTTCGCCCTTATCATTTCATAGCTGCCCTGTGCAGCTTATCTGTGTTTCCATTTGCATTGGGAGGAGTGGAGACGTCTGGTCAGGCCCCCAGGATCTCAACAAAGGGGGGGGGGAAAGTGCCACAAGTCCTTTAGAAAACAGCAGCGAGTCCTCGTGAGCGTGGGCTGGGCAGAAACACTGCCACAGGGCAGTGAAGGCAGACCTGGCGCAGTGCGCATGGTCACATCAGCGGAGCAAAAGGCGCCCCGCAGAATGGGGAAACCACTTGTGAATCACAAGGGCTTAGTACCCAGAATACAGAAGAATTCTTGGGTGTTTTTTTAAAGATGTACTTATTTATCCAAAAGGCAGAGTTACCGAGAGGTCTTCCATCTGCTGGCTCACTTCCCAAATGGCTGCAAAGGCCAAGGCTGGGCCAGGCCAAAACCAGGAGCCAGGAGCTTCCTCCAGGTCTCTCGCATGGGTGCAGGGGCCCAGGCACTCGGGCCATCTTCTGCTGCTTTCCCAGGCACATGAGCAGGGAGCTGGATCGGAAGTGGAGCAGCCAGGATTCGAACCAGTGCCCATGAGGGATGCCAGCATTGCAGGCGGCGGCTTAACCTGCTATGTCACAACACCGGACCTAAAAGAAGTCTTGAAAAAGATAACTATCCCACTTTTCTAAATGGATAAGGGTTGAAGTAGACATTTCTCCTTCACACCGGTCAGTGAGTGCGTGGAAGGACGCCCAGTTCATTCATTAGGAAAATACAAATCCAGACCACGAGGAACTGCATCCGGCCCAAGCGGTGACGAGGACGCGGGGAGACGGAGCCCATGCGCCTTCCTGGGAGGATTCTGGGGACGTGTTGCAGCCAGGCCCGAGTCCTGCCGTCCCGCAAACGGTAGCGGGTCAGGGAGCCTGTGTCCCAGCAGTTTGACCCCTCCCGTCCGTGCTCGGGAAAAGCAGGATCTCGTGTTCTCACCGAAGCTCACACACGGACGTCCACGGACAGTGGCACCCCGCTTCCTGCCAAGTGAGGAGTGGGTAAGGGAAACGCGGTCACAGCCAAGCGATGGCATCCTTCGAGCAGTTCAGAGGCACAAGGGCACTGTGGCCGTGGTTCGGAGGCCCCTGCGACACCAGCATCCCGTCCAGGGGCGCCGGTTCGAGTCCTGCCTGTTCCTCTTGCGACCCGGCTTGTGAACGTGCCTGGGAAGACGGCAGAAGGCGGCCTGCGTAGCTGGGGCCCCGCCACCGACTGGGACATGGTTTCCTGGCTTCCAGTTTAGCCTGGCCTGGCCCTGGTTGTGCAGGCACTTGAAGTCAGCCCGTGGATGGAAGATAGCTCCCCCTGTCTCTCTCTCTTGCTCTTCCTGTCAAATAATCATCTGTCTAAATCTTCCTTTCAAATAAACATTTTAAAAAAATCACAAAGATCTTTGTTGGTTGTATAACACTGACCATACGTGGCTCAGTAGATTAATCCTCTGCCTGGGCGCCGGCATCCTATGTGGGCACTAGTTTGAGTCCCAGCTGCTCCTCTTCTGGTCCAGCTCCCTGCTGTGGCCTGGGAAAGCAGTGGAAGATGGCCAAGTGCTTGGGCCCCTGCACCCACGTGGGAGACCGGGAAGAAGCTCCTGCCTCCTGGCTTCGGATCAGCCCAGCTCCAGTCATTGCAGCCATTTGGGGAGTGGACCAGCAGATGAAAGACCTCTCTCTCTCTCTCTGCCTATCCACTCACTGTCTGTAGCTCTACCTCGCAAATGAGTAAATAAAATCTTAAAAAAGAAAAAAACTAAACATAAAGCCCCACAATTTTATTTATTCATTAAAGGGTGAGCTATATAGTATATGAATAAAATTTTTAAAACAGGGCCGGCACTGTGGCATGGCAGGCTAAGCTGTGGTCTGCAGCACCAGCCTCCCATCTGGGTGCTGGTTCAGGTCCCAGCTGCTCCACTTCTGATCCAGCTCCCTGCTAATGCGCCTGGGAAAGCAGTGGAAGATGGCCCAAGTGCTTGGGCCCCTGCACCCGCGTGGGAGACCCGGAGGAAGCTCCTGGCTCCTGGCTTCGGATTGGTCCAGCTCTGGTCGTTGCTTCTATTTGGGGAGTGAACCAGCAGATGGAAGACCTCTCTAACTCTGCCTTTCAAATAAGTAAATAAATAAATCTTTAAAAAAAGAACGACGTAGGGAGAGGGAGCAAATTCCTGAAGTTATTGAAGGGTTTGGCCCAGCAGGATGCCCCCCCCCATGGATTGCAAGGTCCCCTCGTCTGCCTTGTGGGTGAGGAATCCTTGGGCTGGAGGAAGGGGTGAGGGGGCCTGGGTTTGGCTGCAGGGCCTGGAACGTGCCCTCGCACGCAGGGGCCCGTCTGCCCACTGGGCTGATGCTGTCTCGTTTCTCCACAGGTCCTGTGAGGAGCAGAGGCATGAGCTGGGCCCAAGCCGCCCTGCTGGCCCGAGGCCTCTCCAGGGGCTGGGGAGGCCTGTGCGGGGCCGCCCTCAGGGGAGCCCCCCTCTCACAGGTAACCACCAGCCGGGCGTCTGGGGAGCGGGAAGAGCAAGGCCTGGCTCAGCCGGTCTGCGTCTCCTGCGGGGCTGGCGGGCACCCGGGTACTTGGGCCATCAGCCCTGCTGCCTCCCAGGGCACGCATGTGCAGGCTGCTGGCCCCAGCAGAGCTGCATCGGGAACCCAGGCTCTCCAGGGGGGACCCGGGCAGCGTATCATACTGAGGGCCCGGTGTGGGTGCAGCTTCCTACGAGGGGCAGCCTGGGAGGACCTGATGGAGTTCCTGGATCCCGGCGTCTCTGGCTGACCGCCCCGGGCTCCCCTGGGTGTGCACACAGCCCCCCAGCCAAGTCCGTGGCGCCAGCACCACCCCTTCCTTGCCATTAGAAGATGCCCGTGGTGGGAGTCCACTGCAGTGGACCCCTTTGTAGTAGAGCTGTGGGGCCCAGATGTGCTTACAGCTGTCAGGAACGCTGACACCCCGGCGTTCCCCTCCCCCAGCCCCACGCCAGCCCCCTTGGGTTGGTAACCACAGCACCGGCCTTCCGGGATACGCCTGCCACCAACTCCCCGCGGAAGCCGGCCTGCCAGGCTCCCAACTCGTGTCCCTTCCTCAGGTCGCGGCCCTGGCCCCGCGGGGCCTCCACCGCAGCGCTGTGGCCTGCAGCTCCGACCTGTCGCTGGTCCCCAGCCCACCCGAGGCCCAGCGCAGGCCCATCAGGGTCCCGGAGCCCCACGAGGAGCTGTTCAAGCAGGCGCCGGGCGGGGAGCGCGACAAGGCCAGCTTCGTGCGGGCGGTGCAGCGCTTTGGGCAGCAGGACGTGCGCAGGCGCGGCCACGTGGACTTCATCTACCTGGCGCTGCGCAAGATGCGCGAGTTCGGCGTGCAGCGGGACCTGGCCGTCTACAACCTGCTGCTGGACGTCTTCCCCAAGGAGGTCTTCCGGCCGCGCAACGTCTTCCAGCGCATGTTCGTGCACTACCCGCGGCAGCAGGAGTGCGGCGTCTCGGTGCTGGAGCAGATGGAGCAGAACGGTGAGGCCCGCCCGCCCGGGGTCCGCCCGCGGCCCTCAGCGCCCTCCCTCCCCGGCGCAGGGGTGATGCCCGGGGTCCGCCCGCGGCCCTCAGCGCCCTCCCTCCCCGGCGCAGGGGTGATGCCCGGGGTCCGCCCGCGGCCCTCAGCGCCCTCCCTCCCCGGCGCAGGGGTGATGCCGGGGGTCTGCCCGCGGCCCTCAGCGCCCTCCCTCCCCGGGGCAGGGGTGATGCCCGGGGTCCGCCCGCGGCCCTCAGCACCTTCCCTCCCTGGCGCAGGGGTGATGCCGGGGGTCCGCCCGCGACCCTCAGCGCCCTCCCTCCCCGGGGCAGGGGTGATGCCCGGGGTCTGCCCGCGGCCCTCAGCTCCCTCCCTCCCCGGCGCAGGGGTGATGCCGGGGGTCCGCCCGCGACCCGTCAGCGCCCTCCCTCCCCGGGGCAGGGGTGATGCCCGGGGTCCGCCCGCGGCCCTCAGCGCCCTCCCTCCCCGGGGCAGGGGTGATGCCCGGGGTCTGCCCGCGGCCCTCAGCGCCCTCCCTCCCCGGCGCAGGGGTGATGCCCGGGGTCCGCCCGCGGCCCTCAGCGCCCTCCCTCCCCGGCGCAGGGGTGATGCCCGGGGTCCGCCCGCGGCCCTCAGCGCCCTCCCTTCCCCAGCGCAGGGGTGATGCCCAGGGCCTGCCCGCAACCCGTCAGCTCCGTCCCTTCCTGGCACAGGGGTGATGCCGGCGTCTGCCCGCAGACCCCGTCAGCTCCCTCCCTCCCCGGCACAGGGGTGATGCCCGACACGCAGACGGAGTTCCTGCTCATGCAGATTTTCGGGCGCAGGAGCTACCCCATGCTGAAGCTCGTGCGCATGACGCTGTGGCTCACCCGCTTCAAGAACATCAACCCCTTCCCCGTGCCCCTCGACCTGCCCCCCGACCCCGTGGACCTGGCCAAGCTGGGCTTGCGGCACATGGAGCCCGACCTCAGCGCCAGGGTCACTGTCTACCAGGTACTCGCTCTGCCCTGCGCTGGGACGGGCCCCAGGTGCCTCCCGAGAGAGCTGGTGCCGGCGAGCCCTCTGCCGCGTTCCGCCACAGCTGCTTTGTTTTTGTTGGCGAGAGCCAGAGACACCCGTGGATTCACCCCGCAGGTGCCCACCACAGCTGGGGCTGGGCCAGGCCGAAGCCCCCAGCACTTGCCCCATCCCCTGCCGCCTTCGAGGGTCTGCCCAGGCAGGGGGCTGGGGCTGGAACCCAGGCACTCCGATCAGGGACACAGGTCTCCCAGGCAGTGCCAGCCCCGGCAGCAGACAGCCACCCTTCAGCCTGGCTGTCGGCGGCTGCTGGTATTGCCACTGGATAGAAGGGGGCGGGTTTGAGAGGCGTGGAGGAGGCAGGCCCAGGGCGCTGGTTCTGAACCTGCTGGTTCTCCGGCTTCTCTGCAGGGGTGGGGGCTCAGGAGCTTCCTCCCCAACCCTTCCTCGCAGGTGTCTTTGCCCAGTGACCCAGCAAGCCCCGAGGAGCCCGCCCAGCCCCACATTGTGGGTAAGGCTCTGACCTGGTTCCCCCTGGGCCTGCAGGGCGGTGGGCTCCACGGGCCCTTGGGAAGAGCCCCTGAGCCAACACCAGGCGCTCCTGTCTCCACCGCAGGAATCCAGAGCCCCGATCAGCAGGCCGCCCTGGCCCGCCACAACCCAGCCCGGCCCATCTTCGTGGAGGGCCCCTTCTCCCTGTGGCTGCGGGACAAGTGTGTCTACTACCACATCCTCAGGGCTGACTTGCTGCCCCCCGAGGAGAGGGTGAGTCCCGAGCCTTCCAGCCTGGGGCTCCCGGGGCTCGTGGGAGGCACTGGGTGGGGGCGGCTGCAGGGCCCCGGGCCTCTGAGACGACCCGCACCTTACTCCTGGGGTAGGACGAGGAGGAGGTCCCGGAGGAGTGGAATCTCTTCTACCCGATGCAGCTGGACCTGGAGTACTCCAGGTGTGCCTGGGACGACTACGAGTTTGACATCAACGAAGGTAAAAACTGGGACTCCAGCCGCCCCTCGGGGCAGCTTCCTGAGCCCAGGACCCCTCTCCCCTTCCTTCCCCCGTCCGGGGAGCCCCTCTGTGCTGGCCTGACTAACCCCGACAGGCAAGCTACATCCCGGAGGTGCCGGGAGAGCAGGCACGGCCTCCAGTGGCAAGGTATGGAAGGACCAAGAGGTGACGCCCAGGGGTGCTTGTGCAAAGATCGGGGGACACTGGAAAGCAGACGGGAGCCCAGAACACAGGGGAGCCGCCGCTGCCGCCCCAGCTCTGAGCGCGCCTATCTCCCAACAGTGGAGGAAGGCCCCATCTTCGCCATGTGCATAGCGGGCACGCACGACCAGGCGACACTGGCCAAGTGGATCCAGGGTCTGCAGGAGACCAACCCAGCGCTGGCCCGGATCCCCGTGGTGTTCCGCCTGGCAGGGCCCGCAGGGGAGCTCCTGACGTCCTCAGGGATGGAGGAGCCGCCCCCGCCGCGCCCCGAGGCCCAGGAGGAAGAGGAGGTCCGGCAGCGACAGCAGCAGGGCCAGAGCTGAGCCTGGCTGCAGCCTGGTGTGAAAGCGCAGATGACCTCGGCGTGCACAGCGAATAAACCTCTCCGGCCCGGGCCACCCTCTCTCCTCTCTCCCGCGGCTTCCCCTCCCCGGGTAGCCACTGATGGGGCGGCGAACCCTTAGGGTCTAGGGGCCCCAGGGACCTCGGGCTGGCCCTTCTCGGGGCTGGCCACAGACCCTCTGTCAGCTTCGCTAAGCGAAGTTAGAGGACGCTTAACAGAAGAAGCCGGTGGAAAGGGGAGAGTGGGCTGGGCGCATGCGCAGGTTCCGCTCTCGGTCTCCTTTTGGCGCCGCGGGGCAGTGAGTCCGTGAGAAATATCCCGGCGGCGCGGAACATGCGCGCCACTTCCGGCCGGGCTCCTAACAACGGGGGAGGCTGGTAACCAGGGTGGGGGGGATGGCGGAGCGGGCGCCGGAGCCCGAGGCGGAGGCGGAGGCTGAGGCGGGCGCAGGCGGGGAGGCGGCGGCCGAGGAGGGCGCGGCGGGCCGCAAGGCGCGGGGCCGGCCGCGGCTCACGGAGTCGGACCGGGCCCGGCGGCGGCTCGAGTCCCGGAAGAAGTACGACGTGCGGCGCGTGTACCTGGGCGAGGCGCACGGGCCCTGGGTGGACCTGCGGCGCCGCAGCGGCTGGAGCGACGCCAAGCTCGCCGCCTACCTCATCTCGCTGGAGCGCGGCCAGCGTAGCGGCCGCCACGGGTGAGGGGGCCCGGCCCGAGGGAGGGAGGGAGGGAGCGAGGGAGGAGACGCCCCCAGCCCCGCCGCCCGGCCCCGCCCCCTCCGGCCCGAGGCCCCGCCCCCGGCACCTGTGAGCCCCGCCCAGGGGCCCCGCTGCCGGCCCGGGTCTGGGGCTGCGGGGCCGGGGACGCGCCTGGCCCGAGGCCCCGCCTCCTGCCGCTCCGACCGCCCAATCCCAGCGTGCGCCCTGGCTCTCGGCCCCGCCCCCGAGGGCTCTGGCTGCCCAATCCCGGGGCTGGCCCTGCCTCCGGGCGTTCTAGTTACCCAATCCCCGGAGGGGCGGCCCCGCCCCCGAGGCCTCGGCTGCCTGCGTACCTGCCGGACCCTCGCGTCTCACCGGTGTGTCCCTCGAAGCCCCCATGTCTGGCTTGGGACTTTGGGCACTGTGGGGGGCACCGAGCCGCGCCCCAGCAGGGGCTGCTGCGTGTGGCTCTACCCCGCCATCCCGGCGGCACGCACCGCTCGCGGCTTGGACCGCTTGCCCCTGGGGAGGCTGTCCGGGGAACAGCAGGTCACGGAGCGGCCGGAGGCCTTCGCAAAGTCTGTCTCGGGATGGGGTAGCGTTGGTGGAGTTTCCCTTCCCCGCCGTAGCTGTGACGATGAGGAGAGTTGAAGCAGTGGAGAGCTAAGGACGGTGCCCGGGGAGCCCCCAATTAGTAGTCGCTGATGGACAGGTCTCCCCCTGCTGCAGGCAGGTGCTGCTCGGAAGTCCTTGGTCTGGCCTGAGGGTCCAGCCACAGCCGGATCTCCCTGGGTTACAGCCGCCCCCTCGCTGGGGGGGCCAGCCTGGCGTTCTCGTGGGCAGCGGGGATGGCTTGGGCAGAGCCGTGTCTATGGCAGACAAGAGCGGGGTCGGCAGTGAGTTTAGATAGAGCGTCAGCGTGGGCCACGGCGCCGAGACCCAGAGGAGGCCAAGGAAGCTGCGCACATCGACGGGGTAGGGGGAGGACAGTCCGTGCAAAGGCCCTGAGGCAGCACCCTGGTGGGCACCAGGGTCAGCCAGGCGGCCTGCGTGGCTGGGTGCAATGAGTGAGGGAGGGGGGAGGAGGAGACTCGGGCGCTGGCGCCCGGCGAGGTGGGGGCCCGGGCAGGAATTCTCGCTTTTCTTTAGTGCAGGACTTTGAACACAGGAGTGGTTTGTGTTTTTATTTATTTATTTGTTTGAAGAAAGAGAGAGGTCTTCCATTCACTGCTTTACTCCCCCAGATCCCTGCAAGTGCCAGGGCTAGGCTAGGCTGAAGCAAATTCGGGGCTCTCACGTGGTTGGCAAGGACCCCACTGTTGGAGCCCTCACCTGCCTCCCAGCGTGCACAAGGTTGGAGTCAGGAGTGGAGCTGGGATTCGAACCCAAGCACTCCAGTGTGGGACGCAGGGGTCCCAAGTAAGCATCGCCATCACCCTGCCGGATGCCCACTCGCGGGCGGGCTCGTATGTCCGAGGCAGCACTCGGTGTGGCGGCAGGAGGCGTGGGCGGGGTGCAGTTGGAACAGTGCTGCCCAGGGCTCACTACCCGTCAGGGCTGGTGACGGCCGAGGGGACTCGCTCGCCCTGCTCTCTGGTTCTCTGTGTGTGTCTAAATATTTGGCCGCAGTTAAAACCGTGAACAACAGAGAGGAACATCGAGGGTCATACTCACCTGTGCACTGAGACGAGGGTGGGGGCTGGCAGACCAGGAAGGCTGTCATGGTCCCACACTGCAGATGGGGACACTGAGGCACGGGGCGGTGTGGTCATTTGTCCACGGTCACGGAGCCTGCTGCCGTGGCACAGGAGAGGAAGGGCCAGGCTGGGTGACAGGAGGGACAGGGAGGCAGAGCAGGGTAGGCGCAGGTGGCGCTGGGTGGCCAACGAGGGGTCAGGCGCCAACCCCCCCACCCCCGCCCAGCAGATCCTGCAGCTGTCTTGAGGCAGGAGGTCAGGCAGTGCCCCCAGCCTGGTCCTGGGCTCGCCTGGGCCTGGCCTTCCTCAGACACGAGGTCGGGGTGCTGGGCATGGGGCAGGGGGGCCCCAGAGTGCAGGTGTTTGGCTGGGCCAGGCTGGCCTGCAGGCACTTAGGGTCTGACGGGCAGGACCTGGGGTGGGGCTTGCTGGGGTGGAGGCAGCACAGGTGCTGAGGCGGCTCTGTGAGCCCCCTCTTCCTGGGGAGCACAGGACCTGAAACCTTGTGGCTGAAAACCGCACACAGCTTTTGTCTCACGAGTCTGTGGTCAGGAGCCCAGCAGCTTCTCCCGCCGGGTCCTCCCTCAGGGCCCCGTGGGGCTGAGATCGAAGTATTGGCCAACGGCTAGAGCCCAGGGCCAGGACTGCCCAAACCTAGAGGCCGCTCTCTGTCCCTGCCTCGTGGCCCCGGCCCCGCCCCTCAGGTCTCTACTGCCTGTTGGAGCCCAGAGCTCCATCCTGGCCTCCATGTGTGTGGCAGGGGCCCAAACCCTTGGACCATCTTTCACTGCCTTCCCAGGCGCATCAGCAGGGAGCCAGATAGGAAGTGGAGCAGCCAGGACTCATGCCCATGTCACAGGCGGCAGCGTGACCCACTGTGGCTCGGCCACCCCACGGCGCTGGCTCCCCCACAGCTGTTCCTAAAGAGCCCCTGTGCTGGATGCAGTGGGAGCCACGCCCACCTCAGCGGGAGAAGGATTCCTGGTCATCCCTCTGTGTCCTGGGGGGGGGGTCTGCGGCTCCTTGTATGGAACTGTAGCATTTGCATGGAGCCCGCGCCCACCTCTGCCCCGCGGCGCCTGCAGGGTCAGGGCAGTGTGCATGGCTGCTGCACTCTGCCGCTTGGGGAGTAATGGGGTTTGTGGGTGGTCACTAACAGATGCAGGTTTTTTTGTTTTTGTTTTTTTTTTAACATCCGTGGCCTGTTGATTGGTTGGACCCACAGGTGCAGATAGAGCATCCCCAGGGGCATAGTAGGTGTAGGGGCCTTCTTGGAATTCTGCCTGCCACCCTGGCTTTCCATACCCTCTTTTTTAAATTTATAAATTAAAAATTTGGTTCATTCTCCAAATGTGCCAGGGCTAAGCCAGGCCAAAGCCAGGAGCTGCATCTGGGTCTCCCAGGTGGGAGGCAGGGACCCTCACTGCTGCCACCCAGGGTGAGCAGGGGGCTGGAACCTGCGCCCCCCGATGTGGGATGTGGGCACCCTGAGCAGCCCCATGCCCACCCCGTTCCCCCCTTTCCTGACGTCTTCAGTCGCCGACTGCGGGGACCCAGGGCACGCGGTGTCACCTGCTCTGGGAGATAGATGGGTGATGCCCTGGGGTCAGTACTGCTGCTGCTGGGGCGGGAATGGGCAGACAGGCACTCAGACCCCTCCCAGAGCAGAGCGAGCCCTCCCTGCACCCTCACCGCCTCTCTCTGTTGCAGGAAGCCTTGGGAGCAAGTCCCCAAAAAGCCAAAGCGGAAGAAAAGTGAGTGGAACTGTAGCCCTGGGGGAGGTGGGGGAGTGAGGAGCCAAGGGAGGAAGCCCAGCGGCCGGGCACCTGCCTGCAGCCACTCAGCTGGAGGCAGGCCCGGCCTCACCACGCCCACCCCTCTGCAGCCCCTGCTCTGTGGGCCAGGCCCCCCTGGCAGCACGAGGGACACAGGGGCACGAGGGACTCCTGGGGAGCCGCTGGGACCAAATAACCACGGGTGGTGTCTAGGCGCTGCTGGACAATGAGGACAGCAGCAGTGCCCGGGGGACAGGTGGCCCCTCGGGGGAGGGCTCCTGGGCGCAGAGGCCTGGGTGAAGGGGAGGGAATGGGGCAGAGCCTGTGCAAAGACCCTGCGGCAAGCCTTCCCCCCTTGCTTGAGGAAGGTGAGCCGTGAGGCCACGTGGCGGGAGGCAAGAGACAGGGAGAGTGGGAGGAGGCAGTGGGAGAGCCTTGTGGGCCGTGAGCCGGGTGGGTCCCGAGCACGGGAGGAAGAGGACCTGCCTCTGGATCGCACGGGCAGCTGCAGGGGACGGACAGGGCTAGGGGCAGAGGGCTGGAGCGGGTCGCTGGTCGGGGGCCAGGGGCGAAGATGAAGACGGCTGTGACAGCAGCAAGCTGCTAGCAAGCGCTGCCCCCCTGTGAGACACTGGCTCCAAGCCCCCCCAGCCTCAGTTTCCCCTCTGTAAACTGGGCGCAGGCCCGGCTCAGCGGCTGCCCCGCCCCACCCCGCGTCCACAGGGCGGCGCCGCAATGTGAACTGCCTGAAGAACGTGGTGATCTGGTACGAGGACCACAGGCACCGCTGCCCCTACGAGCCGCACCTGGCCGAGCTGGACCCCACCTTCGGCCTGTACACCACGGCCGTGTGGCAGTGCGAGGCCGGCCACCGCTACTTCCAGGACTTGCACTCGCCCCTGAAGCCGCTCAGCGACTCGGAGCCCGACAGTGACAAAGGTGGGTCCCTCGGGGGCGGGCTGAACTCCCGCCTCCTGGCCTGTCCGTCTCTGCACTTGAACTTCCTGCCTCTCTTCCCTCCATCCTCACCTCCTCTTTCTCTCCCTGCTCCTGCCCTGCGCCCTCACTGGTCAGGTGTGGAAGGGAAGGGCCTGGTGGAGGCTGCGAGGGGCCGTGGCTCCCTCGGGGGCCGGCGTCCACGCGAGGGGCAGGGGGAAGCGGCTGCCAGGGGCCCTGCTGGGGCCGAAGGTGGGCGGGCGGGCGGCCAAAGCCCAGCCCATGCTGGCAGACCGCGGAGAGCAGGTGGTGTCCCGGCTGGCGGGAAAGGCAGGGCTGAGAGGCGGTCCAGGTGGGGCCTTCGCCCACGGCCACCCCGCAGCGCCTCAGCTCATCTCTCCTGCTTGCCGCTGCCCGCTCTCTGTGCCCCGCTGCAGACCCTGCCCGCGGTCACACTGACCCCCCCCAGCCTTGTCATAAGCCCAGTTGGTGGCTAAGGAGCCCAGGGCCCCACGAGGACTGTGCGGCCCATCTGGTGACGAGGCCGGCCGGCTGGCTGGCGGTGGCACCCTGAGGAGCCCCCTGGCACCGCGGCCCAGCTTTGGCTGCCAGATCCGGGCCCTCAGGAATGAGCACTGTGATCCACTAGCCGGGTCTGCCAGCCCTGCCCCCCAGCCACACCCCTCTCCAGCCCTGAGCCAGCCAGGGGACCTCTGCCAGGCTGTGTGAGCCCGGGGTGCGTGGCTGCTTCTATCCCTCCTGTTGGTGCCAGGGGAGCAGTCCAGCGTCAGCAGCAGGGGCGGCCCTCCGCCCTGCCCAACTTACTCGGTGCCCTCCCCCCTCCCGGGGGCCCCAGGGGGTTCAGCCACCTCCCGGGGGGCTCTGCCACCTCTGCAGACTGCAGGACTCTTGTTATCCGCATCCCTGTGGCCCCCCCCCCCCGCCCTCCAGGCCCTCAGGAGCGGGCCTGGTTTAGGGCTGGGGCATCTTTGGCCTGAGGGGCATCACCATAGTAGTGCCCCCCTGCAGCCCCTACTGTGTGAACGCTGCCCGCGTATTTACCTGTTAAACGCACGCAGCACCCCTGAGGCGGCGGTGGCAGGGACGAGGGAGGGAGAGAGGGAAGGAGGGAGGCAGAGAATCTCCCATGCACTGATTGACTCCCCACGTGGCCCCAGCCAGCAGAGCTGGCCAGACTGAAGCCTCGAGCCAGGAGCTCTGTCCAGGTCTCCCACGTGGGTGGCAGGGGCCCGAGTACTTGGGCCTTCACCTGCCGCCTCCCCGGGCGCATTAGCAGGAAGCTGGATCAGAAACGGAGGCGCTGGGACGCCAGTGATGCTCTGCTGTGGGCCGCAGGTGCCCCAGCTGGTGGCCGCGTGCCCGCACCTGCAGGGCACTGGGCGGAGAGCTGCTCGTTGACTCCCACAGGCTCTCACCAAGGCCCCCATTTGTGGCGCCTGCATTCTAGGGGAGCAGTTCACAGGGTGAGAGGTGCAGTGAGCACACTGGGGGGAGGGGTCCTGAGGGAGCAAGCAGGGCGGGGGCGGGGGCGAGGGCGGGATCGAGGGAACAAGGTTCAGACAGAGCGCATCGCAGGTGCAAAGGCCCAGAGGCAGGAGCCTGCCAGGTGTCTCTGAGCAGGAAGGAGGTGAGGCGGATGGTGACAGCAGGGGCAGGTGAGATGGGGCTTGGCCATGGTGAGAGGGACAGTGGCCGAGGGCGTGGCAGCTGCTGAGCCGACTCAGCCCAGCTCTCAAGACCTAACGGTGGTCTGGTTCCTGCAGATACACAAAATCCCGCGTGCCCGACCTTCAAGCTGCCTTGCATCCGGAGAGCAGGTCCTTCCTGTGGCTCCGGCTTCTCCTGGGTCCTCCCTGGCTGGCTGCAGGGACACGCCCACTCACAGCTCATTGGCTGGGTCCCAGCTCCATGGCCACACCTCCCCACAGGGGCTGCTGGGGAGTGTAGTCCGTCTGGGTGCTGGCAGGAAGCAATAAGTTTGGGGAGCAGCTGGCCTCTTTGACAGGAAGTGATGAGACCCAGGAGAAGGGACTGCCCAGGTCTCGCAGGGGCCCTCGGGCCGTGACCCGCGTCTGCAGGGAAGCCGGGAGGAGCGGTTGCTCCGTAGCTGCATGTATTTCGGCTGCAGCGCTAGCAGGTTTTGCTGACAGATTGGGAGTGGGTGTTTGACAGACAGAGTCCAGGACAGCCCCGGGCTTTGGCCCGAGCCACTGGAAGGTCAGAGCTGCCGTCTGCCCAGACGGGGCCGCCCATGAGGGGCGCCGAAAGCAAGATCCAGAGCCCACGGGGAGCAGTGGAGGAGGCCCAGGGCCTCGCCACAGGTGCAGGCAGGAGCTGCGCACAGGCAGTCTCCCGCCTTGGGCGGCAGGGGCGCAATAAAAACCCGCCAGGTCCTCAGAGGCAGCCGGCCGCGGGTAGAAGGTATCGGAGGAGACGCCTGCGTTGGCGCTGAGCCAGGATGTGCTTCGTGGTTGTTACCTAACCGGCGCGGTGGCGTGATGTCTCCTCAGCCTTTATGTTGCCTTGGGCCCAGAGGTGACTGGGGGCGCCCTGGAGGCCCGAGGCAGGGACCGAGCAGACGTGGCGGGGTTCAGAGGCGGGGCCTGCGCCTGCGTGGACGTCGGTGTCCACAGGCTATTCAGGACCCAACCTCCCCAGGATGCAGAGGACTGTACGTTTGTCCCTGGTTCCTGGCATGGAGCCCCAAACCCTTGGAACGTCCGAGTGCCAGGAGGGGTTTTTGCTGTTCACGATGAGCCCCGGTCCCAGGGAGGCCCCTTGGGACACCCCGATTCTGTGCCAATAAGTGCCAGCTGGGAGTGCCCGTCCCCACCCCCGCCGCCAGGGCCTGGACAGTGGCCTGAGACCAGGACACAGGAAGTTTTGAGCCGTGGGGTTCAGAGAGTTCCGGGTTGGTGGAAGCCCCAGGACGTGCGGGGAGGGGTGCCCCCGCATGGGCTCGGAAGCTCTGTGGCTGCCGGGCCCTTGTCCCTGCTTCTCTCGAGTGGCTACCGCTGGGCGGAACTCGTTACATCGACGCTGTGACCGGACAGGGCGCACCTGCGAGTTTTCTGAGGAAGGGGTCTGGGAGCCCCCACCTTCTGTCCCGTCCAGGACTCGCAGCTGCTGTCAGAAGGGGAGGCATTCTGTGCGCCCGAGCCCTCCATGAGTGGGCTCTGATGCTAGCTCCGTCGAGATGGCGTCCACGGGGAGCTGGTGGATCGACGGGGGACTGACCGGGAACTGGATCTTGTGGGCGCGGAGACTCAGAGGAGCCTCCCAGGCCTGCGAGAGCTATGGAGTCCTGGCAGGAGCAGCCAGGGGGCGCCCAGGAGCCGCAGGGAGGGTTGCTGACTCGGGGCCCAGCGTGGGACTGAGAAATGACTGCGCTTTGGGCAGTGAAGGGGTCGCAGTGCCCAGCCGCCGGCCAACCCTCAGCCAGCAGCGGCGGCGACCTGGGCCGCCGTCCTCACCGCCTTTTCTCCGCTCTCTCCACAGTGGGCAATGGCCTTGCGGCCGGCAGCTCTGAGTCCTCCGGCTCCGGCTCCGGCTCCGACTCGGAGGAGCCCCCGGAGGGCCAGCCGGCCAAGGCCTCGGTGGCGGCGGTGGCGGCGGCGGCGGCAGCGGTCACCCCCACCAGTCCGGTGGGCAGCAGCGGGCTCATCACCCAGGAGGGCGTGCACATCCCCTTCGACGTCCACCACGTGGAGACCCTGGCCGAGCAGGGCGCCCCGCTGTGCCCCAACCCGGCAGGCAGCGGGCCCGAAGCCCTGGAGACAGTGGTGTGCATGCCGGTGCCCGTGCAGGTGGGCGGCCCGGGCGGCCTGTTCGAGAACGTTCCCCAGGAGGCGCTGGGTGAGGTGGTGGCCAGCTGTCCCGTGCCCGGCATGGTGCCTGGGTCCCAGGTGATCATCATCGCGGGCCCCGGCTACGATACCCTCACGGCCGAGGGCATCCACCTGAACATGGCGGCCGGCAGCGGCGCCCCCGGCGGCGGCCTGGGCGAGGAGGTGCCCTGCGCCATCATGGAGGGCGTGGCGGCCTACACGCAGACGGAGCCCGAGGGCAGCCAGCCGGGCGCCATGGACACTGCCGCCATAGCCGACATCGAGACCAAGAAAGGTCTGGGGGGCGGGGCGCCGCGGCGGCCTCCGGCAGGGGTGGGGGGGGGAGGGGGGAGGGTGGGGGGCGGGGCGAGGAGTGGCCCTGGGTGGACACCCGGTCTGTGTCCGCCCCATAGAGAAGGAGGACCTGTACGTGCTCAAGAAGGAGGAGCAGCCGGCCCCGGCGCTGGCCGAGCTGGCGGCCACCGTGCCCGAAAGCGCCCAGCCCGAGGCCGAGGCGGAAGGCGAGGAGCTGGAGGGCGGGGCCATGTCTGCCATCATCTATGAGATCCCCAAGGAGCCCGAGAAGTGGGTGCTGTGCAGGGCGGGCCTGGGTGGAGGGGGGCCCACAGCCCACCGGGTACGTGGGCGCCCTGACGCCAGGGTCCCTTCTCCCCCACCCCCACCCCCAGGAGGCGGCGAAGCAAGCGGGCGCGGGTGACGGACGCCGACGGGCTGCTGGAGATGTTCCACTGTCCCTACGAGGGCTGCAGCCAGGTGTACGTGGCCCTCAGCAGCTTCCAGGTGAGGCCGCCCCGCTGTGGCCCCTGGCCCTGCGCCCCCACCCGGAGCCGGATGCCACCTGCCGCCTTCCCATACTGCCCTCGGGGCCCCTGTCCCTGTCCCCCCTTCCCATACTGCCCTCGGGGCCCTGTCCCTGTCCCCCCTTCCCATACTGCCCTCGGGGGCCTGTCCCTGTCCCCCCTTCCCATACTGCCCTCGGGGCCCTGTCCCTGTCCCCCCTTCCCATACTGCCTTCGGGGCCCCTGTCCCTGTCCCCCCTTCCCATACTGCCCTCAGGGCCCCTGTCCCTGTCCCCCCTTCCCATACTGCCCTCGGGCCCCTGTCCCTGTCCCCCCTTCCCATACTGCCCTCGGGCCCCTGTCCCTGTCCCCCCTTCCCATACTGCCCTCGGGCCCCTGTCCCTGTCCCCCCTTCCCATACTGCCCTCGGGGCCCCTGTCCCTGTCCCCCCTTCCCATACTGCCCTCGGGGCCCCTGTCCCTGTCCCCCCTTCCCATACTGCCCTCGGGGCCCCTGTCCCTGTCCCCCCTTCCCATACTGCCCTCGGGGCCCCTGTCCCCCCTTCCCATACTGCCCTCGGGGCCCCTGTCCCTGTCCCCCCTTCCCATACTGCCCTCGGGGCCCCTGTCCCTGTCCCCCCTCCCATACTGCCCTCGGGGCCCCTGTCCCCCCCTTCCCAAACTGCCCTCGGGGCCCCTGTCCCCCTTCCCATACTGCCCTCGGGCCCCTGTCCCTGTCCCCCCTTCCCATACTGCCCTCGGGGCCCCTGTCCCTGTCCCCCCTTCCCATACTGCCCTCGGGGCCCCTGTCCCCCCTTCCCATACTGCCCTCGGGGCCCCTGTCCCTGTCCCCCCTTCCCATACTGCCTTCGGGGCCCCTGTCCCTGTCCCCCCTTCCCATACTGCCCTCAGGGCCCCTGTCCCTGTCCCCCCTTCCCATACTGCCCTCGGGCCCCTGTCCCTGTCCCCCCTTCCCATACTGCCCTCGGGCCCCTGTCCCTGTCCCCCCTTCCCATACTGCCCTCGGGCCCCTGTCCCCCCTTCCCATACTGCCCTCGGGCCCCTGTCCCTGTCCCCCCTTCCCATACTGCCCTCGGGCCCCTGTCCCCCCTTCCCATACTGCCCTCAGGGCCCCTGTCCCTGTCCCCCCTTCCCATACTGCCCTCGAGGCCCCTGTCCCTGTCCCCCCTTCCCATACTGCCCTCGGGGCCTCTGTCCCTGTCCCCCCCCTTCCCATACTGCCCTCGGGCCCCTGTCCCTGTCCCCCCTTCCCATACTGCCCTCGGGGCCTCTGTCCCTGTCCCTGTTCCCCCTTCCCATACTGCCCTTGGGCCCTTGTCCCTGTCCCCCCTTCCCATACTGCCCTCGGGCCCTTGTCCCTGTCCCCCCTTCCCATACTGCCCTCGGG
This sequence comes from Sylvilagus floridanus, assembly GCA_949820135.1. Classification (NCBI taxonomy): domain Eukaryota; kingdom Metazoa; phylum Chordata; class Mammalia; order Lagomorpha; family Leporidae; genus Sylvilagus; species Sylvilagus floridanus. The sequence continues at coordinate 9,367,025 of OX463229.1, forward strand.
GCCTCTGTCCCTGTCCCTGTTCCCCCTTCCCATACTGCCCTTGGGCCCCTGTCCCTGTCCCCCCTTCCCATACTGCCCTCGGGGCCCTGTCCCTGTCCCCCCTTCCCATACTGCCCTCGGGGCCTCTGTCCCTGTCCCTGTTCCCCCTTCCCATACTGCCCTTGGGCCCTTGTCCCTGTCCCCCCTTCCCATACTGCCCTCGGGCCCCTGTCCCCCCTTCCCATACTGCCCTCGGGGCCCCTGTCCCTGTCCCCCCCTTCCCAAACTGCCCTCGGGGCCCCTGTCCCCCCTTCCCATACTGCCCTCGGGGTCCCTGTCCCCCCTTCCCATACTGCCCTCGGGGCCCCTGTCCCCCCTTCCCATACTGCCCTCGGGGCCCCTGTCCCTGTCCCCCCTTCCCATACTGCCCTCGGGGCCCCTGTCCCCCCTTCCCATACTGCCCTCGGGGCCCCTGTCCCTGTCCCCCCTTCCCATACTGCCCTCGGGGCCCCTGTCCCCCTTCCTATACTGCCCTCGGGGCCCCTGTCCCTGTCCCCCCCTTCCCAAACTGCCCTCGGGGCCCCTGTCCTGCTGCCACAACCAGCCAGGGGCTCTTCCCACACAGTCCAGCTGCCTTGCCCCACCTGGTGGCTCCCACAGGGTCCCCTCTTCCCGCTCCAGCCCGTGCAGAGCTCACGGCCCCAGGACGGACACAGGGTCTTGTCACAGCCACACACCTGCCAGGGCTTTGCATCTGAGCCCCTGCTGTGTGTCCAGCTGCTCCACTGAGTGGAAGAGTGGAAAGGAAAGCAATGGATGGATCAGGAATTCCAGGGCAGTGGCCTCTGTGAGACCCTGACTGGTCACTGGACCCAGCCCTCCACTGCCCGTCTGTGAGACCCTGGCCAGCCCACTGGGCCTGTTTCTCTATCCACAGACATGGCGAATGGTGGGCTCTGGGAGGGTGGAGGCCCCGGCACGGGCCTGGCTCGTAGTAGGTGCCCAGCAAAGCCCGTAGGCCCGAGCGCTGCCTCTGGGAGTCGCTGAGCTGGGCAAGGGCACCTCCAGCCCAGCTGATCCCCGGTCTCCCAGCTATGCTCACCTGGCCCCGCCTTCGGGAGCCCCTGGGGTGGACCCACAGTGCCCTCTCCCGCCCCTCTCCCCCAGAACCACGTGAACCTCGTGCACCGGAAAGGGAAGACCAAAGTGTGCCCTCACCCTGGCTGCGGCAAGAAGTTCTACCTGTCCAACCACCTGCGGCGACACATGATCATCCACTCAGGTTCGGCTCTGCGCTCGCCGCCCTCGGTAGAGCCAGGAGCTCCATCCGGGTCTGCCAGGCGGGGGCAGGGCCCAAGCACTTGGGCCATCCTTCACTGCCCTCCCAGGCCACAGCAGAGAGCTGGATGGGAAGTGGAGCAGCTGGTCCATGTGGGATGCCGGTGCCGCAGGCGGGGAGGCTCAGCCTACAACACCACAGCGCCGGCCCCTCAGTGACTTAGACGTCAAGTGTAGGGGTGGGTGCTGTGGCACAGTGAGGAAGGCGCCACGTGGGACAGCCACACCCCACACTGGAGTGTCTGGGATTAAGTCCCACCTCCACTTCCCAGCCAGCTCCCTGCGCATGCGCACCTCGGGAGGCAGCCGGTGATCAATGGCTCGAGTCCTGGGGCCCCTGCGCCCTCATGGGAGACCCAGATGGAGCTCCTGGCCCAGCCCTGGCTCTTGCGGGCACCCCAGGCACTCGGGAAGTGAACCTGTGGATGGGAGATGGCTGTGTGTGTCTGCCCTTCCAATAGATGCATCTTAAGAAAGAAAAGTCCCGAGGTGCCGGCCTAGGGCTGACATCTCCGCCCTCCGGCCACGGGCAGGTCCCACGCTGGTTCCCGAGAGCAGGGCCAGTGAGGCACCTCCCGGTGAGCGCGCTTTCAGCGGATTGATGTTATCTGTTTGGAAGGCGGAGGTTCCCTTCCCGAAAGCCCACTACAGCCTGGCCTGCCCAGGGCGGGGCGGGGCGGGGCCGCAGCGCCCTCAGCCCCGCCTCGCCGCCCCCCCCAGGAGTCCGGGAGTTCACCTGCGAGACCTGTGGCAAGTCCTTCAAGAGGAAGAACCACCTGGAGGTGCATCGGCGCACGCACACCGGGGAGACGCCCCTACAGTGAGTGCCCGGCCGGCCCGACCTCTGCGCGCACCCGCCCTTGCTCGCGCCCCGCCCAGCCCCCACCGCTCTGCCGCCGCCCCCGCAGGTGCGAGATCTGCGGCTACCAGTGCCGGCAGCGCGCGTCGCTCAACTGGCACATGAAGAAGCACACGGGCGAGGTGCAGTACAACTTCACGTGCGAGCGCTGCGGGAAGCGCTTCGAGAAGCTGGACAGCGTCAAGTTCCACACGCTCAAAAGCCACCCTGACCACAGGCCCACCTGACCCGCGCGCCGCCCGCCCGCGCGCCCGCCCCTATTTATTCGTTCGGACAGCTCGCCCGCCCGGGCCTGCCCCGCCGGAGCCCAGGGCACAGCCGTGGGGGCCGCCCGGAACCGCGGGCCGGAAGGAGGCGCCCCCGCCGCGCCCCAGGGCTGGGGCCCCCACCCCCACCCCGGGAAGGTCCTCCCACCTCGCCCGGTCGCGTCCCCGGCTCCAGGAGCTGGGCTGCTGGAACTGTGTCAAGAGCAGAGGGAGAGATTAAAGTGCGAAAGGAGGTGCCCCTCCCCTAGGCCTGGCTGATTGGAGGGGCTGGGGGCCCCACCTACCTGTTCCCACCCTGCGCCTGCACCTGCTCGGCACCTGGGCTTGGCCGCACGGAACACGCCCCGCTCCCGTCCGCTCCAGGTGGGGAGCCCACGAGGCCACCTGGCGTCTCCCAGGAGCCCGTGTCCGCCCCCGGAGGAGCGGGGGTGGGGTGGGGAGATGTTGAGGAAGCCTCTAGCTGGGGGGGCGCCGTGCAGGGCAGGGGTCTCAGGGAGGTGGCCTTCACGCCAAGGCCAGGGTGACCAAGAGGCTCGGCCCCCCGAGGTAGCTTTGGGGGCGTGGATCTCGGGCCGAGGCAGCAGCCAGTGCCAGGGCCCCGCGGTGGAAGCGGCTCAGCGTGTTCCTGGAACGCGAGGCGAGGGGGAGGCGGGAGCTGGCCCCATTCCCCGGAGGAGCATGCTGAGGCAGCCGCCTCCCGCGAGCTGTCAGGGACAGGGCGGGGAGGGGCTCGAGGCCGCCAGGGGGCGCACGAGCCGCGTGGGCCCTGGTGGCCGCAGCCGCGAGCCCGGACACGTGCACCAGGCAGCCCGGCGGCGCCACGCGCGGAATGGCCCCTCCGGCACCGCGCCAGCTCCGCCTCGGTTTCCGCCGGGGACCCGGGCTGAGTCCGCGGGGAGCGGAAGGTGCGGCCCCCAGCCCCAGGCCGTTCCCATGGGAACCGCGGCGGGGGTCTGCGGGCCCGGAAGGAGCCCCGCTCCCAGCACTGCTCTCCCTCCGCGACCGGAGCCCGGAGGAACACGGCGCGGGGATCCTCTCGCGGTCCCCCCGCAGCGAGCCCGAGAGGGGCCACCCGGGGAGCCGCAGCGCCACCGCCCCGGCTGCGCGGGCCGCCGCGATTGGCCCTGCGCCTCCGTCCGCGCGGCGGCCCCCAATGCTGCGCGCGCTCCCATTGGCTGCATCTCCGGGGCGCCTTCCAGCGATTGGTGCTCTCGAGGGCCGGCCCTGATTGGTCAAGCCAGGCTGTCGTCTCTGCTGTCGCCTCTCGGGGCCGTACAGGGACGGGGCAGAGACTGGGGACCGCGACGCCAGCGGGGTCCGGGCCCGTCGAGCCGCTGTCTGTGGTGCTGAACCTGCCCTTGGAGGCGCCCCCGCCCCAGCCCGCACCTGCTGCCGCGCCCCGCCGCCGCCCCGACGTACACGCACGCGAACACCCGCGCCACCCGCGTCGCCCCCACCCCACGGGCCGGGGGAACCATCTCGAGCCCAAAGAGCCAGACAGATGCGCTGACCCGAGTCTTCCGGAGCCTGCAGGGCTCCAGCTGGGTTGTCTGGGATCCTGAGCTTTAACCCTATCCAACCTGGCACGGGGGGGGGGGGGGGGGGCGGAGGTGTATCCGTCCCCATCTTTTTTTTTTTTTCTTATATCTTATTTATTTGAGAGGGAGAGACAGAGAGAAAGGTCTGCTATCCGCTGGTTCACTCCCCAAATGGCCACAACGGCCGGAGCTGAAGCCAGGAGCCAGGAGCTCCATCCGGGTCTCCCTCACAGGTGCAGGGGCCAAAGACTTGAGCCATCTCCCACTGCTTTCCCAGGCCACAGCAGAGAGCTGGGTGGGAAGTGGAGCAGCCGGGACTCGAACCGGCGCCCATAAGGGATGCTGGTGCCACAGGCCGAGGATTAACCTACTGCGCCACAGCGCCGGCTGGGAACCCCACTTTTTGAACCACACAGGCACGGGGGTTCCTTCAAAACCCATAGAGTCCTAGCTTCATCCCACGGACAGGCTACTGCCATTACAGCCCCCCATGCCCACCCCGCGTCTCTGGTCCCCTCACTCCCATCGGGGAAAAAGACCATGAGATTTCTCTTGGCCCTTTCGGTTTGACGGAAGAAAAGCCGCCGAGGAGGGGCGCCCAGGAAGGAAGAGGGTCCGGGGTGGGGGTGGGGGTGGGGTGGGGCAGGGCAGCCCCCAGCGCGCCGCGCCTGGGGGACAGCGGAGCCCCGGCCGGCGCGCGCGCATCCACCTGCCGCGCCGTCGGGCGCCGCGAGCAGGCGGAGCTCGGGCGCCGCAGCCAATGGGCGACGCCGGCGGTGGCAGCTGCCGCTATAAAGGGCTGGGGGCGGCGGCGGCGCGGCCCAGAGCGCGGAGCGCGCAGCGCGGGCCAGAGGGAGGGAGGGCGGGCGGGCGGGCGAGGGGAGACGGCTGGACGCCCGGGACCGCACAGGCCGGACCGAGGGGCGGCGGCGGCGGCGGCGGCGGCAGGCGGAGCGTCGCGATCTCTGTAGGGAAGCGCAACTTCCCCGGGCCCCGCGGGGCCGCGTAGGGTGGGGGGGTGTCCCCAGCCCCGCGCTCGCTCCCTCCGTCCATCCTCGGCCGCCTTCAGCTACCCCGGGGCCCGGTCATCAGCGCGCGCATCCCGGGGCTCGGGCCCGTCCTTGGCCCTCGAGGGAGCCGCCGCCTTCACCGCCACCTCTGCAGCGGCCTCATCAGAGGCCGCCAGGGCAGGACCCAGGCGTGAGCATCGGGCGCCCCCCTAGGAGTGCACGACCCCCGGAGCCGCCCTCAACACGGACCGCGCCCGCCGGGCACACAAGAATGGTCACTGTAGGTATTCCCCTGTCGCCGAGAGGGAAGCAGGGCGGAAAGGGGTTGGGTCCAGGATCCGGCGGAGATGGGGGGGGTAGGACCAGGCCTAGGTAGGCCCGGGTGGGGGGGTAGGACCGTGCCTTCGGGCCTGAGAGTGGGCAGGGCCGCACCCAGAGTACCCGGGGCGCCTAAAGCCTGGCCAGAGAGGCCCTGGGGGGCCAGGCTGCGACCCGAGGGGGGGCGCCCTGCGCCGCCCTGGAGGCGGCGTTGCCCCCTCTCCAGCAGGCCTGGTGGGGGAGGGGACGCAGCGGCGGCGGACGCCTCCTGCATCCAGGCCCAGACCCCGCAGGGCCGCCCAGGCAAACGCAGGGCCCCATCACTGGTGCTGGGCCAAGCCAAGGCACCAAGGCGTTCCCGAGAGCCCCCACCCCCTGGAGGGGGGGCAACGGGTGGCGTCGGATCGCGCGCTCCAGGCCCTCGGCCGCGCCCGGGAAGCGGGCGTCTCGTCCTCGAGCCCGTCGACCTTGCGGCAAGCGGGGAGGGGAGGGGAGGGGGCGCGCCCGGAGGCCCCGCGGGCCCTGCCGCCGCCGCCGCCGCCGCCGCCGCCGCCGCCGCGTCCCTTTGTTTCTCGGCGCTTCTTCGCGGGCCGGAGCCTCGCGCGGGCGCCTCGGGCTGCGGGGAGGGGGAGGGGAGAGGAGGGCCTGCCGGCGGCGCGAGGCGGGGGGGTGGGGGGGGGTGGGGATGGTGGTGGTGTCGGGCGGCTGGCCGCCTCCCGGGCCCCCGCTCCCCGGGCCATGGAGTGAAGGGCTGAGGCGGCCCTCCCCCCGAGGACAGGTCCTGGCGCCCCACCCTGCCAGGGCTCTGGGCCGCGAGGTGACCTTGAGCGCGCCCGCCCGCGCCAATCGCCCCGCGCCGCTGCTTTCAGCAGCCACGGAGCTGGTCAGCTCCCGAGCGCACGGCCCCGCCCGGCCACGCCCATCTAGGCCCCGCCCCCGGGGCCCCGGGGGCCCGGCCTCGCCCGAGCCCTCGGATTTCCACTCGGCAGCCCGGGCGGCTCCCGGGGGCGGGGCCGGCCGGCTCTGGCCCCACCCCGGCTCCACCCCCACCCCTGCCGCGCGACTCCGCTCCCCGCGCCGCCGCGCGTCCTTTGTCTGGTCCCGGCGCCCGGGCCTCGCTCTTCCGCTCTTCCCAGCTCGCGAGCTGTGTGTGTGCATCTCGGTGCACCGTGCGTGCTTGGGCGCCTCTCGTCGCCGTCGGGGCCTGCACAGGGGCCAGGGGCTGGAGGCGGGGGGGGGGGGGGTGCGCCGCGCTCCCTCGAGGGCTGGGCCTCTCCCCTCCTGGAACCTGGGACCCGCCCACCTGGCTCTGAGAACCGAGGCCCCAGAGACCCAGCGCACCTGCTGTGTGACCTCAGGCCGTTTGCTTGCCCTCGCTGAACCTCAGGCTGCTCAGCCGGGTCTGGGGACTCGGGAGCCTCACTCCTGTCCAGCGTTCCCCAGGCGTTTTCGGATCTGCTGTTCTCCCATTTGAAAACGGGAAAGCAGGGTACAATGCAGAAGAGGGTGTGGTCGGGTCAGAGGTCACCCGAGGCCTGGGTGCTGCGCTGGGTGAGGCTGGGGGGGTGCTCAGACTGCGAGACAGTGGGAGACGGGCCTGCTCACTCAGCACCACGTGGTGGCCCTGCGTTACCAGGCATAGCCGCTCAATGCCCTATTGTCGCTGGTATCCAGGCATCTGTCGCCGAGGCTGGGGCCTGGGGGTGCAGCTGGGGGCCACCGGGGTCAGACCCTGGAGCGTCTGCAAAGCAAGCGGCCTCGGGTGTGTTCGGAGTAGAACCCATGCGCGAGTTCTACCCGTGTGGCTGTGGAAGAGAGGGAAGGGAGTGCCGAGGGGAGGGGGCTCAGAGAAACCTGGAGACCCTGGGGGGAAGGGGCCCTGGCGTGCACCAGCCTCTCTGCCTGTCCTTTTTTTCCCCTAAGATTTATTGATCTAAAGGCAGAGTGCCAGAGAGAGAGAGAGAGATCTTGTACATGCTGGTTCACTCCTCCAGCGCATGCAGTGGATGAGGCTGGGCCAGGCAGCAGGCAGGACACAGAGCTCCATCCGGGTCTCCCACGTGGGTGGCAAGGGCCAGAGCACTTGGGCCGCCCTCCGCTGCTTTCCCAGGCAGCCCCGACTTGACCCTCGGCCCTGGTACAGGGTGCCACCTCTGCCTGTCTGTGTTTGAGTCCCCCTGTTTCCCCTCTGACCGACCCCTCTGGGCCAGCCCTGGGCCAGCCCTCGATGCCCGTACTGCCGCCGTCCAGGGCCACACGTTTACAGCAGGCTGGAGCAGGGTGGTACGGCCCCTGCCAATCTGATCCCTATTATCGGCTCAGCCGGCTCAGTGGAGAAGGAAACCGGCTCCAGCTAAGCCCTGGCACAGCCGGGAGGAAGAAGGGGCAGCGGCTGGGATGCGAGGCTGAGCCTCCGGTAGTGGGGTTGGACTGGCCCAGTCACCTCTTTTTTTTTTTTTTTTTTAAGATTTATTTAATTTATTTGAAAGGCAGAGTTACAGAGAGAGGGGGAGAGAAAACTTCCATGTGCTGGTTCACTCCCTAAATGTCTGCAACGGCCAGGCCTACGCCAGGGGCCCGAAACTCCATCCGGGTCTCCCGTGTGGGTAGCAGGGGCCCACGCACTTGGTCCGCCTTCCACTGCTCTCCCAGGCGCATTTAGCAGGGAGTTGGGTTGGAAGTGGAGCAGCCGGGACAGTAGTAACAGGTGCTCAGATGGGACGCTGGTGGTGGCTTAACCGCCGGCACCACCACCCCTCCCCCAGGCACCTCTTACCTCCATCCAAGTCGGGGTCGGCTTTGGGAGGAGAGGAGTCAGTCACTCTGTAGTCATCTGGGGCTATCAGATCAGAGGTCCAACGCTGACTCCATTACCTCTCCCTCCTCCTGTCACCCTGGGGCAGGCAGCGTCCACCGGTCCCTGTGGCTGTGGGAGACACACTCCATGCTTAGCACATGGTGAATGCTCGGTGCACGTTGGGGTCTAGAGGCACCGAAGGGAGCAGCTTGTCCATGTCCAGGGGCTCCCCAGCTCCCCGAGGAAGTGTCGTCGGCTCCTCACGGAGCTCTCTCTCGCCGAGCCTGCGTGGAGCTGAGTCCATCTGCGTGTGTGTGTGTGGGGGTGTGTGTCACCCCCTTCAAGGGAGGTGACATTGTCATCATTGGAGGACAGCAGCGAGGAGCCGGGGCCTGTGGCTGGCGCGGGGCTGCCTTCAAAAATCTTTGACTGGGTTGAGTGGAGTCAGCCCATAGAATGCGTCTATTCGTTTGCTTTTGGAAAAGCAGTGGGGTGGGAGAGGCAGTGAAAGGAGACAGAGAAAGATCTTCCACCCGTTGGTTCACTCCCCGAATGCCAGCAACAGCCAGGGCCTAACCAGGCCAAAGCCAGGAGCCCAGAACTCCATCCGGGCCTCCCATGTAGCTGGCAGGGAACACGTACCTGAGCCACACTGCCTGCTGTCTGTTAGCAGGGATGCTAGGATGGGGGGCGGAGCTGGAACTTGAACCCAGGCACTTCCCCGTGGGATGCAGGCGTTCCCAGCGCTGTGTTGAGTACTGACCCCAGTGCCCGCCCCAATGGAGTGGACTTCCATGTCAGGATGCCCAGGGGACGGCACAGAGTAGGAGCTCATTTTTTGTTTGCTGTTATTATTTTTTTTTAAGAGGAGTCTTCACAAAGTTAATGGAAAGTATTATGAAGAAACTATGGATGGAGTCCAAAATGGTTTTGCATGACAATACAATTACATTAACCAGTTTTTTTTTTTTTTTTTAAGATTTATTTAAGGGGGGGGGGGTCTTCTGTTTGCTGGTTCACTCATCAAATGGCCACAGCATCCAGGGCTGGGCCAGGCTGAAGCCAAGACCATCCAGGTCTCCCACGTGGGTGCAGGGGCCCAAGCACTTGGGGCTTTCACAGACCACAGCAGGGAGCTGGGTCGGAAGTGCAGCAGCAAAGGTCTCTGGTGATGGGATTTCAGGGTTGCAAGTGGCAGCTGAGTTGGCCGCTCCAACGCGTAGGGAGTTGGGTCTGACGTAGCCGACCCTCAGTTTGTGGTTAGGCACTTGGTGACGCGTGAATGTTCTGAGACCAAGACACAGGTCTCTGGGGAGAGCATTGCTGCATCAGTGGCAGACATTACTAATCAACCCAGTGTGCACTGCCTTTAAGCCTGGATGCAACCTCAGAGCGCCCCCTCCAGGCCATTGCTCTTCAGATGACTGGAGATGTAGGGTGCCCTCTCTGCCATCCTTTTTTGAAAAAGCAAAAATTATTTTGTTTGCAAGGCAAGGCAGAGAGATGGACGGACAGAAATCTCCCACCCACTGGGGTTCACTCTCCAAATGCCCACAACAGTCAAGGAAGGGCCAGGCTGAAGCCAGGAGCTAGAAACTCCATCTAGGTTCGAGCTGGGACTCGAACTTAGCAATCCGATATGGGACGCCACCATCACAAGCCGCAGCCTAACCCACTGCACCACAACACTAGCCCCATAATTCCATTTTTTTTTAACTTTCTGAAGTGTCTTCATAGAGGCCCAGAGCTCAGCTTATCCCGGAGGACACACAGCTCCAAGGGGCAGGGCCACCTCAAGGCATTGGCTGCAGTGGTAACAGCTCCAGCATCAAACAGACCTGGATTTGACATCGAGGTCCCCATTCATATTACCCAATGTCTCTCACTTTATAAAATACAGAATTATGTTTTCATTGCAAGCTTTTTGGAGAGTAAGAGAAACAGTGTCGTGAATTACTCCCCACAGTGCCAGGCACACAGTAGCTGCCCAGTGCACTGGAACGAGCAGGGATGATTGACAAGCAAACTTGCACTGTCCATGACTGTGCCCATGGCAGACATTGCTAGCTGATCTCAGAACACTTTCTGCAACTTCGGAGATCCCTCCCGTGGCCACTGTGCCTAGAAGTTGGAACTTGGTGCACAGCAGAGCAGAGGTCCGGAAGTCTTGAGAGGGACACCTGAGGACGCACGTTTGGGGAATATCAGAGCTGGCACTGGTCTGGCTTGGCAGTGAAAGCTGAAAATACAAGTTCTGGGTCAGAAAAACTCCAGTGCGCGTCTCTGTGCCACCGTTGTTCACGTGTGGCGTGATTTGGGGAAGCCATAAGAATATCACTTAGCTCCTGAGTTTCGGGGGTAGCCGTCCCCTACGCAAGGTGGTTGTAACAAGGTGGTTGAGTTTGGTAAGTGGGCTGTTTTGCAGGCAGAGACTGGCATCCGATGGTGCCCACTATTTGAGGATGATTATGGCATCGTATCTTCAGTCAGAGCCTTGAGCTTCCAATGCTGGCCACCTGTTGGCTTTTTCTGATTCTGTGCCCACAACAGACATTGCTAATCAATCACAGTGGTCTTTTCTGCTGAAACTGGCAGAACTTTTCTGCTGTGTGGCCTCTGACTCCTTCATTTACCCCTCTAGGAAGACCTGACCAATTGATCTGAGCTTTCAAGTGAGGGCAGCCTGTGTGTCCTAGGAGAGATAAGGAAAGCTGGCTACTTGAACTTCCTGTGGCCACGACAGACAGTGCCAATCAGTTCTCACACTGCTGAACCTAGATGTAGCTCTAAGATTCTCCCGTGGGGACAGGCGTTAGGTGTTAGGGCACCTTCATCCATATCAGTGCCTGGTTGGAGTCCAGACTTCTCCCTTTCCGATCCGGCTTCCTGCCCATGCACACCCTGGGAGGCAGCTCAAGTCCTTGGATCCCTGCCACCCAGGCGGGAGACCCTGATGATGTCCTGGTCTCCTGCCCTTGGTCCCGCCCAGCCCTGGCTGTTGCAGGCATCTAGGGGTGAACCAGCAAACAGAAGATCAATCTGACTCTCCGCCTTCCAAATAAAATGAAAATACATACGTGCATACATGATCTTTTTAAAGCGTGCTCCTGTAGCTGGCACTTCAGCTGGTCATCACTGATTTGCTGCGTAACCTTAGCAAAGAGCTTCTTTGCCTCCAAGTCTCAGAATTTCCATGCATCCTAGCAAAATGAACTTCTACCTTTGAGAGTCTCTGTGTAAACTGTAGAGTTACGAGCGTGCATTCTGGACACAGACGCAGACAATGCTAGAGAAAGAACCAGCCAAGATGCTGCAGTGTATATAAATGAAGCTACAGCGTGCATGGTCAAGGTCGGTCTGTCTTGGAAGCTTGGTTTAATACTTGGGAAATCGATGAACATAATTTGTGGTATTAATGTATTAAAGCTACAGACCCATTTTAATAGATGTCGAAAGTGTTCAATAGGGTTCAGCATCCATTGTTTAAGAAGAAATGTTTTGCAAATAGAGATTGATTTATTTATTTGAAAGGCAGAATGACACAGAGAGAGGGAGAGATCTTCCTCTCACTGATTCACTCTCCTAAATGGCCACAACAGCCAGGGCTGGGCCAAGCCAGAGCTAGGAGCTTCTTCCAGGTCTCCCACGCAGGTGCAGCGACCCAAGCCCTTGGGCCATCTTCCACTGCTTTCCCAGGCCAGCAGCAGGGAGCTGGACTGGAAGTGGAGCAGCCAGGATGCTGTATGGGATGGAGCAGTATGGGATGCCGGCACTGCATTGGTGGCTTTACCCGCTACGCCACAGCGCCGGCCCCGTGCGTTTACTTTTAGAATCAATTTTGGAGACGGGCGCTGTGGGTTAAGCTGCCACTGGTGACTCTGGCATCCCCTAGGGCGCAGGCCTGGCTGTTCTACTTCCAGGTGTCCAGACCCCAGACACCTGCACGCCATCTCCTCCAGAGGCCACGCCCCCACTGAGCTCATTATCTCACCAGGCCCCACCTCTTAAGGGTCCCCACCACCTCCCAATGCCACCAAGCTGGGGACCATGCCACTGAGAGCGTTTGGGCAAAATATTTGAACAGTATCCAGAGTGTAACCTACAGCGCCTATGTATGAAATCTGTCACAGCAAGAATCCATCAGGTGCATTTTTTTGTTTTCCCTGTTATTTTTGGATAAATGGAGGATATTAGGGATAATATGTAGGGGCTGGCACCGTGGCTCAGGCCCTCATCGGCATAACTTAGAAGGCTGCTGGGGCCGGGCATCTGGTGGTGGTTCGGACGCGGATGGAGGCGCCTGCTTCCTGTATGCGTGTGCCCGGGTTTGAATCCCACTTCTGCTCCTAATTCCAGCTCACTGGCCCCCTGGGAGGAGCAGGCGATGGTGCAGGTAGGCTCAGGCGGTGCCACGCCGCTGAGAGCTGGATTCCGTCCCCAGCCTCTGGCGTCAGCCTGGCTCGGCGTGGCCTGTTGGGAGCATTTGCAGAATGAACCAGTGGGTGTGCGTGCTTTCTGTCTGTGTGTGTGTCTCTCTCTCTTCAAAAATAAATGCAGCTAGTGGAAAATTCAAATTAAAATATGAGTTTATGGGGCTCGTGTTATAGCCCCATGGGTTTGAAGCCGCCACCCGTGGTGCTGGCTGGCAGCCTCTACTGGAGAGACTGGTTGGGATTTTGGCTCTCTGCTCCCCATCCAGCTCTCTGCTGTGGCCTGGGAAGGCGGCAGATGATGACCCAAGTGCTTGGGTCCCTGCATCCATGCAGGAGACCCGGATGTAGTTCTCCTGGCTTCTGCCTGGCCCAGAGCTGGCTGTCGTGGCCACTGGGGGGAGTGAAGTAGTGGATGGAAGATCTGTCTGTCTCTCTCTCTTTTCCTCTGTCACTGTGCCTTTTGAATCAATGGTAAATTAAAGATAAACTTATGTTGGTTCTAAAACCATGCATGTTGTTTATTTATTTGAGAAGTAGAGTTACAGAGAGAGAGGTTTCCATCACTGGTTCACTCTCCAAATGGCTGCAATGGATGTCCACGTCACAGGCAGAGGATTAACCTTCTGAGCCAGAGTGCCAGCCCATAATAATAATAATAATAATAATTTTTAAACAAAGGCCCTGATTGTCCCTCGCGTGAGTCCCCCCTGGCGCGGGGACTGGCGGTGAGCCGGCGCGTCCTGTTGTCTTCAGCAGATACTGGGGGCCATGGAGTCTCAGGTGGGGGGGGGCCCGGCCGGCCCGGCCCTGCCCAACGGGCCACTCCTCGGCACAAACGGGGCGACTGATGACAGCAAGACCAACCTCATCGTCAACTACCTGCCCCAGAACATGACCCAGGATGAGTTCAAGAGTCTCTTCGGCAGCATTGGTGACATCGAGTCCTGCAAGCTGGTTCGGGACAAGATCACAGGTGGGGGGCTGGCAGGTGCAGGACAGGTGGGACGGGGCAGGCGCGACCCTAGGTGAGGGGCGGGGGTCTCCAGGCTCCTGGGAATGGGCAGGTGCATGGAGGGGAGGTGGGTGTTTGAGAGGCCCAGCTCTGGGCTGTGATGTCATCACCCCTTCCACCCGCAGGGCAGAGCCTAGGCTATGGGTTCGTGAACTATTCGGACCCCAGCGACGCGGACAAAGCCATCAACACCCTCAACGGCCTCAAGCTGCAGACGAAGACCATCAAGGTCAGTGTCCACCCCCGCCTGTCCCTGGCTGCTGCCCCCAGGCCTGGTCACCATGTGGCGGATAGAGGAAGGGCTTTGCCTCTCGGATGTTCAGGACCCTCACCTGTCAAGGCCTTGGGGGAGCCGGTGGGAGAGGGGGTTTAGAGTCAGCCGGGCCCAGTGACAGGGGTCCTGTAGGCGGCCCCCTCCTGCCTTTGTCCTGGAAATGGGGCGTGGGGGTCGATCTGCCATCTGCAGCCTAATCAGGCTCTGGGAGGGGCGGGATTAGGGGCCCCTCCCCCACCTTTGTGCGCCACCCCTCCCCCACAGCCTCCCCCTTCCGGGCTGCTGCAGCTGGGACCCTGTGAGCCAGGTTGGGGGGCATTACCATGGAAACGCCCCCTCTGTAGGTTTCCCCCAGGGGTGTTTGGGCTCCTCCCTGTGAATCTGTTCTTGGCTCCCCAGGGGGAGGTCGGGGTCAGGGGTGCCCATCTGGCCCCCGGTTTGCTTCCAGGAGCAGAGGCACAGGAATCCTCTCTGATGGGGGCCCGGGAAGGGGTGGGGAGAGGGGCGTGGACCTGCTGCCCTCTGTCTGTCCCCCGGGGTCCACCATTGACCCGGGTGTCTCACTGGAGGAGACTGTAAAGGTAGCCTGAGTCCCCCCTCCACCCCGCCCCTCAGCTCCCTGGGCGCTGCCCCAGGTTTCGGAAGGATCCTGTGTTTATCTGGCACACGCCTGCCCTGCGGGGTGGGTGTGGGTCCCTGAGGCCCGCGTGGGCTGGGTTGAGTGTGACGCTGGGTGCTCGGGCAGTGGGGAGTCGGTGTGGGGTTCCACGGCTCTTCTCGGCATTCTCCAGCACCCCCTCCCGCACCCTGCGCGGCTCTGTCTGGCCTTATCCCCGGGGTAGTGCCCAGGGCAGCGCCGCGTGGCCTTGTGGGTATCTCTGTGCGTGTCTGCGTGGCCGTGTGGCCTGCTGGGTGCTGACTGGGGGCTCCGGCCCAGTGGGACCCAGATCCTTCCAGCCCCTCAAGCCCAGTGTGGGGGCTCAGGGAGGACTTGGGGGCCCAGACTCCAAAACCCACGCAGGAGCTCAGGACCACCCCCCACCCCCAGCCCTGCCTGCCTGAATCTCACCCCAATGCCATCACATCCGGCAAATCCTCACCCCTGAGGCTCAGCCCAGGAGGGAGACAGAAAATGTCGGATGCATGGGAAAAAATGTTTATTTGAAAAGCAGTGACAGAGAGAGAGAGAGAGGTCTTCCATCCACTGGTTCACATCCCAAACGGTCAAACAGCTGAGGCTGGGCCCAACGGAAGCCAGGAGCCTGGAGCTCCACCCACGTGGGTGCAGGGGCCGGAGCCCTCGGGCCATCACCTGCTGCTTTCCCAGGCCACAGCAGGGAGCTGGATTGGACCTGGAGCAGCTGGGACTCGAACCAGTGCTCTGATGCGGGATGCGGGCTGTACTACGGCGATGCGGCCCCCACCCTTTCTAAACAGCTGCAGAGAGTTCTATTGTTGGGCTGGACACAGATTAATGACACCAATCAGATAATTGTTCGAAAACGTGCATAATTCAACACTGAGAGGGGAGCTTTGAGGAAGTGATGAGGGGCTGGGACCGCCTTCCACTGGGGGCGGGGGCTGGAGGTTTCTGCTGAGACCTGGAGAGGGAGGAGGGGAGATGCAAAGGCCCTGGGGTCCGAGGGCACCCGGGGTGTTTGGGGATCAGGGAGGAAACCCCTGTGGCTGGAACCGATCGCGCAGGGAGGCAGAGTGGGGGAGATGAAGGCAGCAGTGATGGGTGTGCGGGGCCGGGGGGGGGGGGGTGTGGCTCCGGGAAAGAAACTGTGGCTTCATTCACTGGAGCCATGGAGGGTTCAGAGCAGGCACAGGCACCTTCGAGCTACTGGGGCCGGGGGAACAGACTGGGGGTGGGCAGGGCAGCAGGGCTGGTCCACGGTGAGGACTGGAGCTGGCCGGGTTTAATGTGGCTTGGAAGTGGGGGGGGGGTCCTTGAGGTCCCGGGGGGGGCATCTGATCCCAGGGGTGCGGCTCCTTTGACCTCGTTGTCGGGATCACCGCGGAGTGAGGGGTGCCTGGTGCGTGCACGAGCGAGGAGCCTCCGTCGGTCGGCCGCGCGCTCTCCGTCCTCACCGCGCCCACCCCGCTCTGCGCCCAGGTGTCCTACGCCAGGCCCAGCTCAGCGTCCATCCGGGACGCGAACCTGTACGTCAGCGGGCTGCCCAAGGCCATGAGCCAGAAGGAGATGGAGCAGCTCTTCTCCCAGTACGGCCGCATCATCACCTCGCGCATCCTGGTGGACCAGGTCACAGGTGAGCCAGCGGGGCGGGGGGGGGGGGGGGAGGGCTGTGCGCGCATGCGTGCTCCCCTAGCAGAGGGGCGCTCACCCCCCCACACCGGCAGGCGTCTCTCGGGGCGTGGGGTTCATCCGCTTCGACAAGAGGATTGAAGCCGAGGAGGCCATCAAAGGCCTGAACGGGCAGAAGCCCCTGGGCGCCGCCGAGCCCATCACGGTCAAGTTCGCCAACAACCCGAGTCAGAAGACCGGGCAGGCCCTGCTCACCCACCTGTACCAGTCATCCGCCCGGCGCTACGCGGGCCCCCTGCACCACCAGACACAGCGCTTCCGGTGAGCACCCCTGGACCCCCCAGGACCCCAGCCCCACACCTGCCCTGGCTCATATACAGCAGGTGCTCAATGCATGCTGGTCACGGCCCTTGGCCTCCGTCTCCTCCTCTGGGACAAATAAATAGCGCTAAGTTATTTTAGGAGTGCTTCCTGCATGCCCCTGTTACAGACAGGGACTCGAACCCAGAACCCTGAGTCGAAGCTCGGAGTGGGGACAACGGGACCCCCTCTTTGTGGGCCCCTGGGTGGCTATGGCCCCCACCCCCACTCGAAGAGGGCTGCGGTCATTACCGTTCCCTTTCTTAGGATGAGCCCCCCAGAGAGCCCCGCCCCCACCAGAGGCCCAGACGGACCGCTGGCTGCCTGGGAGGGGGTGGAGGAGGCCATTGGTGCAGACTGGGCAGCGGCCGGGCAGCCGAGAGGCGGGCCCGAGTGACCGCTGTTCCGTGCCAGGCAGTGTCCAGCCGGTCGGGGAGCAGGCGGGCCGGAGGGCGGGGGCAGGGCTGTGCTGAGTGGGGGCAGGGAGGGCAGGCTGCTGGCGACGTCACAGCCTGGGGGCGTGTCCAGAGGCCTCCACTGACCCCTCCCCTCCCCCTGCTTCTGCCTCCACAGGCTGGACAATCTACTCAACATGGCCTACGGGGTCAAGAGGTAACAGTGCCCCCGCCTCGCTGTCCCCACCCCCTCGCTGGCCCTCCTGGGCCCCTGGCCCCTGTGGGTCCCGCTCCCCAGCCTCGCCGTGTCTGGGAGGGACCTGGCCGTTGGGAGCTTTGGCCTCAGGTGCACCTGCGTGTAGAGAGAGCCGCCGAGCAGCTGGGGGCCTGGGGGCCGTCCGTGGCCCTCTCCTTTTCTCTTCTGCACCCCGTGACAGGCCCACAGCGTGGCCCAGGACACAGCCATGCCCCCTGCTTCCCACTTTGTCTCTGAGGTCCTCGCCGCCCCTACTGACCCCACAGAAAGCCAGGGCGGGCCTTGAGGGCCGCCTGCTCTCTTGTCCACCTCCTTGACCTCACGGAGGTCCCCATGCTTGCTTCTGCGTACTGTGGAGTGACAGGTGCCTGGCCTGGGACTGGGGACGTTGTGTGGCTGGGCCACACTTGGTGCCTTGCGAGGCTCAGTAGAGGGTGGTCGGGGCTGGGGTGAGCGTCTCTCAGGGTCTCAGCTCCGTGGGCAGAGGCAGGCACGTGGGTAGTGGTCATGTCAGTGGGGAGCAGGAGAGGGGGCGATGGGCTCCCCACCGGGAGCGACCTCAGCGCTGAGGCCAGGAGACGAGGGGCAGGGCGGGAGTTGGGGTCCCCTTCCCCTAGCCAGAGCAGCCTGTGCCAAGGCCTGGGGAGGGGATGAGCCGTGAGGCCCTCGGGCCCCCGAGGTCTGACACCAGTGAGCCACATGAGTGCAGCCAGTTCAGCACGTTCATTAATTCAGTCGACAAACGTCCCATTCATTCATGCATTCATTCGACAAACATCTCTCAGTGTTTGCTTGGTGCTGTTGTGGGGATGGGGCACAGCAGGGAAGACAGAGTAGCCCCCCCTTTATCCACGGGGGATCCGTTCCAGCCCCCCCAGCAGGGGTGCCCAAAACCAGCAATGACTCCAAACTGCACAGGGCCATGCCTGTTCCCTTTTGCCTACATACACAGATTTAATGCCTTTTCCAGCTTGGTAAGCCACTTTTTCCCCCTTAATTTTATTTAAAAGTCAGAGATAGAATAACAACCAACAGAGAGAGAGAGAGAGAGAGAGATCTTCCACCTGCTGGTTCACCCCTCAGATGCCTGCAACGGCCAGGGCTGACCCTGACCAAACCAGGAGCCAGGAGCTCCATCCGGGTCTCCCAAGCAGGTGCAGGGCCCAAGCACTCGGGTCACCCTCCACTGCTTTCCCAGCCCACAGCAGAGAGCTGGATGGGAAGAGGAGCAGCCAGGACGCGAACCAGCGCCCATATGGGATGCCGGCACTGCAGGCGGCGGCTTTTCCCGCTACGCCACAGCACCGCCGGCCCCCATGCGCGTAACTTTCGCAGGAGCAAAGCTAGAATGGCTGTCAGAGAGGAGATTGGTTTCTACTGTACGTACTTCTTAGCACTGCAAGGCCACGGCTGGCGGGTAGGGAGTGCAGACAGTGTGGATCCGAAAGACTTGAGTCACCTCCCAGGCTGAGAGAGAGAGAGAGTGCCCTTCCATCTGCTGGGTCACCCCTCAAATGGCCAGGGCTGGGCCAGGCTGGAGCCAGGAGCCAGGAGCTCCCTCGGGGTCTCCCACGTGGGTGTCAGGGCCCCGAGCACTCGGGCCATCTTCGCGTTAGCAGGGGAGCTGGCTCAGAAGCGGTGCAGCTGGGACTCCAACTGGTGCTCGGATACGGGATGCCGGCTTTGCGAGCCGTGGCTTCAATCCACGGTGGCACAGGGTCAGCCCTGCGCTTATTTCCGGAATTTTCCAGTTAGTGTTTTTGGACCGCAGGTGACTGCAGAGCCCGGAAATGGCAGGGCGAGGGACGGCGGCGAAGGGGGCATTGCTGGATGCGAGCGGGGGTGGGGGCAGAAGGCTGGAGAGAGCCGGAGGGAGACAGCGCCCAGCGCCGCTCCGGCGGGGTGGGACCCCAGCTGCCCAGGGTGGGGTCGGAGGTCAAGGCTGGTCAGAGGTGTGCCGGGGGTCAGGGCAGAGCCCGCGTGACCCCCAAAGTAGTCCCCTGTCGCTCATCGCCAGGTTCTCCCCGATCGCCATCGACGGCATGAGCGGCCTGGCGGGCGTGGGCCTGTCGGGGGGCGCGGCGGGCGCTGGCTGGTGCATCTTCGTGTACAACCTGTCCCCTGAGGCCGACGAGAGCGTGCTGTGGCAGCTGTTCGGGCCATTCGGCGCGGTGACCAACGTCAAGGTCATCCGCGACTTCACCACCAACAAGTGCAAGGGCTTCGGCTTCGTCACCATGACCAACTACGACGAGGCGGCCATGGCCATCGCCAGCCTCAACGGCTACCGCCTGGGCGAGCGCGTGCTGCAGGTGTCCTTCAAGACCAGCAAACAGCACAAGGCCTGAGCCGCCGCCCCGCCCCTCCCCGGGCCACGGGGGAGAGAGAGAGAGAGGAGAGAGAGAGAGAGAGAGAGGAGAGGAGGGGCCGAGAGAGACAGCCAGGCACACCCACAGATGGACCTGCGCCCCTGCCGAAGCCACCGGGTGAGCATGCCAGGGGCGGGGCGGGCAGGTCTGTGGGGAAGGGGGGGTACCCCAGGGCCCCCCCGCCCCGCCCCGTCCCCCCGCCCCGCCCCCTCCCTGGGCTGAGCCATTCATTCTCTCTTAGTCTGGCTCATGACAAAAGTTTTCGTTTCTTTTCTTTGGCTAAAAAAGAAAGCAAAGATGTGCCCCCACCCACCCACCACACCACCTGGGGGATGGCTTGGAGGGGCCCAGGGGGCGGCCCCACCCCCACCCCGGGGCCTCCCCAGCACCTCGGTGGGCCTGGGGGAAGGGGGGGAAACAGGTTTAAAAATCCCCAAGAGAGCGAAATGTGAGGAGGGGCGCGGGCACCCCCCCGGCCCTCCTCAGAGCCCCTTGGAATGTGGGGAGCAATGCTGGGGGTGGGGCTGGAAGCAGAAGCAAAACAGAAAAAAATGGGGGGGTGGGAGGGAGAGAAAAACTCTATTTTTGTAAAAAGGGATAAAGACCTCGTGGAGAATTTTTACTGGGGATTCTTGAACTTGGAAAAAAAAAACACACACAAAAAGACAAAAAAAAAAAAAGAAACTATTTTGGCAGGTTAATGTTTACCAACTTGGGGGGGCGGGGCCGGGAGCAGGGGCTGGGCGTCCACAGGGCCAGACAGACGGACACAGAGACACGCCCCAGGGACAGGTGGACACACAGGTGCACAGGGGAGCGCCGGGCACACACAGACCCCCACCCCAGCCGCCTCCTGCTGGGGCCCCGCCCCCGCCTGCCAGAGCTCTCTCCTAGCCGGCAGCCGTCCCAGCTGCCCACGACAGGCGTGCACGCGGCGTCCGCGCGTCCAAACACACGATACCTCGTTCCACTTTGGCGTCACGGTGGGCTGCTTCCAGCCCCGACCCCCCAACACTCGAGGCCAAAGGTCCCCCTCCCCACCCCGCCCTCCGCCCCCTCCCCGGGCCACAAGGCTGGTGGGGAGCCCCAGGCTCAGGGGTCTCCCCTACAGCAGGCACCCAGCACCCCCCTCCTGCCACTGCCCAGTGCCCACTGCTGGGCCCAGGGAGTTCTGGCTTGGGGTGGGAGGGGTCCCAGCCTCTCACTCTCTTCCCGTCCACTTGTCACCCCCACCTTGGGTTGCTGGGGTTTTTCATCTCTCCAGATTGGGGTGGTCAGTGGACAAAGCCCCCATTCCCAGCCTTGCCCCCTGCCCCACTCCTGGCCACACCCCCCACCCTGGGCCGGGGGCCCCTGGCTTCTGTTGGGATTTTTTGCATTCACCCTAATTTTCATTCTTTTTTTTTTAAAAAAAAAAGAAAAAAAAGAAAAAAAATCCCAGCAGGAGCCAGAGCCCCCCGGGAGCCCCCCAGCGGGGCCCGTCGCACGGGGGGGCGGGGCGGGGGGTGCTCCAGGCCTGTCTAGCGCTAGTTGCCTTCCGCGTCCGGTGCGGGCACGACCTCATCTGAATGTCCAGCTCTCTCTCCCCGCCCTCCCTGTGTTATCCAACGCGTCTAACGGAGCTTCTGCGGCAAGGAACGGAAAAAAGGAAAAAAAATCAAAAAAGCGACAAAAACAAAAAACAAACAAAAAAAAACACAAGTGGAAGAGGAAAAAAAAGTGCTGAAAAAAAGGTTAAAAAAAAACCCACACACAGAAGAGATTTTAAAAAAAAAGGAAAAAAAAGACACAAACTGGCACCAGTTAACTTTCTTGTATTTTTGCTGAATCTAGCTTCTTGTAGTTTTAACTTATTGCTATGTTAACTATTTATCATCCCGTTGCCCTGTGAAAGCATTCGTGTACATTTCTGTTCCTTCATCCAGTTTGCAAGTTAAAAGAATGATGTTCTCTGTTTTTCTTTTTTTCAGTTTTGCTGAGACGTGGTTATGCCTAATTTATTTATAAAAGGGGAAGTGGAATCATAAAGTAATAATAATTCTTATTAATAACAGTACCGGTAGCCGAGTGGCTCCCGGGTGGCCGTGGGCTCTGAGCGGATTTCCCAGGCCCGGGGCATCCGGGGGTCTCCATGGGGTTATTTTTTGCTGTTGTCTTGAATCTTTTTCAGTCCTACTTAGCTGGTGGAAACCCTATACAGGAACCTATTTATTCTCGTGGTTGTAAGCCCACCCTTCTCCCCTCCTTCCAGCGCCCCCCCTCAGCCCTCCGGTGTGCTGGAGGCTTCGGAGCAATAATGGCTGGGTTGTTCCCCACCCTGGGGGGGCCGGGCTCCTGGCGGGGGTCTCCTCCCCACACACCCTGCGCCCAGGCCTGGGGCCCTGCCAACCCCAAGACTGGAAGGGGACTTTTTTTAAAAAAACAAAAAACAAAAAAACAAAAAATTCAGCCCAGCCGGCCCCCTTCCCTGGAGGCCAGCCCCTCCCCCCAGGGGGCCAGGCCAGGGCTCCCAGGGTGGGTGGGAGGGCCCTGGGGTCTTCCAAGTCCCCTTGGGGTCAGGGGCAGGGCCAGTGGGGAGGGGGCTCAGCCCCTACAACCCTCCCTTCGTCCTATTATTTATTCGAAAGGTTTCAGATCACCAGAGTCCGTGTTGGAGGTGAGAAAGAACTGTAAAAATAAAAACTTTAAAAAAAATTAAAAATGATAAAAAGACAAAAAAAAACCAAAACACCAAACCACCAAGAAACACTTTGCGTTGCGTTTAGACTATGACCGGGGTCACAGGCCCGGCCGCGGTAACAGACTTTTACATGGAATTGTTTAATTATTTGTACTTTTCATGCCAGAAAATAAAAGTTCCGAATCTTACAGCCTCGGCTGGTGTGTGCGCTCACAGGTGACTTGGGGAGGGAGGTCCGGGGCCCACCCCCCGCTCGGTCCTAGGATGGGGCTGTCCTGAATGTATTCCACACAGACCAGGGCGCCCAAATGTCCCTGGCGCCCAGGGCTGGGCCCGGCTGCCGCTGGGCCCCGGGAACTCCCATCAGGGTCCCCCATGGGCTGTGGGGGTGGCAGGGCCCCTATACTGGAACCATCACCTGCTGCCTCCCAGGGTGGGAAGGAAGCTGGAGGGGCTGGGACTCGACCCCCGGGGTCTCTAGTCCCCCGAGGGCGCCCCGCCTGCCCCACACCACTCCTGCCAGTCCGCCACCCCCTCACCTGCCCGGTGTCCACTCCTCCCAGCCCCCCCAACCTCCACTGCTGCCAGGTCCCCCACCCCCTCACCTGCCCGGCGTCCACTCCTCCCAGCCCCCCCAACCTCCACTGCTGCCAGGTCCCCCACCCCCTCACCTGCCCGGCGTCCACTCCTCCCAGCCCCCTCAACCTCCACTGCTGCCAGGTCCCCCACCCCCTCACCTGCCCGGCGTCCACTCCTCCCAGCCCCCTCAACCTCCACTGCTGCCAGGTCCCCCACCCCCTCACCTGCCCGGCGTCCACTCCTCCCAGCCCCCCCAACCTCCACTCCTCCCAGCCCCCCCATCCCCTCACCTGCCCGGCGTCCACTCCTCCCAGCCCCCTCAACCTCCACTGCTGCCAGGTCCCCCACCCCCTCACCTGCCCGGCGTCCACTCCTCCCAGCCCCCCCAACCTCCACTCCTCCCAGCCCCCCCATCCCCTCACCTGCCCGGCGTCCACTCCTCCCAGCCCCCTCAACCTCCACTGCTGCCAGGTCCCCCACCCCCTCACCTGCCCGGCGTCCACTCCTCCCAGCCCCCCCAACCTCCACTCCTCCCAGCCCCCCAACCTCCACTCCTGCCTGGCCCCCACCCTCCCCTACCACAAAGCAAGGCAGACCCCACAGAGCTGAGGAGACAATCACATTTATTGTTTCAAGGTCACAGGTCAAGTTTGTCACTCATCTCCACGGGGGGGGGGGGGGGCCAGGGGCGGCCAGCCTGGGGCCCTGGCCAGCTGCTTCATCCTGTCCTGGGAGGCCGCTGGGGCCTGGGTGGGGGCATAGCTCGGCCCCAACCCGGTCCCACGCAGCTCCTGGCCCCGCCGGGGAGGGCGCGGGACCGCAGAGGAGCAGGTCCACGCGGGCGGCCTGCGGGGGCTGGTTTCACACCTGGAGGCTCTGGGGTGCAGGAGAGACGCGGTGAGCTGGAGGCGGCCAGGGTCTGCCCTCCTCGGCCCCCAGCCCCTGCCCACCTCCGCGCTAGCTAGAGCTCGTCGTGGTCGCCGTCGGCGGGGGCTTCCGGGGGCGGCTCCGGGCAGGCGGCCGGCGTCATCAGCTCCATGAGGTACTCGCAGCGGCTGGGCTCCGTGGTGCTGGTCACCGCCGTCTCCTTCCCGCACAGCAGCCGCACCTGGGGACGGGGCAGGGCGGTGGCTCGCGCGTGGGCCTGCGTCCCGCAGCCCCGCCCGCCCGGCCCGCCCGGCCCGCCGCGGGCACTCACGGTGGTGGAGCGGTTGGGGCCCTGCCAGCAGCCCGTGCCCTGCTCGTACTTCATGGCGCTGAACTTGTCGTGGTCGGGGCCGGCCCAGGAGCCCCAGGTGCTGCGGGGAGAGCGGCGAGCTGAGGCCGGGCGGGGCGGAGGGGCGGGGCGGGGCCGGCGCACCCCGGGGCACTCACCCGAGGTTAGTGGGGGAGCCGCCGAGCTTGGGCTTCTGGGAGACGAGCTTGAAGGGGCACAGCCTGTAGACGTACCTGGGGGGAGGCGCGGCTGGCGGGTGGGTGGGAGCCGCGGGGACCCCCCCAGCCAAGCACCTGCGCCGCCAGCCCCGCCCCCGGCCCCGCCCCCGGGACGCACTCGCTGGTGGTGAGCTCGTAGCACTGGCTGTACAGGTAGGCGAACTCCCCTTGGGGTCCGAAGTCGAAGGAGATCTCCTGCTCCAGGTTCCTGGAGAGGGAGGCCGGGCGGTGAGGGGCGGTGAGGGGCGGTGTCCCGGCCTCCCCGGGGAGCCCAGCCCGCAGGTGCCTGCCTGCCTGTGTCCGGTACCTTATGGACTCCTCCATGTCCTTCAAGGACCGCTCGGCCTCCTCGAACTTGCCCCGGGCCTCCTGGGCAGCTGGCAGGGGTGGGCGCGGGGTCAGAGGCGCCCCTCCCCCACCCCGACCCACTCTGGAGTAAGACAAGGCCCAGGCCGGGGCTCTCCCGAGGTGCAGCTGGCTCATGGCCGCCTGGTGTCACAAACATCATGGGAACGGGGACCTGGGGCTGGGGGGGGGCAGGGAACGGCTGCTCCAGGGCCCCCCAGGTCACAGGGCCTGCTGGGAGCAGGTGTGGCCAGTGTGCACCCCTACCGGTGCAGGCAGGGGCTGGAGAACCGGCTACGGTGCCCAGGGGGGACACGGGGGCCCATCTTGGGGGGAGGCAGGCCCCCCCGACCGGGGATGGCCCTAACCATCAATCAAGGCCTGTGTCTGCTCGTCGTATGGTGGCATTTTGTCCTCAGCGGTGCTGGGTGGCTGGGGGGGCGCGAGTGGGGGCGGGGCCTCCTGGAAGGGGGAGGGGCAGTCAGTGAGCAGCCCCTGCCCTGCCTCCCCCAGCTCCGCCCTCAGCCCTCGGGAACACGCACCTTGGGCTGCTCCCCGGGCACCTCGGACTCCTCCTCTTCCTCCTCCTCCTCCCCCCCCTCCTCCTCCTCCGGCTCCGGCTCCTCGTCCTCCTCCTCCTCCTCCTCTTCCGTGGGCGGTGGGGGCACAGGCGGCTGCTCCTCCTTAGGCGCCATCATATCAGGGGTGGGGGGTGCCGGCTCGGTGGGCAGCGCCTGGAGGGCAGGGGCGGGGGTGGCCGGTGCTGTGGGGGGGGCTGCCGTGGAGGGCACGCGGGCGGCCCAGCTGGCCAGGGTGGCCCCGTGCCAGGACCGGAAGTGACCCTCTGCGCGCAGCGGGGGCAGGGCAGGCGCCACTCCTCCCCCTCCCCCACCAACCTCGGACCGGTACTTGTCCCTGACGGCGGCCCAGACGCGGTCGTAGAAGGAGGCGGCGTCGGTGTGCGCGTCTCCCCCGAGGAGGGACTGCGGGGGCGGGGGTGTCAGGGTGGGGCCTGCGTGGAACTCAGGCCCTGCCCCCAGCACCCAAGGCTCCCCGGAGCCTCCGGCTGCGGTGCCAGGCACAGGGCGAGCCCGCCTGGCTGCAGCCAGAAGGGGGCAGTGCAGGCCGGGGGAGCACAGGGCGGGGGCGGGGGCTGGGGAGTCAGAGAGGGAGGGCGGGCGGAGCGGGGGGGGGGGGGGGGGGACCCAGCCCAGGGGCAGGCTGGGTACCTGGGCTTCCCCTTCGGACAGCATCCCGTCCCCATCCGTGTCCAGCTCAGGGTGTGTCTGCAGCTCGGCCAGTGAGACCCTGCGGGGGGTGGCAGGTGGGGGCAGGGGTGAGGACCGCGGCCACCATGGGCGCCAGGGTCGGCCTCAGAGCTTCCCTGGGGACACCCAGGTGCCGGGACGGGAGAAGGTGGGGGCTGAGGAAGGGGTGGGGAGACACCTGGGGTCCCGCCCAAGTCCACCGAGACCCCCTGCTCAATCCACCAGGCGCCCACCGCGAGAGCCAACCCAGGGAGCTGCCCTCTGCCTGCGCCCCCAACCGGTGAGGCCCCGCCCACCCAGCAGCAGCAGCAGCAGCGGGCCTGGCCCCAGCGGGGCCCCGGGCGGCCCGAGCTCGCTCACCTGCCGTCCAAGTCGTCGTCCAGCTCCTGGAAGGCCTCGGCCGCCAGCTCCTGCTCGCGCTGGGCCTTGGAGGCCGCTTGCTGCTCTGTGGACGGAGCGGCGCCGTCACCGGGGCCTGCCCCACCCCGCACCTCCCAGGAACACCCGGGGCAGGGACAGGCCCGGGAGTGGGTGGGGCTGGGGTGCTGCACCTCGTAGAGCGGAGCCTGAGCTAGGCCTCCCAGGAGACAGGCTGGGGGGCCAGGGCCAGCCCCTCCCCACCCCGTGGGTGCCAAAGAAGCGCCAAGAAGGAGCCAGCGTTGGGCGCCATGGCTGAGCCGCGGCTTGGGATGCCCGCAGCCCCTGTCGGAGGGCCTGGCTCTGCTGGAGGCGGCCGAGGTGGCTCAAGTGCTCGGGGAGGCAGGGATGGAGTTCCCGGCTCCTGGCTTTGACCTGGCCCCACCGTGGCTGTTGTGGGCATGTGGGGAGTGAACCAGCCGATGGAAGACCCCTCTGCATTTCAAACAAATAAGATAAATAAAGACTCCTGGCCGCAGTGTGTGCCTGGCCCGGCCCTTGCTTCCACCAGCGGATGAAGACCTCTGTCCCTATCACCCTGCCTCCTGCGTGAGCAGAGATATTCACAAGAAAAGGACGGAAGAAGGGCCAGTTCCGGGAGGTGCTAAAGGGGGGCGGCTGGGGTTTGTGGCCGGGTCAGAGGTCAGGGGGCAGAGCGGGTGGAGGAGGCCCTAGACTTCCATTGAACCAGCAGGGGCTGGGAGGGTGACTGGGCCGGGTGGCACACACCGACGCCGCCTGGTGTCTGAGAGCAGCACAGAGGGAAGGGACGGGCCGGAGCCACCCCTGGGGATCAGGCCCCTCCTCCCTCCACAGCCAGCGGCGCTGACCAGGGCTGCACACGGCACACAGCAGGGGCCCAGAGCTGCTTGTTAGGAGACGCCAGGGAGGGAGCAGGCAGCGGAGGTCCCGAGAGACGGAGGCCCGTGGCCTTGGAGAGGGGGAGGACGGCCACCCAGCTCCTTCCAGCTCTGCTCGCTCCTTGAGGGCACCTGCTGTTTTCCACCCCACCCCCTTCCACTCTGCTTCCATGGTTCCGAGTCCCCACGGAGCTCAGAGAGCGCCCAGGGACTGAGAACGAGGACCGGGGCCAAAAGCAAGAAACACAGCCCCGAGTATTAAAAGAAAAAAAAAGAAAATCCTCTTAAAACCAACGCTAGCAATGGGAATTACCAGGGCAAAGCAGGATCTTGGGAAGGTAAGACAGCCTGTGATCCTGGCTAACTTGGAAAGGCGGAGGGGGAGAGCGAGCACCCCCCTTGCTGGGTCAGTCACCAAATGCTTACAGCAGCCAGAGCTGGGCCATCCTGAAGCCAGGAGCCAGGACCTCCCTCCAGGTCTCCCGCGCGGGCGGCAGGGACCCAAGTCCCCGAGCCACCGCCTGCTGCCTCCCGGACTGCGCACAAGCAGGGAGCTGGAATCGGGGTGGGGGAGGCACTCTCACGTGGGATATGAGCGTCCCAAGTGTTATCTGAGCTGCTGCACCCAACTCCCGGCCCTGGGTGTCTGTGTGGATGAGAACGTGTGGGTTAGGAGAGGCTGGAATCAAAGCCCAGGTGAGGGAGGGTCGCGGGAGACCCCTATTAGGGGGCTGTCCCTTCCTGGATGGGCCCCGTCATGCACTGCCTGAGAGGGCGATTCAGGGGATCTCAGGACGGCAGTGTTCCTGGGCACCAGCAGAAAGAGAAGATTCTGTTTCTCTCTCTCTCCGTCTCCCTCGCTGTCTCTTTCTCTCTGTCTCCCTCCCTCTCTGTGTCCCCCCTCCTCTCTGCCTCTCTCCCTCCCTCTCTGTGTCCCCCCTCCTCTCTCTGCCTCTCTCCCTCCCTCTCTGTGTCCCCCCTCCTCTCTCTCTGTCTCTCTCCCTCCCTCTCTGTGTCCCCCCTCCTCTCTCTCTGTCTCTCTCCCTCCCTCTCTGTGTCCCCCCTCCTCTCTCTGTCTCTCTCCCTCCCTCTCTGTGTCCCCCCTCCTCTCTCTGTCTCTCTCCCTCCCTCTGTGTCCCCCCTCCTCTCTCTGTCTCTCTCCCTCCCTCTCTGTGTCCCCCCTCCTCTCTCTGTCTCTCTCCCTCCCTCTCTGTGTCCCCCCTCCTCTCTGTCTCTCTCCCTCCCTCTCTGTGTCCCCCCTCCTCTCTGTCTCTCTCCCTCCCTCTCTGTGTCCCCCCTCCTCTCTCTCTGTCCATCTCCCTCCCTCTCTGTGTCCCCCCTCCTCTCTCTATCTGTCTCCCTCCCTCTCTGTGTCCCCCCTCCTCTCTCTCTGTCTCTCTCCCTCCCTCTCTGTGTCCCCCCTCCTCTCTCTCTGTCTCTCTCCCTCCCTCTCTGTGTCCCCCCTCCTCTCTCTCTGTCTCTCTCCCTCCCTCTCTGTGTCCCCCCTCCTCTCTCTGTCTCTCTCCCTCCCTCTCTGTGTCCCCCCTCCTCTCTGTCTCTCTCCCTCCCTCTCTGTGTCCCCCCTCCTCTCTCTCTGTCCATCTCCCTCCCTCTCTGTGTCCCCCCTCCTCTCTATCTGTCTCCCTCCCTCTCTGTGTCCCCCCTCCTCTCTCTCTGTCTCTCTCCCTCCCTCTCTGTGTCCCCCCTCCTCTCTCTCTGTCTCTCTCCCTCCCTCTCTGTGTCCCCCCTCCTCTCTGTCTCTCTCCCTCCCTCTCTGTGTCCCCCCTCCTCTCTCTGCCTCTCTCCCTCCCTCTCTGTGTCCCCCCTCCTCTCTCTGTCTCTCTCCCTCCCTGTGTCCCCCCTCCTCTCTCTGCCTCTCTCCCTCCCTCTCTGTGTCCCCCCTCCTCTCTATCTGTCTCCCTCCCTCTCTGTGTCCCCCCTCCTCTCTCTCTGTCCATCTCCCTGTCTCTCTCTCTCTCCCTCTCTGTCTCTTTCAGAACTGCCCATGGATAACTTTCCCATAATGATGACCAACATACAATCAGAAATAACTAGACACTCAAGGAAACAAACCCCACGATCGAAAATCAGCTAAAAGGGGCCAGTGGATTTCAGCTGTGGCCTGTGCCTCCAGCACCCCCTGGGAGCACCAAGTTCAAGTCCCAGCTGCTCCACCTCCCGTCCGGCTCCCCTGTCAATGCATCTGGGAAAGCAGTGGAAGATGGTCCACGTCACGGGGCCCCTGCCACCCACAGGGGAGACCCACAAGGAGCTCCTGACTCCTGGCTTTGGCCTGGCCCAGCCCTGGCTGCCATGGCCATCTGGGGAGTGACCCAGCAGGTGGAAGACCTCTCTCTCCCTCCCTTTCTCTGTGTCTCTGCGACTCTTTCAAATAAATAAAATACACCTTAATAAAACCAATGCACTGGGACTACTGGACCCGGGCTGCCTCCGGTCCAAGCACAGAGCGGCACGCGCCCAGCCGCCAGCGCCTGTACCTTCCCACAGCCGCTGGTGCTGCTCCTTGGCCTCCTTCTCTGGCTTCTCGGCCTCCTCCTTGGCCGTCCGCAGCAGCTCTACCTGGTCCTCCAGGGACTTCTTTCCGGACTGCAGCTCAAGGAGCTTTTTCTGGGCGGGCAGAAGGCAAGGGGCTGGCTCTCCACCTGCTCTGACTGCCAACCCCCCCCCAGCCTCTGCAGCAGGGGCCTCCCCCTTGCTGTGGCTCCCCAGAGAAGCCTAAAACACTTTAGCGTGGCCACGGGGCCCTGTGTGACAAAGATGGCCCCTGCCTGCTTGTCCAGCCCAATCTGCCTTTAAAATCCACCTGCGCCGGGATGAGGCCCCCAGTACTCAGTACTCGGCACATGCTGCTCCGTCAGTTTACAGAGACCTCCTCCTCCAGGAAGTCCTCCTTGCTTTCCGTCCCCCCAACAAGGGGTAGTGGCAGAGATACTGGGAACCTTCTCCATACCTTATACGCCACCCACTCCACCAAAGGAAAAAAAAAAAGCTTTCTTCCTCTCATCAGCCCTGGACGTGGCTTCTGTCTGTCTGTCCTTGTCACTAAACCATGGAGGCAGGACTGGGTCTGCCTCCAGCCTCCTGCCCAGTGCACGGGGCGTCCTGAGAGTTTGTGCAAGTCTGAAGAGGGAACGGGGTGGGGAGCTAGGCCAGCCCTGGTCTTCGGGCAACAGGATCCCCCCCCCCCAGCTGCAGCCCGTCAGAGCCCAACTCCCCTGGAGAGTTCCTTCCTCCCTGGACCCCGTCTCCTGCCAGTACCCTCCCAACTCCCCAGGAGGGCGAGGGTCACCGCAGGGCCCGCCCAGCCTCCCTAGCCATGGGGACGGCAAAGAAACACCTGGAACCTTCTTTGAGCCGGGAAACAGAGCCGGAGCCCTCACACCTCCAGTCGGGGGCACTCGGGGGCAGCCGGGAGCCCCCCCCCCCCCCGCCACCTAGCCGGCCCACGGCTCCCTGGAGGCCCCAGGGCCCAGATGGCGCCGGGGCAGGGCCCTCACCTGCTTCTCCTCCCGGGCCTTCTTCCAGTCCTCAATGAGGATCTTCTTGAGGCGGAATCCTTCCCGCGTGACCTCAGCCAGCTCCTGCAGGGACTCCCTCTCCTTCCGGCCCTTCTCCCTGGGGGGGGGACAGGAACCCCGGGGGGCCACTTAGGCCCACCACAGCCGCCTCTTCCCAGAGGGCCCCATACACCTGCTACCCGCCCTCCCCCCGGCTCCCCCAGGGGAGTCCCCTGGACAGGGTGGGCTTGCCCTAGGGCCAGGTGCAGGGTGGGCTTGCCCTAGGGGCTGGGGACAGGGGCCAGGGCCAGGCCGTCTTTGTGAAACCCACCCAGTCCCGCCACGCAGCGACAGGGGCCAAGAGCGGCTGTTCCCTTCGCTCGCCACGATCTGCCCCCTCTCTGGTGGCCGCGTGAGCCGCTCGTGGCGATTTCAAGAATGGGGCCGGGCCTCGGAGCGACCTGGGTTCAAGTCCCAGCCCTGCTCTGCCCTAGTTGCACGTCCACCCCCCCCCGGGGGGGGGGGCGCCAATTCCCTTCCTGAACTTGACTTTGCTCACCTGCTGGGCAGGGAAACAAATGCACCTGCTTCCAGGGTGGGGGAGGGGAAGCCGCAGGTAGGTAGGGGTGATGAGGGTGGGGTCAGGTGAGGTAGGGGGAGGGGTCCCGTCCAGCCACCTACTTGCAGGTGTTTTCACAGACGATGCCACTGTTGTATTCGTCTGTCCCATCGCAGCAGTCTGGCGCAGAGGCGGGCGACGCCGTCAGACCCGGCGGTGCCTCCTCCCTCCGCCTCTCTCCCCTGCTCCCGACCCTCCCTGTCACTCACCGCAGACGCCGTCATTGACGCGGTTGGAGGGGATGTACAGGGGCTTGTAGCCGGTGTTGCTACAGTGGAAGCTCCCGTTGGGGCAGGCAGCCGTGCCTGGTGGGAGCAGACGGCCCATCGGTCCACAGGAAGACCCCTACCCCGACCCCAGCCCCAGGAAGCCCGGGGAGGGGGGCGGGACAAGGAGGAGAGAGAGCCCAGCCCTCTGGGACCTGCCAACTCCTTTGTCTTCAGCAGCGACCCCGCCCTGCGCCCACACACACCCTCTCGTGCACCCCGCCCCGGGGAGGGGGTCTGCGTACGTGGGGACCTCCAGGACTGGCCCGAGAAGCCTGGGGCTGGCAGAGTGGGAGACGGGGGAGCGCCCTGGGATGCCACGGCACCTGCCCAGAGACCTCTGTGCCCGGGGTCTGTCCCCCCAGCCCAGCGGACTCACCCGGCTCATCCGAGCCATCCTTGCAGTCACAGTAGTCGTCATTGACTTGGTCGAAGGGGATGGTGGCCGAGCCGTCCAGGCAGGTGAACGGCTTGTTCTCGTCGTAGAAGGGGTGGTCTGCGGGGCAAGGCCGAGAGGCTCAACCTGGGGCAGCCCGAGGCCTAAGGCGGCGGGGCGCCCACCCCGCCAGGGGCCAGAGGCAGCCCCCCGCCCCTCCCCCCGCCGCCGCCTGCAGCAGGTGACCCGGGCGGGGGAGGACTCACTGGTCAGCGAGACGCCCCGCGGCCTCTTGACCTCCACGGCCCAGCAGAGGGGCAGCAGCAGCAGCAGCAGCAACATCCCGCGGGGGGCTCTGGGGCCGGACACGGAAGCAGGCTGGAGTCCCCACGCTGCGACCAGAGAGCCCGGTTAGCGGGAGAGGGCTCCCCCCAGCCAATCCGGGGCCCGCATCGCTTCTCGGATCTGGGAGCGGCAGGCTGGGGGGGTCCCCCGATCCTGGCCAAGGGAGGGGGTGGGGCGAGTCCCGCTCTGCTCCCTGAGCACAGCCCTGAACAGGGCTACACCGTAGTTCCCGCCAAGAAGCCAAAGCGGTTCAGCCTCCCGCACCCCCCACACTTGCCCCGCAGCCACAGGAAACCGGGGTGCCCTCCTCGCCCTGCTAGGTCATCACCTACACGAGGCCGGAGCAAAGGTGAACAGCACCCACCGCGCCCCCCCCGGCCCAGGAGCCACGGGTCCTGGCCGTGAAAAGAAAGCGGAACCGCCGGGGCGCGTCACTTCCGGCCGCGCGCCGCGCCCCGGGAATGGCCTCTCGGGGCCGCCATGTTTGGAGTGGCGTGCGTGGGCGGCGCCGGAAGCGAGGACGGCCATCTTGGGTAGGACCGCGAAGCCCTAAAGAGGCTGGATTTGTAGAGTCGCGCTTAATGGCGGCGCGGTGTGCCTCCATCTTGGGAGTGGCGGCTCCTGGCATCCGGAAAAGAAAGCTCCTGAAAATTACCCGTGCACCACCCCCTCCACCACGACGGACGAGCGGAGAAAATGGGATGAGCACGTGACACCGGAGCGCCGCCCCCCCCGCCGCCGTCAGGCCGCGCGCCTCTGCCACGCCCCCGCCGCGGACTCTCAGCCAATGGGAGCGGCGGCTTGGAAAGCGGTGGTCTCCATGGGAACGCTGCAGGGAGGGGGTGGCGGTTGCCTAGCAACCGGGCGATGCTGCGAGGCCCCGCCAAGCCGTCAGAAAGCGCACTCCCACTGCCCGAGGAGTCCCAGCTGACCGCTCCGGCACAGGGGCGGCTGAGCCAGCCGCTCCGCTGACCCCCTCCCGGGGACCCTGGTCCCCCACCCAGTCATGACGTCTGCCCTGTGCCTGGCGGCCTCTGCCAATGCCCTGAGTGCTCAGGACCAGGCCCTGACGGCCACTTCCAAGGCCAGGGCCAGTAAGTATTCGGTCAAGGACAGCAGGTCTCCCACCAAGCGGGGCCACCCGCGCGGTAAGGGTGTGGCGCAGGCCTGGCCCGCGCACCGTTCCAAGTCGGCCTCCCTCCGCTCCGGGACGCTGAACCCCAATGTGCAGTCACAGGTGCTGGAGCTCCAGAAGAAGATACAGCTGCTAGGTAAGCTGACTGCAGCCAGCGAGCTTCCGGGGGCAACGTCCCCTCCTTGTTGTTGGTTCTTCCAAGTTCAGATCCTGGCTCTGGGGCCAGCGGTTAAGCCGCCGCGGGTTTGAGTCCCGGCGGCTCCACTTCTGATCCAGCTCCCTGCTATGGCCTGAGAAAGCGGCGGAAGATGGCCCAAGTGCTTGGGCCCCTGCAGCCACACGGGAGACCTGGATAGAGCTCCTGGCTCCTGGCTTCAGCCTGGACCAGGCTTAGGAAGTGAACCAGTGGATGAAAAGTCTCTCTCTGTCTCTGCCTCTCTCTGTGTGACTCTGTCTTTCAAATAAACAAATTCTTAAACAAAAAACAGACACAAGTCCTGGCTGTGTGTCACAGCTGCTTGCCCTTGAGCAGTATCACCAGCCTGCCTCAGTTTTCCCATCTGTGAAATGGGCTATGAGAGGTGGCTGGCAGCTTGTTGGGGTCTCCACAGTACACACTTCCGGTTCTCGATGGACAAGTTTTCCCCTCCAGGGCCCACCAGGTACTGTCTGGGGACGTCTCTGACTGTCACACTGTTGCTGGGGGGGCGCTGGCTGCTGGCCCAGGCGGCGGCTACTGTGGCCATCTGGGGAGTGAACCAGTGGATAGAAGACCTCTCTCCGTCTCTTCCTGTTTTCCTATCACTCTGTCTTTCAAATAAGTAAGTAAATCTTAATATATATTTTTTTTATTTGAGAAGAACTATTGGGGGGGAGAGAGAGAGAGAGAGGTCTTCCATCTGCTGGTTCACTCCCTGAAAAGCCACAACGGCTGGAGCTGTGCCAATCCAAAGCCAGGAGCTTCTTCAGGGTCTCCCGCCTGGGTGCGGGGCCCAAGCACTTGGGGGCCACCTTCGGCTGCTCTCCCGGGCGCATTCGCAGGGAGCTGCACTGGGTGCCGGACTCGCAGGTGGCAGCTGAACCCACCGGGCCGGAACACCAGCCCCTGACGTGTTGTGCCAACTCTAAGCTGCCGATTGCAACAGGCACCGTCCCACGCCACTCCCTCATTGGCGCCCCCACCCACCTGTCCCCCAGAATGTGACCAGAAGGCCTTTGAGGAGAGCTCCCAGTGGAACATCAACAAAAACCAGGATGTCATCCACCAGCTCAGGGAGGAGACCAAGGCGCTGCAGCTCCAGCTGTCGGACCTGCTGCAGGTGCAGGGGCGGGGCCGGGTGGGGGAGGGGCAGGGAGGTGGCCGGGCAGGGGGTCACCGTGGACCGGCCCCTTGCAGGGCGATGAGAAGGTGGTCCAGGCGGTGATACAGGAATGGAAGGCAGAGCGGCCCTACCTGCAGAAGAGAACGTGCCAGGTCTGTGCCCCCTCCCCGCCCCCTCCCTGCTCCAGCCCCACCCCGCAGCTGCCCGTCGCCCACTGGTTCACTTGATTAAGCAGTGACATTGGAGGAGGGTGTTTGGTGTTTGAAACGACTTATTTAGGGGTCGGCAGGTGAAGCCGGCATCCCATACGGCTGCAGTCGGAGTCCAGGCGGCTCCACTTCGCATCCAGCTCCCTGCCAATGCACCCGGGAAGGCCGCAGAGGATGGGCCGTTTCCTGGGGCACCTGCACCCACCTGGGAGGCCCAGATGGAGCTTGTGGGTCCTGGCTTTGGCCTGGCCCAGCCCTGGCCTTTGCAGCCATTTGGGGACTGAACCAGTGGGTGAAGGACTCCCCTCTCTCTCTCTCTCTCTCTTTCTCTCTTTCTTTTGGTAACTCTGCCTTTCAAACACTATGTCTTTTTTTTAAGATTTATTTATTTGAAAGCGTTACAAAGAGGGAGAGGGAGAGGGAGAGGGAGAGGGAGAGGGAGAGGGAGAGGGAGAGGGAGAGGGAGAGGGAGAGGGAGAGGTCTTCCATCCACTGGTTCACACCCCAAGTAGCTGCCATGACCAGAGCTGGGCCAATCCGAAGCCAGGAGCCTCCTCCAGGTCTCCCACGCTTGTTCAGGGACCCAAGCATTTGGGCCATCTTCTACTGCTTTCCCAGGCCATAACATAGAGCTGGATCAGAAGTAGAGCAGCCGGGACTCGAACTGGTGCCCGTTTGGGATGCCGGCACTGAAAGTGGAGGCTTTACCCACTACGCCACAGCGCTGGCCCCAAGAACCATGTCTTTAAGTTCGTCTGGGCCGTCACCCTCTGCCTCCCAGGCATGTTAGCAGGAGGGTGGATTCAAGAGAGGTGCTGGTGCTCAAACCCCAACACGCGGATGTGGGGTATGGGCGTCCCACGTGGCTTCCTGACCATACTGCACGCCGTGGGTTTTCCATCGGGAGTAAGAGAAGTGGAAGCAGGGTTCTTCGGGGGTGGGGGGCTTGGCCAGGGGGACGGACATCATCCACGTGGAAGATGCTTTGGCCGCTCTAGGACAACAGTGGCTCGGGAAACCAGGGACACAGAACAGAGAGAAAACGCAGAGAAACGGGCTGCAGGAGGGAGAGAAAGGGGGACATTGAAGACGGGGCCGGGGCTTGAGGCTCGAGGGCCTGAGCCGAGACAGAGACCATGGGAGAAGTCCAGGCTTGGGGTCCGCGGTGGCTCCCTCCTGGCCTTGCCGGTTCGCAGTGCCTGGGGCGGCCTCTAGAGGGCGCCGTGCGAACGGCTGGAGGAGCCCGCAGCTGGAGGCCGATGCTCAGTTTGGTTATGTTCAGGGCAAAGTCGGCTCTTACTCCTAAGGCTCAGTCTGTGGAGGTCCCCACACCGGTGGACATGGGCAGGAAGGAGAGTCTGGGGTCTCTCTCTCCAAAGGCAGAGGAGATGGGGCACACAGGGAGGTGGGTGGTAAATTGGAGATGAGCGGCAGACAGCCAGGCCAGGTGGTCCCCCAGGGCGGGGAGTAGGTGTCCGGCCCCGAGGTTAGAGGCCCCCCTTGTGACATGACGCAGCAGGGTAAGCGGCTGCCCGCAGCGCCAGCATCCCATAACGAGCACTGGTTCTAATCCCAGCTGCTCCACTTCCGATCTAGCTCCCTGGGAAAGCAGCAGGTGATGGCCCAAATGTTTGAGCTCCTGCATCCTTGTGGGAGACCCAGATGGAGCTCCAGGCTCCTGGCTTCAGCATCGCCCAGCCCTGGCCATTGTGGCCATTCTGGGAGTAAACCAACAGCTTTCTCTCTTTGTAATTCTGCCTTTCAAGTAAATACATAATTTTTAAAAACTATGCCAGGTTAGGACGCCCAGGTCCTACCGGCTCCTGTCTCCAGCCTCCTGCTAGTGCAGACCCTGGCAGGCGGCAGTGATGGCTCGAATCGTTGGGTTCCAGGGCTGCGCCCTGGTCTCCCGCCTTCAACCAGCCCATCTGCGGCTACTGTGGGCATCTGGGGGAAGGAACCAAGGGACAGGAGCTCTGTGCGCGTGGCTGTCTGTACCTGTGTCTCAGAGGGGCCGGGGGCGGGCGGGAGGGAGAATCCGACGACGGCCGCCCGGTGGACCAGGTGCGGGTGGACCCGGTGCGGGGGTTCAGGCCCCTCCCTCTCGCCCCGCCCCTCAGCAAGCCCTGGAGCACCTGGACCGGCGGCTGAGCGAGAAGGTGAAGCAGCTCAACGCCGCACGCCACCAGGTGGCGCTGCGGCAGAAGTGGCTGGAGGAGCTCCAGCTCCGCCACAGCCTGCGCCAGCTGGAGCTGACCGACGCGCAGGACAGCAACACGGAGGTGGCCAAGGTGAGGCCGGGGAGCCCCGGGGTGGGTGGGGGGGAGCGGAGGGAGGGCGTGGACTCAGGCCAACCCTGCCTCCCGCCAGACCGTGCGCAACCTGGAGAACCGGCTAGAGAAGGCGCGGATGAAGGCGCAGGAGGCGGAACACATGACCAAAGTGTACACGCGGCTCAAGGAGTACCTGCAGGTGGGGGCCGGGACGGTGCGGGAGGCGGGGGCTGCGGAGGGACCTCTCGGCCGGCCGGGGGCGGCAGCCACAGGCCCCCCCCGCCGCCCCAGGAGGAGCGCCTCCACATGGGCAGCCGGTTGGACTCCATGGAGGCGGAGGTGGTGAAGACCAAACAGGAGCTGGAGGAGCTGCACGTGGTGAACCAGGACGCCCTCAACGCCCGGGACATCGCCAAGGTGCCGGCCTGGGCGGGGGCGGGGGGCGGAAGGCAGGAGGGAGGGGTCCTGCTCGGCCGCTCCGCCACAGCGTGCACTGGGCTGCCCCTGGCCCAGCTGTCCGGACCGGGGGCCCGCGGCTGCCCCTGCGACCGGCCCCCTTGTCCTCCCCGCCCAGAATCAGCTGCAGTACCTGGAGGAGACCGTGCTGCGGGAGCGCAAGAAACGCGAGCGCTACATCAGTGACTGCAAGAAGCGCGCGGAGGAGAGGAAGCTGCAGAACGAACGCATGGAGCGCAAGGTGGGCGCCGCCCTGGCTCCCAGCCCGCCCCGCCCACCCCGCACCTGCTTCGCCCCGCCCCTCCGCGCTGGCTCTGTCTGGCCACCTCCCACGCAAACCTCATCGAGAGGCCCCCGCTGCCTACCTGGCCCCTCCGGAACCCTCCGCCAGCTTCCGCCCTAGCCCACCGCTCCCTCCGCCCCGGAGGTCAAGGCCGGGTGAGCTGACGCTGGCCTTGACCTCCTCCCCGCCGGGCAGACCCAGCGCGAGCACCTG
The DNA here is from genome assembly GCA_949820135.1 of Sylvilagus floridanus. Classification (NCBI taxonomy): domain Eukaryota; kingdom Metazoa; phylum Chordata; class Mammalia; order Lagomorpha; family Leporidae; genus Sylvilagus; species Sylvilagus floridanus. The sequence continues at coordinate 9,405,096 of OX463229.1, forward strand.
CTGCTGCAGTCGGAGGACACCATCCAGGAGGGCCATGGGGGCAAGGGCGAGGAGCTGCGGCGGCGCTGGAGCATGTACCAGATGGAGATGATCTTCGGCAAGGTCAAGGACGCCACGGGCGCTGCCGAAACGCATGTGAGTGCGGCCGCACCCTCGCCCCCTGCCGCATCACTTAGACCAGCTTTCTTCCTACCAGGAGCCCCTTCCCCCTCCAGCTGCTGCCCGTTCACAGCGAAACCCACAGGAGCCAACCCCACTTGCTGTCTACACTCGCTGTCTGTCTACACCCCTGTCTTCCCTGCTCCTATTGGACCCCTTAGGACCATCCTCAGACACTGGGCCCTGCTTTATCCAGGATCCACAAGGGCCCCAGCCAGGTGTCTGTCTTTTGGGTTTTCTCCCAGGCCGTCTACAGGAGTGAGCCCAGGTTCTCTGGGGCACGCAGTCCCCCGCCCCTCCCCCAGTCGGTGCAGTGCTGGGACCCATGCAGTGTGCAGACTCCACACAAGCCCGCGCGAGAATCTCCCCCAGAAGTGGCCCCTTGGTGTTGGAAAATGGCTACGCTGGCTGCTGCCGCTGCCCCCACGCACTGGCTTTGGCCGACTCAAGTTCTGTGTAGGAAGGTGCTTTGAAAAGTTCGTAGAAAATTGAAATTTATTTTGGTGCCAGAAGTTTCTAAATCTGTGCAGGGCAGGCATTTCACCGACATCCACCTCTCGCTCCTGACTTGAGCTCACTGCCAATGCGCCGCCTCGCGTTGCTCAAGTACTTGGGTTCCTGTCTCCCAAGCGGGACCAATACATATATATATAAAATTCAAACAGAGAAGAATGAAATTATGCCTAGTTTTTTTTTTTTTTTTAAAGATTTACCACTGGTTCAGTCCCCAAATGGCCACAACGGCCAGAGTGTGCTGATCCAAAGCCAGGAGCCAGGAGCTTCTTCCAGGTCTTCCACGCAGGTGCAGGGGCCCAAGCACTTGGGCCATCCTCCACTGCCTTCCCAGGGCATGCAGAGAGCTGGATCAGAAGTGGAGCACCCGGGACTTGAACCGGCGCCCACATGGGATGCCAGCACTGCAGGCGGAGGCTTAACGTGCTTATGCCACAGCGCCGGCCCCAGAGCTGTTTTTTGTCTTTTTTTTTTTTTTTACAATATGCATTTTCCACGAGCTTTTTTCAAGACTTAGCTATAGACAAGAGAGAGCTCCACCAGAAAACCGGTTAGGGCAGCAGGATCCAGGCAGCCCAGCCCCCGAGGTCCCTGTGCAAATGGCCGGCGGGGTCGCGTGTCCCGCGCGAGGGCAGGGGCGCGGAGCGCGCCCTGGCTCTGAACCCCGGCGGCCCGCAGTCGGTGGTGCGGCGGTTCCTGGCCCAGAGCGACACCTTCGCGCAGCTGGAGGCGCTCAAGAGCGAGAACGAGCAGACGCTGGGGACGCTGAGGCAGGAGAAGCAGAGGCTGCAGCGGGAGTTCGAGAACCTCAAGTACTCGGGCGAGGCCATGCTGGTGAGGTGAGGCGCGGGCGCCCGTGTCGGGGGAGGGGGCGCCGTGCGGGCTGCGCCCCGCCGCGGTGGCGACCTCCCGGCTCCCCGCAGCCAGCAGAAGCTGCAGGCCGACATGCAGGGCCGCCTCCAGGCCGAGGAGCAGCGGCGAGGCGAGGCGCAGGGGCAGCTGGAGCGCACCTTGCGGGCCTTGCAGACCGCCAAGGAGTGCTTGGAGCACCTGGCGGGCAAGCTGAACCACGTCACCCTGGTAGGCCCCGCCCCCAGCAGGAAGCCACGCCCCCACGCTCGGCCCGCGAGCCTAGGGAAGACCCCCTCCAGGACTTCGGAGACTTTGTCCCGCCTGGAGCCCCCCCCCCAAAAAAAAAAAAAGCCTTGGAGACCTCGCTTCTGCCCTGCGGCGCCCCGAGCCTTAGGCCGTCCCCACCACGACCTCCCTCGAGTTACTAACGATCCCTCCTCCAAGGGACATGTCCCCACCCTTCTCTTGCCATTTCCCAAACGCAGAGGCCCCCCCACCCCGCCCGCCCCACAGAGGTCAGCGGTTCCCCCAGAGGCCCCGCCCCTGGCTGACCCGGCTCCGCCCCCGGGCCTCAGGAGGACGGGCGCTTCGCGGGAAAGGAGTTGGACCCCAAGGCGGCTGACTATCTGCCCAGCCTGCTGGGCCTCGTGGAGGAGAAGCTGCTGAGACTGCAGAAGCAGCTGAGCAGCCACGACATCGCGGAGCTGCTGCGGCACATCGCCGCCCACGAGGTGCCCCTGCAGAGCCCGGGACCGCGGGAGAGAAGCCGGGGGCAGGGGCCGGGGGCGTGGCTGGGCTGCGGGAATCCGGGGTCTCACCCAGAGACCAGAGAGGGCGTGAGGGACAAGCGGGCATCCGCACGAGGCCGAGGACTGAAAGCAGCAGCCACAGTTGGGTGGGGGCAGTTGGGGCAGGGGGTCTGCGTCACGCTGGGAGGGGGGCATGGCTCCGAATGGGCGGGGGGATGGGACGGAAAGGGTCTCCGCAGCCTCTGCCCCGCTCACACCCCTCCGTCCTGTGCCCCCTTCCCCGCGCCTGCTCAGTTCTACGCCACCTTGGAGGGGAACCTGCCCCAGTACAACACCCGCATCCCCCTGCCCCTTGCCGGCTCCAAGGACAAGTACTTCGGTCAGTGCAGGCGGGTAGGGGGTGGGGCGGGTGCAGGCTGGGAAGGGGAGACGTGAGGCGGCTCCCTCATCGCCCCCCCCCGTGCGCCTCTCCCCCCGCCCCCCGCCAGACGAAGAGGAGAGCGAGGACGAGGACAACGACGTGGTGACCCGCGCTTCGCTCAAGATGCGCTCCCAGAAACTGGTGGAAATCCGCAGCAAGAAGCGCAGCCGTCCGCGGAGGTCCTAGACGCGCCTGCGCGCCCACCCGGCGCCGCCCAGGCCCCTCGGGAGCCCCCTCCCCCCGGCCCCGGCCCCTCTGAGCCCAGCCTCAGGGTCGGCGGGGGCCTCTTCCACGGCCGGACGAGGCCCAGACGGGGAGCAGAGCAGGCCTGCGCGCCCGGAGAGGAAGGGGCCGAGGCACAGGTTCCCACGGTGTCTCAGCCGGCAGGTCGGCGCCGCCGGCCATGGCGCAATAAAGGTCACGGACCAGCCAGGCTCGCGGGCTTTCCCGTTTCTGCACGGCTCACATGCGGCTGCCCCAGGGACCTGCCCTGCACGGGGGACGCAGAGAGGGTCCCTGTCGCCCAGCCAGAGGGAACGGAAGACGCCCCCACACCTGGGGCAGACAGGAGACCTGCCCCTCCCTGGTCTCAGCTCCCGCACACCGCACACCTGGGGACAGAGGTGTCCTGGCCAGTCGGGGCAATCATCAAGGACTTTGCTGGGGTTGGCGCGGGCGCTGGGGTCCACCTGGGGGCATCCGAGAGCCGTGGGTCCACCCACTAGGCCCCGCCTGGCGCGCCCGGCCGCCCCGCCCCTCCCAGCCAGCCCCAGCGCACCGCCACTGCCCACTGCCCGCTGGCCCTTCCGCCTCATTCGGCGGCGCCACGGAGCTGGACGGGCCATGGAGCGGACAGCGGGCAGGGAGCTCGCCCTGGTAAGGGGGGCGACGACCCTGGGCCCCCACATCCCTGGTGACCTCCCCCTCCCCAGAAACTCCAGGTGTGCGCCCCGCGGGCCCTGCCCTGGAGTTCCCACCTGGGGCACTCAGTGATGCGTGTCTGGTTGGACTTCGGGGGTGGGGGCGGGAGTGTCTCAGAGCACGTTCGGGGAAGGGGCTGGAGACAGAATCCGTGCCCCTGGACCCAAGTCCCAAAGACCCTGGCCGGGAAGCTCTGAGGTGGAAGGCCCGGCTGGCGACCCAGACGGTCCCCTGCCGCGCCCTGAGCCCCTCTTCGCGACCAGGCGCCGCTGCAGGACTGGGGCGAGGAGACCGAGGACGGCGCGGTGTACAGCGTCTCCCTGCGCCGGCAGCTCGGTCAGCGCTTGAGCCCGGGGGAGGGGCCTGGGGGCGGCCAGGTGAGGAAGGCGTGGGAGGGAGACGCCGGGAGCCCACCGGGAGAGGGTGGGGCTGCGCGCAGAGGCCCGGGAGCCCGGAGCTGAGCGCAGAGCTGGAGGAGGGGGGCGGTGAGCTCGGGCCTCCAGGTGCGGCGGGGCTTGGAGGCGGCCAGGTGAGTGGGGTGGAGTCAGGTATGGCCGCTTCCCGCCTGGGACCTGGGGGCGCTGAGGGTAGAGCTGACGGTGGAGTCTATGAAAGCCAAGGTGTAGCAGGCTGGGAGGAGGGGTGGAGTCCAGAAGCGGCCAGGTAGGACAGGTGTGGCGAAGGCAGCCGGGAGGGGGGCCTGGGAGGACGGAGCTGTCCGGGGCGGGTCGCAGGGGTCATTTGTGGGCGGGGCTAAGTCACACCTCCGAGGAGGGCGGGGCTGTAGAGAAATGGACCGGAGGAGATTCCAGAGCCGGGCTTTCAAGGGGCGTGCGTGCAGGAAGAGTGTCCCCGGGAGCCACTCCTGACTTCTCACGGCCGCCCTCGCCCCGCAGCCCCGCACCGAGCTGGCCGACTCTTTCCTCCATTACCGCACGAGCAAGGTGCGCGCCCTGCGGGCGGCGCGCCTGGAGCGGCTGGTCCGCGAGCTGGTGTCTGGAGACCGCGAGCAGGACCCGGGCTTCGTGCCGGCCTTCCTGGCCACCCACCGGGCTTTCGTGCCCACTGGCCGCGTGCTGCGCTTTCTGCTGCCGCCGCCGCCGCCGCCCCCACCTCCCGGGTCAGTAGCCACCCCCAGACCCCACCTGGGCGCACCCCCACCTCCTCAGCTTGGGAACCAGGAAACACTCCCCCCGCCCCGGGGGCTCCTCCGCGTCACCATTTGATTGGAGAGGGGGCTTTTTTCCAGGATAGAAATGAAGACGCAGGGACAAGATCTGTGCTTCAACAAGAATTTGAGGTTGGCACCCCATGGGGCCAGGCGCTGGGGGGCTGGCGGTCAAAGGTCATTGACCAGGCCAAGGGCTGGAAGGTCAAGGCAGGGGGGTGCAGAGGCCTGGGCCTGGCTCTGAGCCCCACCCTGCTCCTCTGGCCAGGGCTGTGGTGTCCCTGCTGGGCTCCTGGCTGCGAGACCACCCCCAGGACTTCAGGGAGCCCCCAGCCTACTCCAACCTGGGCAGTGTCCAGGTGTTTCTGAGCTGGGCAGCCCCAGGGAGTCCCGAGGCCCGAGAAGCCGAGAAGCTTCGAGAAGATTTTTTGGAGCAAGCTGAGGGGGAGCACGAGGAAGACGAGCAGCCCCAGAGGTGGGCAGGTGAGGGTATGGGGCACTGGGGGTGGTCTTTTTCTGCTTGTATTTGAGAGGCAGAGAGAGGGAGAGAGAGAGAGAGGGAGGCAGAGAGAGGACTCCCATCCACTGGTCCATTTTCCAAACTCCTACAGCGCCTGGGCCAGGCTGAAGCCAGGAGCCCAGAAACCAGCCTGGTTCTTCTATGGGGGTGGCAGGGGCAGCACCTGCCGCCTCCCAGGGTGGGCATTAGCAGGGAGCTGGAGTTGGAAGCGGCGTCAGAGCCCAGGCAAGTGGGCATCAGATGCAGGGGCCCAGGTAGCATCCTAACCCCTGCACCAAATGGTCCAAGAAGGTCTTTCCTGCAAGCCTCCCCCCCCCCCAGCGTCTCCCTCTGCCCCTCCTCCTCCTCAGAGCCACAGATTTTACACAAGGTTTTAGCTTTTTCTGAACCTTAGTTTTCCCACCTGTAAAATGGTGGATAACAAGAGCCACTGCTGTGGCATAGCAGGTAAAGCCACCACCCTCAGTGCCCACATCCCATAGGGGCACCGGTTCGAGTCCTGGCTGCTCCACTTCCAATCCAGCTCCCTGCTAATGCGCCTGGGAAGGCAGTGGAGGATGGCCCGAGTGCTTGGGCCCCCACACCCACGTGGGATACCCAGAAGCTCTCTGCATCACTATACTTTTCAAATAAAGGAATGAACTAAAATGAATGAAATAACAGATCCTGGACGCCCCCCCCCCCCCCGGGCAGAGTGCTTCTGGGGTCCCACAGTTCTTTGTGTGACACATGTCCTGTGCCCCTGTCACTCCTGCAAATGGCTTTCTCAAATTCTTCCCACAAAATTATTCCCGCACCCAGAGTCCTCCTGGGCTGCCTTTTTTTCCCCCCATTGTACTCAACGCCCTGCCTTCCTTTCTCAGTTTCTGGCTCCCGGTTCCCTCTGGAGTTTGCCCGAGGCTTGTGTCCAACTCTGTCCCCCCGGCAGACACGAGAGGGATCAGTGGAGGGAGTCATTGCATCCTGCTTACAAAGGCTCATCTTCCCCCATCTGCGTCTCATCCGATCCTATCTCATCAGCGTCCACATCCCTAATCCACTTCCTCTAATCCGAGGATTACAGCGGCCACTTTTCTCTCCTGTTTCCAAAGTGGCTGCCCTTCTCTGTCCCTCGGGAGGAAGAGAATCTCAGGTGTCGGCCGGCGCCGTGGCTCAATAGGCTAATCCTCCGCCTTGCGGCGCCGGCACACCGGGTTCTAGTCCCGGTCGGGGCACCGGATTCTGTCCCGGTTGCCCCTCTTCCAGGCCAGCCCTCTGCTGTGGCCCGGGAGTGCAGTGGAGGATGGCCCAAGTGCTTGGGCCCTGCACCCCATGGGAGACCAGGAAAAAGCACCTGGCACCTGGCTCCTGCCATCGGATGAGCGCGGTGCCGATCGCAGCACACCGTCCGCGGCGGCCATTGGAGGGTGAACCAACGGCAAAAGGAAGACCTTTCTCTCTGTCTCTCTCTCTCACTGTCCACTCTGCCTATCCAAAAAAAAAAAAAGAGAGAGAGAGAGAATCTCAGGTGTCTGTGTATGTATGTCCCTTCTCTCTTCTTGTTATTAAAGCTCTTTATTTTAAAGATTTATTTATTTGAAAGGCAGTTGGGGGTGGGGGAGACAGAGAGGAAGGTCTTCCATCCACTCATTCACTCCCCAAATGGCCAAAATGACCGGGGTTGGGTAAGGCCAAAGCCAGGAGCCAGGAGCTCCATCTGGGTCTCCCACGCGGGTGCAGGGGCCTGAGCACTTGGGCCATCTTCCACTGCTTTCCCAGGCCCCAGCAGGGAGCTGGATGGGAAGTGGGGCAGCCGGGTCTCGAACGGGCGCCCAGATGGGATGCTGGCGCTTCAGGCCAGGGCATTAACCCGCTGCACCACAGCACCAGCCTGCCTGCCTGCCTGCCTTCCTTCCTTCCTTCCTTCCTTTCAACAGGCAGAGTTAGACAGTGAGAGAGAAAGGTCTTCCTTCCATTGGTTCACCCCCCAAATGGCCGCTATAGCCAGCAGGGTGCACAGATCTGAAGCAAGGAGCCAGGTGCTTCCTCCTGGTCTCTCATGCAGGGGCAGGGCCCAGGGGCCTGGGCCATCCTCCACAGCCCTCCTGGGCCACAGTAGAGAGCTGGACTGGAAGAGGAGCAACTGAGACTAGAACCCAGGGTGCCAGCACCACAGACAGAGGATTAACCTAGTGAGCTGCGGTGTCAGCCTCTTTTGTTTTAAAGACCTATTTTAGATCTATTTTATGAGAGAGAGAGAGAGAGAGAGAGAGAGTCCATCCACTGGTTCACCTCCCAAATGTCCCCAATGGCCAAGGGCTGGTCCTGGTCTAAGCCAGAAGCCAGGAGCTCCATCCGTGTCTCCCACAGGCGTGGCAGGGCCCAAGCACTCAGACCATCTGCCGCTGTTTTCCCAAGCACATTAGCAGGGAGCTGGCTCAGAAATGGAGCAGCCTAGAAGATGGCCCAAGTCCTTGGGGCCCTGCACCTGCGTGGGAGACCCGGATGGAGCTCCTGGCTCCTGGCTTTGGATCAGCCCAGCTCTGGCCTTTGCAGCCATCTGGAGAGTGAAACGGGATGGAAGACCTCTCTCTCTCTCTCTCTCTCTCTCTCTCTCTCTCTGCCCCTCTGTGACTCTACCTTTTAAATAAATAAATAAATGTTTAAAAAGAAAAGAGAGCAATGGAGCAGCCAAGACTTGAGCCATCACTCGGATGTGGGATTCCGATGTTGCAGTGGCTTTGCTAATGGTACCCCCATTGCCGCCCCCGATGGCCTTTGCCTTCTGCTCAGTGCCATCAACACGGAAATGAGGTGCACTTCCCATCCTCCTAGACTTCTCCGAGTGGACCTTGCTCCTCTGGCTCCATCGCTGCTGTGAGGGGCAGGGTTCCGGCCGGATGCCGAGTCAACATCTTGTCCAATGCCCACTTTTCAAAACTGATGTTTGGCATTGCCAGCCGCCTTCATTCAAATGAAAGGGAGAAACTTAAACAGGCTTGACAAAGCGAATTTAAAAGATTAATATGGTTACGTAACCACCGGGGGAAGGAGAGGAAGTGGAAGTCAATCATCCGACAGTCTTTTTTTTGCCTTCTTCATGCCTCATTAGGACGAATGAAGAAGGCATCAGGCTGTTAGCTGCACCTGCGGTAGCATCATGGGCAGCCGGTGATGGGGGCAAGTTGTGCTGATGCACAGATAACACCATGGGGGCCCACACCCCCCACAATGCCCGCATCCCGTATCAGAGACCGGGTCACGTCCCGGCTGTTCCACGGCCGAGCCAGCTCCCTGCTCATGTGCCTGGGAAAGCAGCAGAAGATGGCCCAAGTGCCCGGGCCCCTGCACCTGCGTGGGAGACCCGGATGGAGCCCCTGGCTCCTGGCTTCAGCCTGGCTCGGCCCTGGCTGCGCCCCAGAGAAGGAAGATCTGTCTGTTTGTCTCTCTCTGTGTCACTCTCCATTTCAAATAAATCTTAAATGCCCACCCTTCCATTTTCTGGATCACTCCCCGGGTGGCCACAACAGCCCGAGCCAGGAGCTCCATCCGGGTCTCCCATGCAGGTGCAGGGGCCCAAGCACTTGGGCCATCCTCTACTGCTTTTCCAGGCCACAGCAGAGAGCTGGATGGGAAGTGGAGCAGCTGGGACTCGAACCGGCGCCCACATGGAGGGCCAGCACTGCAGGCAGCAGCTTCACCTGGTAAATGGCAGCGCAGGCTCCTCAGACTTGCCATCTTTTAACTTCCTTGTAAGGCTCAGGACTCCCCAGCCCAGCCCCCACGGAGGACAGCGGGGCCGGGGAGGAGGGGCTCGTGCCGGAAGGTCCTGACCTCCTGGACTTCAGCGTGGACGAGGTGGCCGAACAGCTGACTCTAATAGATGTGGTGAGGACCCAGGCCCGGGCGGGGCGGTGGGGGAGGCGGGCGGGTCCCGGGCGAGCGCAGACCCCACCCCCTGCCCTGGTGCAGGACCTCTTCCAGCGCGTGCGGCCCTTCGAGTGCCTGGGCTCCGTGTGGTCGCAGCGGGACCGGCCGGGGGCGGCAGGCGTCGCCCCCACTGTGCGCGCCACCGTGGCGCAATTCAACCTGGTGACCGGCTGCGTGCTGGGCTCGGTGCTCGGGGCGCCGGGCCTGGCTGCCCCGCAGAGGGCGCGGCGCATCGAGAAGTGGATACGCATCGCACAGGTGCGTGCGGGGGGCGGGGCCGCGGGAGCAGGTGCGGCCAAGAGAAGGGGGCGGGGCGGTGGGATGCTGGGCGGGTCTCGGGGGTAAGAGGGTGAGTGTGGGGGGGTGATGTGGTAGGAACAGGCTGGGTGGGATGCCGGCAGAGACCGGGTGGGGGCGGGGCAGGAGGAAATGGGGCCCAGGTCGGGGGTGGGAGGAGAAAGTGGACATCTGGGATCTGTGGAGGGACTAGGGTTCGGGGAGGAGGAGAGGCCACGGGATTGTCTAGGGCTCAGAGGCCGGGAGACCCCTAGGAGGTGCCTGTCCGAGTATCCGGCTTGCGACCCCGGAAGTCGCGAGCAGGGCAGTGGGTGGTGCGCAGGGGTCTGACCCTCGCCTCCGCGGGGCCCCGCAGCGCTGCCGGGAGCTGCGAGACTTCTCGGCGCTGCGGGCCATCCTGTCGGCGCTGCAGTCCAACCCCATCTACCGGCTCAAGCGCAGCTGGGGCGCGGTGAGCAGGTGAGGCCGGGCCGCGGGGGAGGTGGGGCGCGAAGGCGAGGCTGGGGAGGGCTCACCTGACCCGCGGCCGCGCCCCCTCCTGTCGCCCCAGGGAGCCCTTGTCCACGTTCCGGAAGCTCTCGCAGATCTTCTCGGACGAGAATAACCACATCAGCTGTAGGGAGATTCTCTCCCAGGTACACGGGGCGCCGACCCCCGCGGCCCGCACCGCTGCACCTGCACCCTGTCTGTGGCCGGCCCTAATCGCAATCAGGTTCTGGCCCTTTAATTTTTTCTACGAGAGACAGAGCAGAAGTTGCCATTCACTGGTTCACTCCCCAAATGCCTGCAAAAGCCAGGCGCTCCATCCGGGTCTCCCACCGGGCAGGCAGGGTCCCCAGCACTGGCCCTGACTGCTGAAAGTGGGGGGGGGGCTTGGGCATGGCCCCTGAGGGTGGGTCGGCGGCGGTCCCAGGGTCTCTCTCTCCCGCCCAGGAGGAGGCTGCGCAGGGGCCCCTGGAGGACCCGGACCCGGGCAGCCTGAGCTTGGTGAGCCATTGGGATTGGGACCCCCAGAGAGGGGCGGGCGGGGGGGACGGCGGTGATGATGGCCTGGTGACTGGCGCCTGGTGGGTTGCAGAAGCCGCCCCCAGGCCCCGTCCCCTACCTTGGCACCTTCCTTACCGACCTGCTCATGCTGGACACGGCCCTACCGGACACCGTGGAGGTCTGACCCCCGACCTTGACTCCTGACCCCTCCCCCCATTCCGCTTACCCCAGCGCAGTGGGCCTCCTGACTGCCATCCCCGACCCTGACCCCAGCCCCGTTAGCAAAGTGGGGCTCCCCCCAACCCCAGCCCCTGACCTCGGCTGACCCCTGGCCCTGGAAACTCCAGTTCAGACTTTGCCTCCAGGGGGATCTTATCAACTTTGAGAAGAGAAGAAAGGTGAGTGGGATGGTGTGGGTGAGGGGTCTGAGGGCGGAGGCAGGGCTGGGGTGGGGGTCTGAGGGCTGGGGTGGGGGTCTGAGGGCAGAGGCAGGGCAGGCTCTGAGCCCCACCCCCACCCCAGGAGTGGGAGATCCTGGCTCGCATCCAGCAGCTACAGAGGCGCTGTCGGAGCCACAGCCTGAGCCCACGCCCACCTGTCCTGGCCGCCCTGCGTGCCCAGCGCCAGCTCAGCGAGGAGCAGAGGTGACCCCCCCGCCCCGTGGCCTGCCCCTCTTCCCACCCTGGATCCCACCGGCCCCATGCAGCCCTCAGCTCCTCCCAAGACCCCCGCTGCAGCCCCTCCCCCCTCCAACCTATGACCTTGCGAAGTCTCCGGCTCTCTCACCTCCAAGCCCAAACTTGACCCCCACTGACCCCAGCCGGCAGTCTGATTGCGACCTTGAACCTGCAGCGGTCATTCAACCCCCAATGCGTCCTCTCCCTCACCTGTGGTCCTGTCTGACCCACGACCCTGTTCTTGACCCACAGTTCTTTGATTCGGCCAACTCAACTCTACCAATTATTTCATTGTTACAAATTTATTTTTAATTTAAAAAAAGATCTATTTATTTGAAAGGCAGTGCCACAGAGAGAGAGAGAGAGAGAGAGAGAAAGAGAGAGGTCTTCCATCCGCTGCTTCACTCCCCAAATGGCCACAGCAGCCGGGGCTGGGCGGTGCTGAAGCCAGGAGCCAGGAGCTCCATCCGGGTCTCCCACGTGGGTGCAGGGCCCAGGCACTGGGGCCGTCCCCTTCTGCCTCCCAGAAGCATCAGCAGGGAGCTGGATCGGAAGCGGAGCAGCAGGGGCTGGAACTGGGCCCCGGATGTGAGACACCGTGTAGCGAGCGTGGCTTCACCCGTGGCACCAGGACACCTGCCTCGGCTCCCTTTCATTCTCTTAAACCCTGATACTCGTGGCTGACCTCGACCTTATTTGACCTTCACCCAAAGTGTGACTCCTCAGTCTCACCTTAAGAACCCCCACCTGACCTGCCCTCATCGACTCCCTCCATCTCCCCCCTGGCAAGCCCCTGATGGCTCAGCCTCCCCCATGACCCTGGCCTAACCCTTACTCCCAACTCCCAACTGATTCTGACTTTTTATTTAAAGAATTATTTATTTCAAAGGCAAAGTTATAAGGAGAGAGAGAATCTCCCATCTGCTGGTTTGCTCCCCAAATGGATGCAACGGCCAGGGCCGGGCTGGGCCAAAGCCGGGAGCCAGGAGCTTCTTCTGGGTCTCCCACATGGGTGCAGGGGCCCAAGGACTTGAGCCCTCCTCCGGGCTTTCCCAGGTGCACCAGCAGAGAGCTGGATCGGAAGTGGAGCAGCCGGGACTCGAACCAGTGCCCATATGGGATGCCGGTGTGACAAGTGGCAGCCTAACCTGCTACAACGCGGGCCCCTGATTCTGACTTTATCTCCTCCGCCCCCACTGCCCCTCTCCTCCGCCCCCACTGTCCATTCTCACGCTGACCCCTCAGCTACCGGATCTCCCGTGTCATCGAGCCCCCGGCCGCCTCCTGCCCCAGCTCCCCGCGCGGCAGGCGCCGCATCAGCCTCACCAAGCGTCTCAGCGCGTGAGTCCCTGGGGGCGACAACATAGGGGGGGGAGCGGGCGCTGCTCCTGGGGCCCAGTCCGGCCTGGACCCCGGTCCCTGTCCCTGTCCTCAGGAAGCTGTCCCGAGAGAAAAGCTCGTCGCCTGGTGGGAGTCCCGGGGACCCCTCCTCGCCCACCGCCAGGTGAGCATCCCACAAGGCCAGGCGTAGCAGGGTGGGGGCTCTTGGGGGGCAGCTGCCCCACTCAGGCTCTGCCCCCTCCCCCAGTCGTTCACCAGGGTCCCCCCCAGCGAGCCCTGGAGTCAAGGACCCTCCTCCTGGCAGCCCCCCAGCCTCGCCAGGGCCCCAGGGTCCCAACACCAAGGTACAGAGGCTTTGTGTGTGTGTGTGTGTGTGTGTGTGTTACCGTGTGGCACCCAGGGCTGGGCAGGGTGGGGCACACGGGATGGCAGAGCCAGGTGTGTGCAGGGGGGGTGCACCCAGGAGCTGTGAGCATCTCCCTGGTCCTGTCTGAGCCATCATCCCCCGAGCCATCGCCTGCCCAGGTCTGGAGCGCCCAGGGAGTCCTTGGCCCGGGAGGGGTGATCCAGGCTTGGCCCTGGGAATCGGCATTCTCAAAGGGGCGGGAACACACACCTGGAGTGATATGGGCTTGCTCGCTCACACGCTTGTGCTTGAGTGTGGCCTAGGGGTACAGGGGTCACTCTTGTTGCTGGGAACAGGAGGCCTACGTGGGATCCCACTGGGCTTGTTTGCACGCGACTGCGCGTGCCGGGCCCCAGCGCACAGGGCCACGTTAGCGTATAGCAAACCTACAGGATACACTGCCGGGAGCGGGGCCCGCTGGGCCCCCAGCCCTCAGCATTGCCCCTGCCCCACTGCCAGCAGCTGCCCTGGAGCTCCGATCTGCCAGGCCCCCGCCCTCTGACCTTGGCCCTGAACCCGGGGCAGCAGCTGGGCTCGGAATCCTGCGTCATCCGCGTCAGCATGGACAACGACCACGGGAACCTGTACCGGAGCATCTTGGTGAGGGGCGGTGCTGGCGGCCTGCAGGGCGCAGCTGGGGCCCCTTGGGGCTGGGGGCCTCTGGCCCACCCCCTGCCCGCTCCCTTCTCCCAGCTCACGAGCCAGGACAAAGCCCCCAGCGTGGTGCAGCGGGCCCTGCAGAAGCACAGTGCCCCTGAGGCCCGCACCGGTGACTACCAGCTCCTCCAAGTCCTCCCTGGGGACAAGGGTGAGTGGGGCCGGTTGGGGCTCAGGCTAGGGGCGTGCACGGGGAGGCTGTCCTGGCTCAGAGTGAGGGATGGGGCACCCAAGGCTGACTTTTTAATTAATCAACGTGAAAGGCAGAGTTAGAGAGGGAGGGAGGGAGGGAGAGACAGAAGGAGAGAGAGAGAGAGAGGTCTTCCATCTGCTGGTTCGCTCCCCAAAAGGCCGCAATGGCCGGAGCTGGGCCTGACCGAAGCCAGGAGCCAGGAGCTCTATCCAGGTCTCCCACGTGGGTGGCAGGGGCCCCAGCACTTAGCATGAAGCTGGAACAGAAATCGAGCAGCCAGGACTTGAACCGGCGCTCATGATTCTGGGGCAGTGAGATCATCCAAGGTCAAGTGGGAGAAGCTGATCTGAGCTTAAGTTAGTGCACCTTGAGCTGGGCCAGCCCCGAGTGTCTGAACTTGGGATGGGAGAGGGACAAAGGGCGTGGAACTCGGGGTCGGGGGCTGTGAGGTTGTGCGTGTTGAGGCGGAGTGGGTGAGGTCTTGGATGGGGGGAGCTGACTGTGTTTGCGCAGACTACAAGTGAGGAGCCGTCCAAGTTCAGGGCGACAGCACCCTGACCTGGGCTGGCAGGTGCTGGTGTGGGCGGGGCCGGAAGCTGTTTGGGAGGTGTGGCCTGAGATTTTGCTTAAACTTGGGATGCAAATGTCGGGCCTCCGTGGGGTGCAGGCAGGCGAATGGTGGGCAGTTGCCTGGGCTGGTGGTAGGGACAGGAGTGAGGTTGTCCGGGCTTCAGGTGGGAAGCGGCCGAGCGATGGGCGCTGGCTGGGAGGACCTGAGGCTGGGCAGCTTCCAGGAGTGGGGGTGGGGGGCGGAAGGCTCGGGGGTTTCCGTGGGGGAGGGGCAGGAGGTTGCGCAGACCTCTCACCTCGTCCCCGCCCCCGTCTCCCCCAGAGCTCCTGATTCCGGACAACGCCAATGTCTTCTACGCCATGAGTCCAGCCTCCCCCGGGGACTTCGTGCTACGGCGGAAAGAGGCGGCCCGGCACGCACCGTCCCTCTCCCCAGCCTGAGCCGGCCCTGACCCGGCGCTTGTCACCATGGAGCCGGGGGAGGGTGGGGGGCTTCTCCTGGAACCGCACTACCCACCCGCCCCCAGTAGAGGCCGGTGCTTGTGCCGTCGGTCTGGCAACACTGCCCCCTAGCGGCTGCAGCCCCTGACTCTCAGCTCTTAGTGCTGGGTCTTTATCCCCGGAGGCGTCAGCCCCCAGGGTGGGTGTCAGGAGAGTCCCAGAAACAGGGAAGGGGGCGTGGCTTCAGAGGTCCGCCCCCTGCCCAGAGCCGTGCACCTGTTGCAGACCCTGAATGGACCAGAGCAGCCACCACAAGCTACAGAGCAGGAGCCCGGGCTGCTCGCTTCGCACCTGTGCGCCCAAGTTCAAGTTCAACAAAAATGGGGGGGGGGGAGCGATGGGAGCCCTCGGAAGATGATTGGCTGAGTCACGGCCGGATGCCAGAGAGGCCTGCCAGGATTTCCTCCTCCCGGTTTTTCTGGAGTGATAACCGGAGCGTCTTTTTTGTTATGTGTATCAAAGTGCAAATAAATGGAATTCCACCCGCTGGAGAGGTGGTGAGGTGGGTGTAGCCCACGAGTCCCTAGGGGATCTGAGGATGCCGGGAATGGGTTCGGGTCTCTCGGGGGGAGGATAGGATGAAGGAACATGCCCGCCCGCTCTGCGCCGGCCATCCCCGAGAGCTTTTCTGTCTCCTTGGGTTCATCTGGTTTTTTTTTTTTTTTTTTTGACAGGCAGAGTGGACAGTGAGAGAGAGAGAGAGACAGAGAGAAAGGTCTTCCTTTGCCGTTGGTTCACCCTCAAATGGCCGCCGCGGCCGGCGTACCACACTCATCTGATGGCAGGAGCCAGGTGCTAGGTGCTTCTCCTGGTCTCCCATGGGGTGCAGGGCCCAAGCACTTGGGCCATCCTCCACTGCACTGCTGGGCCACAGCAGAGGGCTGGCCTGGAAGAGGGGCAACCGGGACAGAATCCGGCGCCCCGACCGGGACTAGAACCCGGTGTGCCGGCGCCGCAAGGCGGAGGATTAGCCTGTTGAGCCACGGCGCCGGCCCTGGGTTCTTTTTGTTCCAAGCGGTCAAGAGTCCGATTCAGAGAAATGTTTTTTTAAAAATGGGGGGGGGGGGGCATGGGTAATGAATCCATGGTTTGTGTCATGGAAAAGTCCAGTGGGGCTGGCTTCAGGCACAGTTGGATCCAGGAACTGGAATAATGTCATCAGCACTGTGTGCTCTTGGCTCAGATTGGCTTGGCCAATGCACCTGTGCACGTCCCCCACCCCACCCCGTACATTCCAGTGGCCTTTGGCAGGGTAGAATTATCAATCCCCCCAAAGGAAAAGCCACATTTCTGAGACCCCCCCCCCCCGGGCTTTAAGGTGGATCCTGTGACTGTGGGCAAGTTCCGGGCTTGCTGCTGGGTGCTGAATGAAGACATGGTGGGTCACCTTGGTCGGGAGGCTCACCCAAGTCTCCCGTGGGTGTGGCAGGAGCCCGAGTGCTTGGGCTATCCTCCACTGTCCTCCCAGGCCACAGCAGAGAGCTGGACTGGAAGAGGAGCAACCGGGACTAGAACCCGGCGCCCATATGGGACGCTGGCGCTGCAGGCGGAGGATTAACCAAGTGGGCCACGGCGCTGCCCCCCCCCCCCAGGACACTTTGATTAGGAATAGCTAGAGTGGTGGATCAGTGACAAAGCACCAAATACACATCGGATCATCAAAAGGATAGTAGGTGCCAAAAGTAAAAAACAGAAAAAAAAAAAAAGCCTATTTACCGTGGCTTAATGTGGGAAAGTTGCTGTGTTGGCTAGGGTGATCATGGAGGGCTGCATAGAGGAGGTGACACTTTCGTGCAGGCCTGAATAAAGTGAAGAGAGAGAGCGTGGCCAACATCTATGGCAGGAACCTTCTTCATAGAGGAAGTGGTGAAAAGCCGGGGTTATCCTCACCGGCAATCGGCTTCTTCCCTCTTGGTGGCAAAGATGCCTCCAGCTACTCCATCCGCCCACCCACTCGCCCAATAGGAAGCTGCGAACTTCAGCTAAAGTCCCAGGATGAAAGCTCATTGGATCCTTTCAAGCCACGTGTTGAGCCAATCGCTATGGGCCCGGAACTGTCCGGGCTCTGATTGGTTAGTCTGGGACAGCGCTGAGCCATGGAGCACCCGGGTTTTTCAGCAGGTGTGGACCTCCGTGCCCCAGCCATTATTTTAAAATCTGTTCCTTGTTTGTAAAATAAACAACTCAAGTATAAAGAGGCAAGCCATACACATTCCTGGGGAGCTGGCGCTGTGGCTCAGCAGTTTAAGGAGCCACATATGGGCGCTGGTTCAAGTCCCAGCTGCTCCACTTCCGATCCAGCTCCCTGCTATGGCCTGGGAAAGCAGTGGAAGATGGCCCAAGTCCCTGGGCCCTTGCACCTGCATGGGAGACCCGGATGGATCTCCTGGCTCCTGGCTTTGAACCAGTCCAGCTCCATCTGCTGTGGCCATTTGGGGAGTGTACCAGCAGGTGGAAGATTCTCTCTCTCTCTAACTCTGCCTCTCAAATAAATAAATCTTTAAAAAAAAAAAAATGAAAGCTCGCACTCTAGACTATGTACAAATACAGGTGCATATTGTACGCCCTGGCCAGTAGCTGGGCCCAGCGCCGACTTAATGGCTGGTCACTATTACGATGTTTATTTATTACTTATTTACGTATTTCCAGTCTGGGAAGCAATGCCGATGCAGGCGATAACCGCAGGAACCTGCCTTATCGGAATGTCTGCTCTGTGCCAGGCTGTAGATGTTACAGTTCAGATAAGAAAAGTCACTTGCCCAGAGTAACTTTGCGCCAAGTGCGTCTGTCACGGGGACCCCGCGCCCTCCCGCCCGCCGGCCCCTATCTCTGCCCCGGGCCGCGCCGGCCCCGCCCCCCGGGGGAGTTGCCGCCCGCGCGGAGGCTGGGAGCCAGGAAGGGCCTGGCCAGCTGTGTCCGGAGCGGACGCAGCTGCTGGCCCAGCTGTGGACCGTGCTGCGGGGCGAGCAGCCGCGGCGCCCCTTGGGGGCGGAGGCCGCGCCATGGAGCGCCTCTGGCCCCAAGTCGGCTCCCTCTGCCTCCTGCTCGCGGGGGCCGCTTGGGCGCCCCCTCTCAACCTCCACGACCCCAGATTTGAGAGTAAAGGTAAGGACGGGGCAGTGTGGACCCCCCCCCAGCCGCGCGCGCGCACACACACACACTGGGTTCTGGAGGGGCCATGCTGGAGTCTGGGGGCCACGCTGATGTCTCAAGCCCTAACCTGGATCCTGGTGCTTCATGGCGGGGTCTCCGCACCCCTACTGGAGAGGGCACGGTGTTTCTGCTCCATTCTTTGCGTGGTCCCCGGGAGCCAGGGACCTGTCCCTTCTAGGGTCATAGGGAGGGGTCTGCACCTGGACCACCCCAGACACTGAGTCCCTAGAGGGGGAGTGGCCGAGTGGAGGACCCCCCACCCCCAGTGCGAAGCTTGGCCTGGAGGAAGTGTGGCCCCACGTCCCAGGGACCGGCGGCAGGTGGCTGGGAACACGGTTGGCGTGCGGGCGTCCGCTGCCTGGCCCCGCCGGGAGCAGGGCGGGCGCCGCGGGCACGGTTGGCGCTATCGGGCGGCCGGCAGCCTGCGGGAGCCGATAGGGGACCTCGTGCTCCGCACACGCCCTGGAGCGCGCACGGCTGCGATGGGGCGGGGCTCGCAGGGGGAGGCTGGGGTGGCGATCGCGGCATCTGCCGGCCGCGGGGTGGGCAGGTGTGTGTTGGATGGAGGAGTGGGGTGGGGGGTGACAACAGGACTAGCAACCTGCGCTCGGGGCTTCAGGGGGCACCCCCCGTGCGGACCCCAGTGGGAGCCCCGCTGCGGGAGAGGGCGGGGCCCGGCGTGTTTCTTATCGGCGCAGCACAGGCGGTGGGAGCCCGAGGAGGGGGTTGCGGCCCGAGGCCCCGGGCTCTGCCTGCCTGACTTCCCCCACCCCACGCACCGTTCCCCGGTCCCCCGGCAGCGGCCCTGCTCGCGGCCCGCGGGCCCGAAGACCTTCTGTGCTTCAGCGAGCGGCTGGAGGACTTGCTATGTTTCTGGGAGGAAGCCGCCGTCCCCGGGGTCGGTCCCAGAAACTACAGTTTCTCGTACCAGCTCGAGTGAGTCGGACGGGGCGGGATCCCCAGCGGGTGGACGGGGGCTCACCGCGGTCACGGGTGGGAAGCCCGCAGGGCCAGGGCTGACCCGCCTCCTGGTGGCCGGGTTTGGAGCCCCCCCGCGGTAAACCACCCCAAAAGGGGGGTCGCCTCCGCATCAGGGCGGCATGTGTCACCACGTCGGGGCTGCGACGCCCCCTGGTGGCCGTACCCCCAAGTTACCCCCCTGCTCATGTCCCTCCCGGGCGTCCCCGGGCGCGCAGGGGTGAGCCGTGGAAGTCGTGTCACCTGCACCAGGTGCCCACGGCCCGCGGAGCGGTGCGCTTCTGGTGCTCGCTGCCCACGGCCGACACGTCCAGCTTCGTGCCCCTGGAGCTGCGCGTCACCGCGGTGCCCTCGGGCGCCCAGCGCTACAACCGCATCATCCACATCAACGAAGTGGGTAAGCGCCCCCTCCCCGGGGCGTGGGCGTGACACGGGGCGTGGCCTCGGACTCCGCCCACCCACCAAACCACGCCCCCTTCCCAGTGCTCCTGGACGCCCCCGAGGGGCTACTGGCGCGACAGGCCGACGAGGGCGGCCACGTGGTCCTGCGCTGGCTCCCGCCGCCTGGGGCACCCATGACCACCCACATCCGCTACGAGGTGGACGTCTCCGCAGGCAGCGGTGCAGGAGGCGTGCAAAGGGTGAGCCTCGCCCCTACAGCCCATCGCCCTCCCGCCCCTAAAGCTAGCGGCCGTGGGCGTGACTTAGCCCAGGCACCGCCCCTTCCTCCTCCGTCCCTCGCCCAGAGTGACCCTGAGTCTTCTGGTGTCCCGCCCCCTCCCCTCATTGGTCTCGCCGGCCCTGGGCCCCGCCTTTTCTCTCCTTGATTGGCTCGGCTCCCTGGGGCCCGCCCCCGCGGACCCCGCTCTCACCCGGGCCCGGGTGCCCCAAGGTGGAGATTCTCGAAGGCCGCACCGAGTGCGTGCTGAGCAACCTGCGGCGCGGGACGCGCTACTCCTTCGCCGTCCGCGCGCGCATGGCCGAGCCGAGCTTCGGGGGCTTCTGGAGCGCCTGGTCCGCGCCTGCGTCGCTGCTCACCGCTAGCGGTGAGGCCACCGGCGGGCGGTGGGTGGGACGGGGGAGCGGAGCCGCGGGGAGCCCCGCCCTGACTTCCGCCCCGTCCGCCAGGCCTGGACCCCCTCATCCTGACGCTGTCCCTCATCCTCGTGCTCATCCTGTTGCTGCTGGCCGCGCTCGCCCTGCTGGCCCATCGCCGGTGAGCCTCCCCAGGTCGTTCCCTTCCGAGAGGCTGGGCTCAGCCGGGGGTGGGGGGCGAACCCGCGTCCCGGGTCACACCGTGCGGGGGGCCTGCCAGACCGGGCCCAGACGCTCAATAAACTCCTCTGCTCTTGGGGACACCGCCTGGCTTTCCTGCTGCCTTCGACCCCGGAGTATGGGTGATTCCAGGCACGCCGCGCGCCCGTTCACGGTCCCAAGCCTTGGCCTGCTGTAGCCGCTGAACCATCTTCTGGTTTGCTTTCATGGCCCTGTGCATTGCCCTGGCTGGAAAGTCGATGCTGGGTGCCAGCTATGCACTAGGCGCTGGAGAGACAGAGGGATGATGAGGTGGAGATGAGATGGAGAGAGAGACATAGACAGACATTGACAGACATAGACATAGGGGAACAAGCGAGATGGAGAGAGACATAGGCATAGACTTAGACCATTTCCTGCGTCAGCCAGAGTCTAAGCTGGACGCACGCCTCTGCCTCCGTCGTCATCGGGGGGACCCGGAGCAGTTGTGAACCGGGCACTGCGGGGGCAGGGGTGAGCGTTCCAGGGCTCACGACCACAAAACCTCTTTCCGCAGGGCTCTGAAGCAGAAGATCTGGCCGGGCATCCCGAGCCCCGAGAGCGAGTTCGAGGGTCTCTTCACCACCCACAAGGGGAACTTCCAGGTAAGCGAGCCCACCTGTCCCTGTCGGGGCCTGGGGGTTCCTGCACCCCGCAGCCAAAGCCCTGGTCTCTGAGCCCCTGGCCGCTGCCGCTTCTCTAGCTATGGCTACACCAGAATGAGGGCTGCCTGTGGTGGAGCCCCTGCACCCCCTACCCGGAGGACCCACCCGCCCCCCTGGAGGTCCTGTCCGAGCGCTGCTGGGGACTGGCGCAGGCAGCGGAGCCCGAGGCCGCGGACGAGGGGCCCCTGCTGGAGCCGGGGGGCCGGAAGCACGCCCCGGACTCCTATCTGGTGCTGGACAAGTGGCTGCTGCCCCGGAGCCCGCCAGGGCCCGCAGACGCTGCGGACACAGCAGCCGGGGACGAAGGCTCAGAGGTCTCCTCTTGCTCATCGGCCTTGGCCTTGAAGCCCAGGCCAGAGGGGGCTTCTGCCGCCAGCTTCGAGTACACCATCCTGGACCCCCGCTCCCAGGTCTTGTGCCCACGGCCACTGCCCCCTGAGCTGCCCCCCACCCCACCCCACCTGAAGTACCTGTACCTCGTGCTGTCCGACTCGGGCATCTCGGCTGACTACAGCTCAGGGGGCTCCCAGGGAGCCCCTGGGAGCTCCCCCGATGGCTCCTACTCCAACTCCTATGAGAACAGCCTCCGGCCAGCCCCGGAGCCGCCGCCGCCCCCCAGCTACATTGCCTGCTCTTAGGGAGCGAAGGTGCAGGTGCTGGGGGCTGACGTGACCGCCTGTAGCCGCGCAGGCCCGGGAGGCCTCCCGCAGGGGTGGGGGCGCTGCCGATGTCGGCCGCCCAAGCCACGGAGCTCAGGAAACTCAACCTTGTAGCATTACACACTATGTACTGTGCGATCTTTGTATATATGTAAACCAGATCCAGAAGCTTTGCTGTTATGAAATCAATAAACTTGTGCATGTTGAAAGCGTCATCTTCCTCCGGGGACGCCCATGCAAGTCTCCCAGCTCAGGCTGAAACTCTGCCATCGGAGCAGGTGCAGGGGCCGGCGAGGTGACGCGGTGGCGAGCTCCCGTTCCAGCCCCAGCTCCCTGCTCGCGCACCTGGGGAGGCAGCCCTGATGGCCCCAGTGCCTGGGCCCCTGCACCTGTTGCAGAGACCCCGATGGAGCGCTGGGCTCCTGGCTTGGGCATCTGGGGAGTGACCCGGCGGAGGGAGGCTCTCTCCCTCTCTCTGTGTCACCCTGACTTAAAAAGACAAATAGCGTAGGACCTCTCTGGTCTCTGGCTTCCGCTTCCCCTAGTCACCTTGGGGGCCTCACCTGGGTCCTCTATCCTCGGCCAACAAGTGAGAAGCAACAGGAGAGAAGCAACAGGGACCCTTTTAAGGATCTGGCCCGGATATGAGCCGCTGTCCTGAAATTCTATTGGCAAGAAACAGTCATGTGACCCCCAGCTAGGCCCAAGGGAGGCTGGGAAATGTAGTTCAGTTGTACAACCAGGGAGAGGGCTGCCGCTTCGCTTGTTCTCCGCCACCAAGGATGGCTCGCAGAGCTCTAGCCTGGCCCGGAGAGGCTGTGGCCGATCAAGGCTGGGGCCCGGCCTCCGGAGCCGGAAGCTTTGTCTGAGCCGCAGGCAGCGGCCGGGGCGACCGTCATCTCCCCGTCGGCGCCGAAGCTCACCCGCCACTCTGTCCTGTGGCCCGACGCGCCCGGCTCCAGGCAGGCCCGCAGGCAGCGCTCGCCCGGGCCCAGCGCGTCCGGCTGCAACCAGCACTGGGCCGGGAAGTAGCGCTGCAGCACGGCCAGCCGCAGGGCCTCCCCGGGGTCCCCCTCGTCCTGGGTCTCCAGGGCCACGAGCAGCCCGCACGCCCGGCCGGGCCCCATGCGGTGGCTGAAGTGGGCGGCCGTGTCCAGGAGCAGGGCGGCCAGGTGGGCGGCCTCCCGGGCCCCCGGGTCTTCCCCCAGGTACTCCTCCAGGCTGTCGAGCAGCAGGAGCGCCGGCACCGGCCCCGGGCCCTCGTGGGCGGAGCCGAGGAGCCAGAGGAGCTCCGGGGTTGAGGGTGGGTACTGGAAGCGAATTTTCTAGAAGATTGAAAGAGACAGGGGCAGAGTGAGCGTGGGAAGCGGACGCCCGGGGCAGCTGGGAGTGATTAAACCCCGCCCCTGTCAATCGCATTTTGCTTTTCATAAATGGGAGAAGGGGGTTCAGAAAGGTGACCTGGGAAATGCATGCCAGGCCGAGGACGTGCCTGGAGCCACAGGCTAGAGAAACCTGCGGTTAGGTTAGGAGCAGCCGCAGGCAGCCGGCAAAAACCCAGGCAAGAATCTGCCAAAGCTGGGAGCTGATGGACGGCAAAGGGGCGGTCCAGCCTCAGGCACTGCCCAAAGGGGGCGTGGCTGCTGTCTGATTGACAGGTGGGGTCAGGTAGGTGTGGCTCACCGAGGGCGCGTGGGGGCGTGGCTTCCAGCTCAGGAATCTAATTAATCGAATCCTACCTGCCCGCCCATATCATTCCCCCTTTATCGTGAGGGGTTGCAGAATCATCGCATCTTCTGTAGCTACTTCCTGCTGACCGGGGTGCAAGCCCTGCCTGTCCTGGCTCCGGAAGTCTCTTCCTATCTCATCTAACGGGTTTGTTTCATGAGTTGGAGTATTTTCAGCCATGGCCAATGGCTGTGTCCTCTGAAAGTCGTATTGCTTTTTTATTAACAAATGTCTGAAAGGGGGGGCGCTGTGGAGTAGCAGGTAAAACTGGGGCCTGCAGTCCCAGCATCCCATATGGGCACCTGTTCGAGTCCCGGCTGCTCCACTTCCCATCCAGCTCCCTGATAGTGTGTCTGGGAAAGCAGCAGTGGATGGCCCACGCTCTGGGGCCCCTGCACCCACGTGGGAGACCCAGAGGAAGTTTTTGGCTTCGGATCGGCCCAGCTCCAGCCGTTACAGCCATTTGGAGAGTGAACCAGCAGATGGAAGATTCTCTCTCTCTCTGCCTCTGTGTAATTCTGCCTTTAAAATAAATAAGTAAATAAATATTATTTTAATTTTTAAAAATGTATTTGAAAGAATTAGAAGAGAGAGAGATCCATTCTCTTGTTCACTCCCCAGATGGCCGCAACGGCCAGAGCTGAGCCTATCCGGAGCCAGGAGCTTCCTCCGGGTCTCCCACGCGGGTGCAGGGGCTCAAGCACTTGGGCCATCTTCCACTGCTTCCCCAAGCCAGAGCAGAGAGCTGGATAGGAAGAGGAGCAGCTGGGACTCGAACCGGCGCTCATATGGGATGCAGGAGCTGCAGGCCAGGGTTTCAACCCGCTGCGCCACAGCGCCGGCCGCGTAAATAAATCTAAAAAAAATGTCTGGGCAACCTCACACCGGCATCCTCAGTCCGTATCCCACCCTTGACCGGCTGCCCCCAAGGAAGCCAACTCAGGTCCAGACCAGTCCCAAAGGCAGCCCCAACCTATTACCAATCCTGACTCCGCCCAAGGAGGCCGCCTCTGCTAACTCCGCCCCGTCATTGGGGAATTTCTCCCTCAATCTTAAACTCCCGCCCCTGGATCATTCCTGACTCCACCCCGTCATGGTTGCTCCAGCTCGCCTTACCACGGGCCCCACCATTGGCCTACGTATCTGTCATTCAATCGTACCCCTCCTACGAGCGGCTGGAAGAGACTAGTCCCGCCCCCATCGTTACCTGGAGACGCATGGGCTCGAGGGCAGCGCCAGTACCGCGGGGCAGACTTTGAAGCGGCCTCCGCGTCAGGAAGAAGACGGGGCCCCGGCCCTCTCCCGCCGCCTCTAGGGCCGCCGCGAAGAGCAACGTGGTTTTCCCAGATCCTGGGGCGCCGAGCAGCAACAAAGGCGGTCCGGCCTCGGCCGTGTTCTCCTCGGGCCCGGCAGCGCTACTTCGGCTGAGCACTCGCCTCAGCGCCTCCGCCATTCGTAGCGTCCCCTTATCCAGTCGGTAGTGCGTTTACACGCTAGTCCCGCCCACGATGGCGCCTCATTGGTCTTGGTGGTCTTAGCTTTTCGGTTGGTCCTTGGAGCTGTCCTTCAAAGTTAGACCGCCCTTGCTAGCTCCCCTGGCCAATGGGCAAACAACCTAATCTGAGTGTGGAGTCCAGGTGTTTGGGGCAGGTAAAACGGTTATCTGTCTGACTCACTTCCGTCTTCCCGGCGCCCAGAGGAGACACAGCACATGGCAGGTTCTCAAAATATGTATCAGTGAATGTAGGAAGGCAGGGTTGATGAGACACTTAGTTGAGTGGGTGTGGTCTCCCGCACCCCGACTTCCGCCCGGAGCTACCACTCAGGCCGGCGTTGCCCTGGCAACCTGGTCTCCTGGTAACCGCGCCGCCGTTGCCTGGAGACTGGGGCAGGGCGGGGCTGTGAGTTCCTGCGTGCGCTCTCTCCCGCTCTGGGGCCAGAAAACAGCTTTCCAACGTCCCCCCGCACGCCCACTCACGCAGCTGGGCACACACCCACCCGTCGTGCACGCGTGCACACGCACGCGCACCTCGTGTTGTCTCTGCATGCATTCCACTTCCAGAACCCGCTTCACCCCCACGACCTGCTGTAATCAGACACAGACCTCGCACACACACACCCCGGAGCTCGCTGGTAGATCCATGCCATCTCCACTATACACACGCGGGGCCGAACGCGCCTCCCCAGTGCCCCCGACACAACCTATACAGCGCCCTTCACGTGCACAGCACCCACATCACAGCCCTGCTCGGCTCCACCCACCAGAGCATTGCTGAACCCGGCCCCGCCTCAGGCCCTGTGCACCTGCTGTTCCTCCGGCCTGGAGCAGCAGCCCCTGGATATGCCCCTGACTTGCTTTCCACTCCGTTTGGATCTGAGGTCAATCTCACGAGCACACAGCCCATCTTCCCCCCTCTTCTCAGAATTCGGTCTCCGTGTCACAGCAGAAGGGCGCTTACCGTGGA
Organism: Sylvilagus floridanus; assembly: GCA_949820135.1. Lineage (NCBI taxonomy): Eukaryota > Metazoa > Chordata > Mammalia > Lagomorpha > Leporidae > Sylvilagus > Sylvilagus floridanus. Next base: position 9,430,878 of record OX463229.1, read on the forward strand.
AGGGCTCCCAGCAGGAGTCAAGCTGCCTGCACTGGGGCTGGATCCGCGGGGGGCGAGGGGGAGCAGGTGACTCAGGTCCGTCTGTGCCTCGAGCTGAGTTATCAGCATCCGCAGAGACCGGCCCAGAGACCTTATTGTGGCACAGTGGGCTAAGCCGCCGCCTGTGACACCAGCATCCCATAGGAGCACCGGTTCCAGGTCCAGCTGCTCCACTTCTGACCCAGCTCCTTGCTAATATGCCTGAGGAAGTATCGAGAGATGGCTCAGGTGCTTGGGTCCCTGCCACCCATGCGGGAGACCCAGGTGGAGCTCCTGGTTCTTGGCTTCAGCCTGGCCCCGCCTCAGTCATTGCAGCCATTGGGGAGTGAACCAGGGGATAGCAGATTCCCTCCCTCCCTTTCTCTCTGCCTTTCAAATAAATAAATATTTTTAAAAATTATTTAAATTCGTTGAACATTTATTGGTGCTACAACATTTATTGAGCACCAAGTGTGTATGAGGTTCTGTGCTAGGCACTGGGGATCGGGTAGTGAACCGATGGCAGAGAAAGCATTTGTCTGGGGGAGCAGAATGTTAGTGATGGTGAGAGATAATGACCTCGAAGCACAATGAATTTCATCAGCGTATGAGCAGATGGTAATATACGCAGAACTAGCTGCATGCATGCGGAAGCAGAGTCGGAAGGGCAGGTTTGCTTTTGTCATTTTTAAAAAGATATATTTATTTGAAAGTCAGAGTTAAAGAGAGACAGAGATCTTCCATCTACTGGTTCACTCCTCAAATGACTGCAACAGCTAGTGCTGAGCCATGCAGCAGCCAGGAGCCAGGAGCTCCATCCAGGCCTCCCACATGGATGCAGGGGCCCAAATACTTGGGCCACCTTTTGCTGCTCTCCCAGGCACCTCAGCAGGGAGCTGAATTGGAAGTGGTGTAGCTGGGACTTGAACCATTGCCCACATGGGATGCCAGCACTGCATATGGTGGCTTAACCCACTGTGCCATGGCGCTGGCCCCTGTTTTTGTAATTTTGAGTGATGTGTTCAGGGTAGGCATCACTGGGTAGATGACTTTTGAGAAAGGGCTTGAAGGTGAGGGAGTGCGTTATGTGCATGTGTGGGGCAAGAGCCATGCCCCATGGAATCACCTTCAAGTTCAAAGGTCATGAGGCATTGGGAGAAGGAGCTGTGTGAGGTGTGAGCAGAGGATGGTCGTGTTCTTAATTATGTTCTAATCTTGGGCCGGCCCCGTGGCTCACTAGGCTAATCCCCCACCAGCAGCGCCGGCACCTCGGGTTCCAGTCCCGGTTGCTCCTCTTCCAGTCCAGCTCTCTACTGTGGCCCGGGGAAGGCAGTGGAGGATGGCCCAAGTGCTTGGGCCCTGCACCCACATGGGAGAACAGGAAGAAGCGCAGCGCCGGCCGTGGTGGCCTTTAGGGGAGTGAACCAACAGAAGGAAGACTTTTCTCTCTGTCTCTCTCTCTCTATTACTGTCTATAACTCTACCTGTCAAATAAAAAAAATTTTTAAATTATGTTCTAAACTGGAGCTCTGGCTGGGTTGAGTTCAGTTTGAGATGCTGTGAGAACCAGCAGAGAGCTGGCCTGGAATAGGGGCAACTGGGACAGAATCTGGTGCCCCGACCGGGACTAGAACCTGGTGTGCCGCCACAAGGCGGAGGATTAGCCTAGTGAGCCTCGGCGCCGGCCTATCTCCACTTTTATTAAACTATCTTCTCCTGAACTAGATCAGCAAGCTCCCTTTCTTTTCCGCCATCTTGGAACCGCCACTGTGGCTAAGGCTTTTATCTAAGCAAGTGCAGCCTAGTGTGTGTTCTCTTCCTGGGGTGGAGAGGGGGTGGAGCCGAGGCCAGGGCTGTGGTCACCGCCCTCCTCAGGGGGCCAGGCCCTGTTTTACCCTGAGCAAGGCTGCACTCCGTTTCAGCACCACGGACAGCACCAACTGAAGTTGGGTGAGGGCGCTGTCCTCCGTGCTGATATTGGGCTTCTTCCTGGACCAAGTGGCAGCAGCTGTGAGTGACCACAGGTGTCAGGTGTGTGAGCTCTGCACTCAGGGACCTGGGCGGGCCAAGCAGGGATCTGCCTGATTCTGTCTGTCCTCCGCCTTCCCAGCGCCAACATCTCCCTATGAATTCCTCTTCCTCTGTGCCCTGTCCCTGGCTGCTCCAGCGCTCAGGCCTCCTCGCTGCTGCTCCCTGACCACAGCAGGTGCATTCTGATGTCCGCACCTGCTGTTCCCCTTGCATGGAACACTCTAGACTTTTCCTGTTTCACTCCTGTGCCGTCGTGTCAGGGAAACTCTCGTTAACCACCGTCTTTATGATGGAAACTGTCCCATCCTATAGTCATCACATCATCTTCATTAGCTTGTTTCTCTACATGTCAATATCTAATGTATCAGATATCTCATTCCTTTTCCTTAATCCTTGATCCTAGTGTTTAGAACTCAGAGTTTTTCAGACTTTGAATGATAATGTGGGGGCTGGCACTGTGGTGTAGTAGGTAAAAACGCCGCCTGTAGCGCCAGCATTCCATATGGGCACTGGTTTGAGTCCCGGCTGCTCCACTTCCCATCCAGCTCTCTGCTATGGCCTGGGAAAAGCAGCAGAAGATGGATCAAGTGCTTGGGCTCCTGCACCCATGTGGGAGACCTGGAAGAAGCTCCTGGTTCCTGACTTCACTCTGGCCACTGTGGTCACCTGGAGAGTGGACCAGCAGATGGAAGATATCTCTATGTCTCTCCCTCTTTGTAACTATGACTTTCAAATAAATAAGTAAATTAATTTTTTTAATAAAATGCCCAACATCCAGGACTCCAGAACTGTGCTGGGCCTCCCACACATGGGTGGCAGGGACCCACGTGCTGAGCCATCACCTGCTGCCTCCCAGACTGCGTGTGCACAGGGAGCTGGCTCAGAATTGCTGCCAGCACTGACCCCCCAGCACTCCTATAGGGGAGGCAGGTGTCCCAGGAAGGTGTCTTCGCCACTGCTCCACATGCCCGCCTGTTCTGTTCACTGCTACAGACCCTCTGCCTATCTAAACAGCGTCTGTGCTACGGTCTCAGTGTTCATGTCCCCTCAGAACTCCTGTGCCGAGGGGCTGCCGTTATGGCACAGCAGGTCAAGCCGTAACCTGTGATGCCGGCGTCCCAGGTAGGAGTGCTGGATGTAGTCCCGGCTGCTCCACTTCCGGTCCAGCTCCCTGCTCAGGTGCCTGGGCAAGGAGCAGCGGATGATGGCCCCAGTGTCTGAACTCCTGCCACCCATGTGAGACATCCCGATGGACTTCCTGGCTCCTGGGTTTGGCCTGGACCAGCGCTGGCCATTGTGGTCATTTGGGGAATGAACCAGTAGATGCAAAATCTTTTTTGGTCCCTCCTCTATCATGTTGACATTCAAATAAATACATCTTTTTTTTAAAATTGTGTGTTGAATTCTTGACACTCCCGCCCCCAAGGTGATGGTGTGGGGAGGTGGGGTCTCAGGGAGGAGCCCCCTTCAATGCTATTCAGGTCTTTATCAAGAGACCCCCCCCATGAGATTTGAGTGACATGAATGTCTCTGAGGAAGTGTGCCCTCTCCAGACACCAGACCTGCCAGGGCTTTGACCTTGGACCCCTCCAGAACCGGCAGAAACAGACCACGTGGTCCCCAGTCCCCGTGTTTCTCTGGGGCGGGCTGAGTGGACGGAGACAGCCTGGCACACAGGAGTCATCAGTAGTGTTTAATGAGCGACTGTGCGGAGAAGGGAAGCAGGCCTGGCTCTCCTGGTTCTTGAGCGACTCTGAGCCCCACATGGCCTATCTGCAGCCCCGGGGAGCCACAGGGATCCCTGCCTCTCCCCCCCCCCCGACCCCCGCTACCTTTCCTGTCTGAGCTCTGTTCTCGAGGGGCTGCGACTCCACACAGCCTCACATCGCTCACCATGCACACAGGTGTTCGGCTCGGAGGTTCCCAGTGCTCATCAGCAGCTCCCCTTTTGCTCCCAGAACCCCCAGGGGTTCCTCACCCTAGGCTCCCCTCCCCTCTGTGTCTGGCTGAATCCAGAACGAGACCACATAGGTATTGGGGGGGGGGGCTCGCTCTGTGTGTGTGTGTACCTTGCTGCTGTGGAGCTGCCGGAAATGCTGACGACCCCATGGTTGCTCACTGTCTTCCCACGGTTGTCACCAGATACGGTGACAGCGCAGCCATGTCCAGCTTCTCAGCCATGGTTACCAGGAGCCATGGTTACACCCCACCACCGCAGGGAGAAAGGCAGGTGGCCAAACTTCTGTTACAAACAGGTCTTTATTAAAGATGGGGGAGGCAGGAAGGGGGAGCAGTGTCTCCTCTGCCCACTGCCTTTGGCTGCCGGGGTGGGGAGCCAACGCCACCCCCTCCCGGGGACCCCCCAAGATGGCGCCTCTGCAAGAGGCTGAGGCATGGGGGCCGGTGAGAACAGGGAAGAGATCCAAGGGTGGGGGGAGAACTCCTTTCCCTCAGCCCTGGTAAATACTGTGAGGATTTAGGGTGACCTGGGAACAGGCAAGGGAGACGCAGCACCCTGAACCCCAAAAACTTCTGAACTGGGGCAAGCCCTGCTTGAGGAGGGAGTTAGGAGGGGGACTGACAGGTGGCACGAAGGGACGGGCGGCCCCCTCCCCAAAGACCCTGCCCTGGGGGAACCTGCCCCCCACCCTCCAGCTAGACGCCCTGATTCTGAGGGGAGAGGACCCGACGACAAAGGACGACCCCACCCCCTCCTCCTCCGCACACGCGCAGACACGGGCGGTCCCCCATTGCCTGGATCATACCCACCCGCTCTCCAGATCTGAACGCCCAAGGGCACCCTCCCGTAGCTGTCTGTTCAGACGCCGAACGCAGGCGGGAGGGGTCTTAGGAAGTGAGCGGGAGGCCCCCATTGGCTGGAGTCAGTTCCTTTGGGTGAGAAGTCTGAGAACGCGGACTCTCATTGGCTGAGCGATAGCCAATGAGATTTGACTTCAGCCCTTAAAAGGGCCGCCCCAGGGCCGCGGGCGCACCTGGCAGGTCGGCCCGCCCCCGCCGGGAGGTCCCCCAGACGTTCTTCCCGCCGTCTAAGGGCGCGTGGGGCTGCCTGGTTCGGGGGCGGGGGCTTCGGCTCGCGTGGCGGGGGTGGGGGAAGAGACGGGGGGGGTGGGCCTCACAGCAGGTGGTCACGGCTGGCGAACAGGTAAGGGCTGAAGTTATCTCGGTGGAAGGGGGAGGGGTAGAGTCCGCTCAGGGTGTACAGGTCCCGCAGCAGGGGCGTGGGCAGCAGCAGCTTCCGGCCGCGACCCCCGCCCCCGCCTGGCCCCCCAGGCCCGGGGGAGGAAGGCGAGGGGCCCTGGCTGGGGGTCGGCGCGGGCAGGGGCAGGGGCAGCGGAAGGGGCGTCGGCTCGGACCGCAGTCGAGGGCGGGGCACACGGGGCGAGGAACACAGGGCCGGGGCCCTGGACGACACGCAGCTGGGGATCAGGTGGCCACGGCGGGCGCAGTCCTGCGGCTCTAGGGGGTCGGGGTTGAAGATGGGGGGTTTGGGATTAGCGAGCTTGCGGGGGGCACGCCCATCAGGGAGTCCTCCCGCGCACCCCGCGCGCTCCACCCGCACTCACTGGATGGGGTGAGCCGTGCCGGTGTCGAGTGCGGCCTGGGGGCCTCGGGTTCCTGAGACGAGAGGCAGACGGAAGGGGCTAGAGGATCCCAGGGTCCCGCAACCCCACAGGCGTGGGGGAGGGGGCTCATCAGGCGGAGACATCCCCCCTCCCCGTGGAAAAGACAGACATCCCAGGGTTACCAGTGGGCACAGCTGGGGGACCCCCGCCTCACCTGGCCCTGGGATTTCTGCCTCCTGGGGCCCCCTCCACCCGCCGCCCTCTCCAGCCCCCTTACCTGGGCTACACTTAACTTTTCGAGGGGGCTGTCCATGGTGGGGGCTTGGCTCAGGTCCTCCCAGGGCGACAGCCTTCGGCCGGAAGGGAGCCGGCTCCGGAAGTTGTGCACGACACAGGTGACCTGCCACAGCGGGGAGGGGCCCGGGTTGAGGCCGGGGTTCCGGATGGCAGGCTCAGGCTTTTAGAGACGGCTCACATGCTTACGGTGCTTCCCGAGAGCCGAGCCAGGTCCCATAATTGTGGCCCACCCCGGGTCCCCGGCTGGGGTGACACGAGAAAGGCCAAGCTGTGCGACCCCAGGCTCTGGCCCAGCCTTATTTTAACATTTTGCTATTGTGCACATGATGGCGGCTTGCCATTCGCTTTCCTTTTAAAAATTGCTCCATTAAAACATGGTTTCTCTCGATTGCGTGGTGTCTGGGTACCCTCTTCTGTTCTGAGCCCAAAGCATTAGCCCTGACAACATCCCATTTCACAGGTGAGAACGCCGAGGCAGGACCACGGTCACAAGGCGTCCACACCCTGTCCCATGGTGAGGGGTCTCCCATGCCGGCATGGGGGGGGGGACTCACCAGGAAGGTGGCGATGGCCGCCCCGGTCAGGAAGCCGGCCAGCACGTCGGACCAGTGGTTGCGGTACTCGGCCACGCGGACCACGCCCACCAGGAAGGCGGGGCACAGCAGCGCCAGGCAGAGGGAGGGTTTAACCAGGCGGGAGCCCTTCACGCGGAACACGAGGGTCACGTACATCTGCGAGAGCCAGGCCGGCCGGTCAGGACACAGGTGAGGCCGCCGAGGCCAGGGGGACACCGCGTTCCGGGCTGGGGACTGGGGGCTGCGGGAGGGGGTGGTATGGCAGAGAGAGGGGTCTGGGGTTCGGATTGGCGCAGCGTCAAGGGCTAAGGGGGCGTGACCTTAGAGCTGCCCAAGGCTGGGGTCACAGGTGGGGAAGGGTGCTCGTTGAGTGAGGGCGGGGCTTGACTCCATGGGACTCCAGGCACCAGGGTCCTGCTCCTAAAGGGTGGGGCCCTCCCTGGGGGCGTGACGTTACTGGGCCCAGGAGGCGTGGCTAGACAGCCTACAGTCCTGTGCAACATTCAGGATAGGGGCGTGGCCAGGCTCGGGGGAGGAGTCAGAGCTCCAATGGGGCGGGGCCTCAGCATCTGGGCCTGGCCTCACACTAGGCCGGCGTGCGGACAGCGATGGTCTCCTGCCCGCGCCCGCACTCCTGACCCCACAGCTCAGGGCTCACCGCCGTGTAGGTGACCGCGTAGGCGCAGAGGGCCGCGTCCTTGCAGGGGAAGGCGCGGCGCGCGGCGGCCACGAGGCTGGGGCTGCCGGCGCAGGCGCCCTGGTCGGTGACGAAGCGGTCGGGCCCGGGTCTATCCGGCGAGGGCGGCGGGCAGCCCAGGGCCGTGTAGTTGGGGCGGCAGACGGACAGGAAGTGCGGGGTGGGGTTGCCCGTCACCACCTGGCCAGCGTTGGCGAAGATGGTCGTGGTGAAGAGTCCAAAGGAATAGACACCTGGGGGGGGGTCATCCTGAGAACTCCCTGTGGCTCCATCTGGCCCCCATTTCAGTTTGACCAAAGTCTTCCTCCCCAGGGACCCCCCTCCCCCGACAGCACACCTGGCCTCCATCCCCCGTTATAGCTGTCCTGGGACCTCTCAATCCCCCTTCAACAGGTGTGGGCCCGTGCTGGGCACCCTTGGGCAGCGCTAGCAGCACTGCTGTGCCCTCGGACCCCCTGTCACTAAGCCCACCGCTGCTCTCTCGGGCCCACTTAGCCAGATCAGTGTCGCCAGCCCTCTGCCTCCATGACCTTTGCCCCCACCCCGAGGCCACCAGTGGCAGATGGAGTTCCATTTAAAGCAACCCAGAGTCTCATCTCCCTGTCCCAGATCCCATGACCTGTCATGTGTCCCCTTCCCCTTTTCTACGCAAGACTCCCCTTGTCGCGTTTCTGGGGGCCCACCTGCACCATGTCCCTGGCCCACCCCCCAGCCCCTCTGTGCCCCCAATGTGGAAGCCCTAGGCCTCTCGGTCCCCGTGTCTCACCCAGGAAGCGGACCAGCCTCCGCAGCGGGGGGCTGAAGCGGCAGCAGGCCCCAGACACGATGGTGCTCTCTCCAATGATGGGGCTGGCCGAGGGGGGCGCAGGGAAGAAGGCCCGGGCCAGCTCCCCCAGCAGGATCTGTGGACGACAGCATGCAGGGGTCTCCCTGGCTTTCAAGCCCAGCCCCCCTCACCGCCTCCTGTGAGGCCCTCCCCACTGTCTCACCGTGAGCGTGGGCCCCGCGGTGACCAGGGCATAGATGAGGGCAGGAGGCGCTCGGCTGGCCGCCTCGGGCCCGGGGTAAGGCTTGGCGTAGGTGCTGTCATAGCAGAAGAAGCCTTGGGTGTGCACGGGGAAGGTGTCGGTGAACTCCAGGCGGTAAGCCAGCAGGACCACGATGCCCAGCAGCACCGACTGCCATCGGCCACGGCGCGGAGAGAGGGAGAGAGGGAGAGAGAGGGGGTCAGGAGTGGAGGCTGCTGCAGGGACAGAGATGGAGTGAGACAGAGAGACCGGGAGATGGAGAGAAACCAAGGCAACAGGGAGAGGGGGGTGGGGAGAGAGAGAAGCATGAGGGCTTGGGAGGAACAGAGAGAGAGCGAGAGCGATTGGGGAGAAGGAGTAGGAACGGCACTAAAGCCCAGCTCAGACAGACAGACAGTGCGGAGGAGGGACAGCCAACAGGGTAAGAATGAAGAGACACTAAGCCTGTTTTTTTTCTTTTTTTCACTTTTTACTCTTTGATTTCTTTCCTTAGTGGCCTATCAAGCCTTTGACTGTAATGTTAATGAAAAATAGATTGTCTCAGAAACTAAAAAAAAGTTAATCGCTAGGAGTCTTTCTACGTTAAACTCATTTGCAAACTTCAGAAAATTGAGCGGCCACTGTGGGTGGCAGTGAATGAATATTTTACCTCCCTAGCAGCGCCAGGAGAGGGGGACCCCGGTTTTGTCCATTTAACGGATAGGAACTGAGGCCCGGGAGGGTCCCTGAGGCGCCCGGCGTGTAGCCGGGACACAGAGGGAATGAAACCCAGGGTCCCAGCTTCTACCACTTCTCTAGAGAGAGGGGCACCGCCAGAGACCCCAAAGACAAGGACAGAGCCAGCAGGGAGAGGCGTGGCAGGCCTGGAGCCCTGGAGGTGGGAAACGGGCTGGGGCTGGGGGTGGGGGACCTGGCGCAGCGGAGGGAGACAGGTTGCTGAGACGGGCCAGCAGGGGCGTGCGCTCGGGCGTGGCGGAACGTGCCGGGAACGTGCCGGGGTGCTCACCTCCACAAAGACGAAGCAGGGGATGATGGAGAAGCTTCTTTTCAGGTGAGGTCTCCCTCCCGCCATGGTGAAGGCCCAGCCTGTGGAGGCGCGGACCGAGTGGGAGCTCCAGAGCAGTGGTTAAGAGGGAGGGTTCAGGTCCCGCAGATCCTGGGCCCCCATCCCTGAGACTGGGCCACGCCCCTGGGCCCGCGGGTGATGGGGAGCCCTGGCTCCGCCCCCAGAGCCTTCTGGCCACACCTCTACACTCCAGGGCCTGCCGCGTTAGCCACTGACCCTGCCCACTGGAGCCAGGAGCCTCCCCTGAGCGCGAAGCCTGGGAACCCCCCCCCATAGACTGCTGCATACCTACTTCTGCCCCTATGGGTCCCTACCCCGTGTCTTTTGGGAGAACTGCTCCAGCTTCGGGGGACCTCTCTCCCATTATAGGAGGTCCTTACCAATTTTTAGGGGAGCTCATCCTCTTATCCCCAGGGGATCCCTGGCTTCATGTCCCCCACTTCTACCGGGCCTGGCCCCTAAGCACCTTTTGCTATGGCCTCCACAGCCCCCTCCCCCACTCTGTCCCCAAGGGCTTCGGTGTCTGGTGTGGCTGATAGCCAGGCCCACCCTCTGTCCCAGCTGCCGCTCCCTCCGCCCCCTCCTCCCAGCTGGTCTGCCTGCCAGCTCTCCCCTGCCTCCACCATGGGCCTCATGGCTGCTGGGAGCCCCTGGGGCCCACAGGGTCACACCCCTTCTCACCTGCGAAAGTTCCCTATGGCTTCCCATAGGCTGCCACCGCGCCCACACAGTCACAGCAGCTCACAATGGCCAGCAGGGCAGGAATGGTCACCCCCATCGCGCAGATGTGGAAACTGACGCCCAGGGAGGCAAGGGGGGCTCTCTGAGCCCACCACCCCATCCAGGAAGCTGGCTCTGCTGTGTGACAAGTGGGGTGGCCATTGTCAGAAATTCCACCTGCCCCCCCCACCACGGCGTGGGGTCCATCCAGCCCGCAAGGAAAATCCACAGAGCCCACCGACTCCAAGGCTCCATGGTGAACAAGCCAGGCCGGCTCATTCAGACAGGTGTCAACACCCACAGCGCGCGTGCGCGCACGCACACACACACACACACACACACACACGGCACAGTGTGCATCCGCCTGACGCCAGCACCCACACTAATCAAACAAGTCCTCCCCCCACAAACACGAGGAACACACCGGAGACACGCTCCCCCCCACAAGCCCTCGCACACCCCAGGAGTCACCACCAAACACAATGGAGTCACAGAGTCACACCCCCAAGTCCAAGGCAGCGGGTGACAGCCACACGCGTTAACAGTCTCTCATTCACACGGCGACCACAGCCACAGGGCCACACAAGGGCCCACGCGTGCACACACACACTGCACAAGGCCACTCCTCACAGCCACACAGGGCTGCACCAGGATGGACACACACACCAGCGGCCACACGGTGACCGCTCCATGCATGCAGCCACACAGACAGAGGCAGCAGGTGCATGGCCGCCACGCGGCGTCACAGGCACACACACACACACACACACACACACACCACTGATGCTCACAGCTACAGGCACACGAGACACAGCCACAACACCCCCAGCCTCACCATCACAGCCATCCAGACACACGGACACAGTCACACAACAGCCGTCCTCGCCGCCGACCCGGCTCCACGCTCCCCTCCCCCAGCCCCGGGTCGCCGGCTGCCCTCCCCCTCCCGGCGCTGGACCCGGAGGGACCGGAGGCCCGGGTTGGATGGACAGACAGACGATCGAGGGTCTGAAGCCCATGGGGGGGCGCCCCAAGCCCTTGCCCTCACCAGGTCGAGGCTGCCGTCGCCGCCCGGTCGCCCCCTCTCCGCCTCGGTGGCCCCGGCACAGCGGGCGGACAGACGGACCGCGGCCCCGGTGATGGAGACGCCGCTGGCCTGGGGGGGCCGGCGGCGCCGCGCAGACTCCGCGGCGGAGAGAGGGGCGGGGCCAATGGGGCCTCATTTGCATGACGCCGTGGGGCGGGGACTCGTGGAGTCTCATTAGCATGTGGGGCGGGGCTTCGGTTGCTTAGGGGGCACCGAGCGTGTTAGCACAGATTCGGGAGGGAAAGAGGGGTGGAAGCAAAGAGGGAGCAAAGTGGAAGCAAAGGGGTGAGGGGTGGGCCGCCGGAGGGGAGGGGGCGCGGCTTCCGAGCTGGACCCTGGGCCGCGCCCTTCGCTCGCTGGGCCTTAGTGTCTGCGTTAGGGCAGTAGTGGCCAGGGCCCCCCATAAGAGGCAGGCTCCGGGGCCAGTGTGGAAGAGCCTGCCCCGCCGCGGGGATCTGGACACACGGCCCCTGACCTGGTCATCTCCCCCATGTCGCTTTGCAGGCACAGGAGCAGCCCTGGCACTGAGGAGTAAACGGGGTGGGGGCGGGGCTCGGCACAGGGAGCAGCAGAAGTCGGGGGGTGGGGGAGGGTCTCGCTAGTTTTATTTTCTCTCTGCAGGGGTCTTCAGGGAGAGCAGTCCCGGCTGCTCAGGCTGCAGAGAGAGAGGCGGGGTCAGAAGCTGGCCTGGTCCAGGAGCCCCCCACCCCCACCCCACCCACCGCTGGGCGCTCGGGGCAGGCTAGGAAGGCGGAGCCGGGCGGGGCTTGGGGAGGACCCGCACCGGGTGGGAAGGAGCGGCTCTTGCTGCAGGCTGGCTGATCCGAGTCCGAGTCGGAATCCCAGGACGGGAGCGGAGGGCTCAGGCAGCGGTGCCCTTTGTGGCCTGCTGGAGAGGCCACAGGACTTGCGCTGGTCCTGGCCCTGCCCGCGCGAGTCCTGACCCCGAAGTCCCTTGTGTTATCAGAGATTCTTGATCACCCCCCCCCACTGTCCCTTGGCCATGACCCAGAGTGACCCCCTGCCTGAGATACCAGTGACTCCTGAAACGATTCCCCCCTCCCCATGCTGGACTTGGGGAGTGACCTCCCCTGACTCCGGCCATGTTCAGCCCCCTCACCCCGGAGGCTCGAGGCCCTGGGGCGGGCTCCTGTGGACATGGTGAGGCCGTCGATGGAATTCTGCAGGCCGTGGACGGCGGACCTGCGGGGAGAGGGGGAGATGGGGGCCCCAGGATTCTGTGCCCTGGGGGGGGCAGTAGTAGGAAGAGGCAGACGGATGAGGGTCAGGGGTGAGGCTGGGGCAGGGGCTGCCGGGCATCACCATATGTCACTCAGCTCCTTTTGAAGGTCATCTTTCCAGCAGCCGCCGCCTCCCGGGGCCGCCGCCTCCGTCTCCGGCCAGGCAGATGTCTCGTATCCATGCTGTTTCATCTTGGTCAGGACCTGGGGTAAGGGTGGGGGTGGGGCAGAGCAGCACTATCCTCACAACGATGGTGACCGGGGAGCATTCCACAGCGCTTGTCCCAGGCAGAGCCCCAACGATGTGCCCATTATACAGATAGAGAAACTGAGGCTCAGCCTAGCTAAGAGAAGCGCTTCCGGTCAGGCAGAGCGGGTATAGGAAGCTAGGCTCCAGTCTGATGGAGGAGGCTGACAGAGGCCCACCCCCACGCAGGCTCACCTTGCGGCACTTCACCTGGGTCTTTTGCATCTTCTGGATGTTCACCAGGTTCTCTGAGATCTCCTCTTCCTGCGCCTCTGTGGGGGCAGGGCACTCAGCGGGGACCAGGGGGTGGGGGGGGAAGGAGCCCCTCCAGCCCGTGCTGGTTCCCGCACTCACGGAGCTTCTGGTAAATGAAGGTGACCTCCTCCCGTACCAGCTCCAGTTCCTCCCACAGGAACTTCTTGCTGGGGGGACAGGGCAGCCTAGAAGGACACTCCCTGCCCATGCCCCAGGCCTTCCCCAGCCCCGGCTCTCCCAGGCCCCTAGCTCTTCGACTGCCCATCCCCCCGAGGCAAATGCCCAACCCCTCGTGCACCTGCTGCCCACTTCCCCTCCCGCAGCCCCTCCTCCCCCTGCCCACGACTGTCCCCTCCTCCTAACCTCTATGCTCTCAGCCTCTCCCACCCCTCCGCCTCCATCTCCCTCCCTTCTGGGACCCAACGGCCCACACTCCAGGCTCCTGATCCTCCAGCCTCCTTCTTCATCCCCCCCGCCAGCTGCCTGTCTTCCCTGCCATCTGGTGGCCCCCAGGCAGCACCCCCTCCAGCCCCTGGCTCCCCCAAGCCTCCCAGCCCTTCCTGTGGTCCTCCAAGCCTTCCGCCCCCCGACCCCAGGACCCGTTGGCCCAGGCCTTGGGCTCCCTTCCCTGGCCTTGCTTGCCTCCTTCAGCCTGGACGCTGCCCTCACCCACCTGTCCCGGATCTCCTGGGCCAGCAGCTGCAGGCAGCGGGTGGTCCGGGCCCTCTGCACCTCCTCACTGTCTCGCAGGGTCTTCTGCAGCCCCTGTAGACCTTGGGCCAGCGCCCCATACAGCTCCTGGCGGCCCTGTTCATTGCCCCATTTGTGTCCCTCCTTCTCTCCCTGGCGGCAGCTGGGGCTCAGCATCTCTGCAGAGAGGTGAGACCGGGACTGAGCCCCAACCTCACCTGAGCCCGGCTTTGAACCCAACGTGCCCGACCTTGACCCAGAAGCCAACGGGCCCGGTCCCCACCTTCGAGTTGCTGGATCTTGATCTGCTGTAGGCAGCTCTCCTTCTCCAGCATGGTCACCGAGTGGTTCAGGAACTCGAAGGCCTGGGGGCAAGGGGACCGGGCTTGAGGCGGGGGGAGGAGGGGGGCAGCAGGTGCTGGGGACTCGGTTCACCTTGGTCTGTGCCTGCAGCTGGCTCTTGAGGGACTCCAGTTCACAGCGCAGGAGTTTCTGAGCATCAGGAATCATCATGGTGGACTTAGCTGCGGGCAGAGGAAAGGATGAGCTGGGCCTGGGAGGGGCGGGGGCAAGCGCAGGGCAGAGGCCACCAGTGATTCAGAGTAGGGGTAGGGGTGTGTGGGGGGGTACAAAGCAGGGATCGCTGAGCGTGTCATGGCTGGGCCAGAAGGCGGAGGCAGGTAAGGGACAGGTCTTCCCCACGCTGTCTCGCTGGGGAAGGAGGGTCCTCACCTTTGACTTTGGAAGGGCTGGTCTCCAAGGCTTTCTAAGGAAGGGGGACAAGAGGGAAGTGGAGATTTGTCCCTGGGCTGCCTCTCTGCTCACTCTGACCCAGTATGGGAGGTTGGACGAGAGTCAGGTCTGTGGAATTCTCAGTGTTGCAAACCCTGCGTGCGGGCAGAGCTGCCTCGAGGCACATTCAAGTACCACCTGCTCTGACCTGTGGATGCTCGACCCTGCACTTGTGTGGCTCACCCTCCCCCACACTGTGTGTTGCCTGTAACAACACGCGCCCCAGCAGCCCTGACTCCCACCCAGTGCCACCCTGTCTCTGACTTGGGCTCAGGTCATCATGGCCCTCCTCCTTCCTTGAGGGGCAGATGCATCAGCACAGCCCCAGGTCCACAGACACACAAGCAAAGCGACACTCAGAGACAGTCACAGACACGATCCCACTGAGGACGCAACGCGTGCATTGCTTCCACGCATTCCTTCATGCAGCCATCCATCCATGCTCCAAGGTGCCGGGCGCTCTCCTAGGTACTGAAAACACTCAGCGGGAGGCTCCTGCTGCCCCCACAGCACAGCCCCTTCCCTGTGCCCCCGCAGGGGTGGACGGCTGTGGCTGCCCTGGGATTCCTGGGTGGAAGTGACCTTATGATGATGCTTTCTCAAAAGCTCCTGGTCATTATAGCGTTCTCTGTGCAGATCTTGGGAGGGGAAGGGCGGAGCCCCGTACAGCTGAGGCCCTGAGCCCCACAGTAGTCTCCAGTCTTCTCCCCTCACTGTGTCTTCAGAAGCAGCAGGTGCCAATGTCTCCTGCTCTGGCGTCCTGGACCAGTGAGTGGTACAGTCCAAAGCCTTGTCCGAGGTAGAGCCTAGGGGTGACGGCGTCCTTGAGCAAAAGCCCTGGCCTTGTGTTGCACTCCAGCCCCTCCCAAAGCACCCCGCCCCCAGCCCTAGGGCAGCCCCTCTACGAACCCCAGTACTTCTCACACTTCGCGTTAGCAGGCAAACACGCGTTGGAGGGGGAAGGAGACGAGAAGCGACAGGACAAGGAGTAGTCAGGGTCCAGGGGTAGGCCGGCCAAAAGAGGGTCGCTGTGGGTGGGTGAGGGGGACAGGTGCGGCCTTGAGACCTGCCCCCAGGTTGCAGGCACCCCCCTCAAGCCCTCCCTGATGCCTCTCGATTACAGTGAGAACCAAAAGTGAATCCAAAATGAGGCAGGTGAATGGCTAAAGGCAAAGTCCAAGCGGAAGCCGCAGGAGGTTAACGGGGCAGCTACAGAAGCATGCAAAGCCAAGCCTATGAGGCTGGGCCAGACGGGAACCACCGAGTGTGCACGGGAGAGCCCGGGGAATCCGGTCAACAGGTGTCAGCTGAGTGGCGGGCCCGGGGTAGGTGCTAGGTGAGGCTGGGAAGAGAGGTCTCAGGTCCAGGTCTCACGTCTCTGCCTCCTCCCTCTCCCACTACAGGGAGGCCTGGCACAGAGAGAGAAACCCTGGGACAAGTCTCCAAGTCTGCCTGGGTCACACTCAGCCAGTTTCCCAAAGCTTCTAGAACTTTCTCTGCTTGCCCTTTGCTTCCTGTCCTTCTCTGGGTCTTGTCTGCCTAGAAGATTCCGACACACCCTTCAAAATACTTAGGGGCCAGCATTGTGGTGCAGTGGGTACTGGCATCCCATGTGGGCGCCTGTTCCTGGCCCAGCTGCTCCGCTTCTGCTCCAACTCCCTGCTAATGCCCCCGGGAAAGCAGCAGAGGATGGTCCAAGTGTTGTGCCCCTGCACCCATGTGGGAGACCCGGATGGAGCTCCTGGCTTCCAGGCCATCTGGGGAGTGAACCGGTGGATGGAAGATCTCTCACTGTCTTTCCATCTCTGTAACTCTGACTTTCAAATAAATAGTCTTTAAAAAAAAAATTTTTTTTTTTTGACAGGCAGAGTGGACAGTGAGAGAGAGAGACAGAGAGAATGGTCTTCATTTGCCGTTGGTTCACCCTCCAATGGCCGCCGCAGACGGCGCGCTGCGGCCGGCGCACCGCGCTCATCCGATGGCAGGAGCCAGGAGCCAGGTGCTTTTCCTGGTCTCCCATGGGGTGCAGGGCCCAAGCACTTGGGCCATCCTCCACTGCACTCCCGGGCCACAGCAGAGGGCTGGCCTGGAAGAGGGGCAACCGGGACAGAATCCGGCGCCCCGACCGGGACTAGAACCCGGTGTGCCGGCGCCACAAGGCGGAGGACTAGCCTGTTGAGCCACGGCGCCGGCCAAAAATTTTTTTTTGACAGGTAGAGTTAGACAGTGAGAGAGAGACAGAGAGAAAGGTCTTCTTTCCGTTGGTTCATCCTCAAATGGCCGCTACAGCCCGCGCTGCGCCGATCCGAAGCCAGGAGCCAGGTGCTTCTCCTGGTCTCCCGTGGGGTGCAGGGCCCAAGCACTTGGGCCATCCTCCACTGCCTTCCCGGGCCACAGCAGAGAGCTGGCCTGGAAGAGGAGCCCCGCCTCCCATGCCCCTCCCACCTCAATCATTTCTAGCTCGGTTCCTCCCGGGAGAATTCTTTGGCGAAAAGGGGGCGTGGCCAGCCGTCCGGGCCCCGCCCCCTGGGCCGAGAAGTCTGGGCCTGCCAGGCTCCCGACCCCCTTCCACCCCCACCTACCACATACCACCTGCTCATGCTCGCCCATCAGGGACCGCGAAGCCAGTGCCCGGCTGTGACGCTGAAATTTGATCCCGTGAGGCCACCATCGCTGCAAAACGCGCCGCGGCTGAGGGTGGAGTCACAGAGAGGGGTGTGGCTGGCCTTTTAGCTCCGCCCCCGCCCAGGGCGCCGAAAGCTGCATTGGCGCCTTCCCGGTTCCGTAGCGCTCAGCCGCCGCAATGTAATTGGATAAAAGCCCCAAGTAGGGGGTGGGACTCCAGGCTGGTTTCTGCTAAGCGATTAGTCAGTACCTCAGAGGGCGGGACAAGAGGCGGCACAGCCACGGTTCGGTTGGTTCAGGGCTCGGCCGAGAGGCGGGATGAGTTCTTGGTTGGGGCGGCGCAGCCCACGAGGGGAGGTGGCCGAGGAGGTCCGGGGTCCACTTGGGTGCGCGGGACACAGGTACCGAGCTGGGCCCGTCTGGCGTCTGCGCTGTGTCTCGGCGCCTGGGATCTCGGAGCTTTGGACTGACATCCGGGTTCCCACCCGTGGGGTCAGCCACGCCGAGATGGGATTTGGGGTTCCCAGGATTACATGGGGAGGGGTCTGGGGGGCTGCCGGCGAGGAGGGACCCTTCTGGGTGCTGCAATAAGAGAGGGGGTCTTGGCTGCCGGAACTGGGTCCTAGGGTGATGAGGGGCCGTGGGCTTGAGCTGCTCGGGCTGAAATTGGGGGGCGGGGGTCTCAGAGGCGGCGGGGATGCTGGGGTCCGAGAGCCCGCGCTACTGAAGGCCCGCATTTGAAGAACTGGGGGCTCGGGGGTTGTCACAGAACTGCTCTGGGTCCTCGCCAAGCCCCGTTCCTGCGCTGCTCTCCCCTGGATCGCTGCTGGATTGGCCACGACCTTGGCCCGGTCTAAAGGCCACAGGGCAAAGGTCAAACTCTGAGCCACCCCCCCCCCCCCGTGCTTCCTTCCCAGGACCCCACGATGGAGGAATACGGGGACCCGGGAGGCCTGGTTAAGGTGGTACATCTGCTGGTCCTGGCCGGTGCTTGGGGCATGCAAATGTGGGTGACCTTCGCCTCAGGTAGGGACCCTCGTCCTGGCCTGCAGGGGCACTGGAGGGGGGGAGCCTGGCCTGGACGTGTCCTAAAAACGGGTGTGTGTCCCCCCGCCCCCGCCCCAGGCTTCCTGCTTTTCCGGAGCCTTCCACGACACACCTTCGGCCAGGTGCAGAGCAAACTGTTCCCGTACTACTTCTACACGTCCGTGGGCTGCGCCCTCATCAACCTCTGTCTCGTGGCTCCACAGCGGGCATGGGCTCAGCTCACATTCTGGGAGGCCAGCAAGGTACGTGGGCTTGAAGGCCACTGCCCCCTAGCCACCTGTTCCCCGG
This sequence comes from Sylvilagus floridanus, assembly GCA_949820135.1. Taxonomy (NCBI): domain Eukaryota; kingdom Metazoa; phylum Chordata; class Mammalia; order Lagomorpha; family Leporidae; genus Sylvilagus; species Sylvilagus floridanus. The sequence goes on from OX463229.1 coordinate 9,449,166, forward strand.
ATCTCAGTGAGCACCTGTTGGCGGGGTGGGGGTGGGGTGGGGCTCTATTCTACCTGTGGAGTCAAAGCTGAGCCCTGGATACCTCTGAGCAGTGCACAGCCTGCCCAACCGTCCCCAGCACCTCGGCCACCACCACCACCACCAGTGTCTCTTCACCGGCGGCTTCTCCCTTTCCCTCTCCTGGCTGGGCCTGTAGCCAAGTTGCGGTGACTCAGCTGAGCTGGGGCCCTGACCCCGGCTCATTGTTTAAAACCAGCCCAACTGGGAGCTTACAGTTCCCCACCTGCCCCCTCCACCATGCACATTTCTCCAGCCACAAGGCAAGAACCATCTCTGCTGTGCACTCCCGCCCCCATTATAATCCTGAGACAGGAGGGCATGATGAGTAACCAGGCTGTTTTATTCAACTCCCCGTGGACACAGCGTCTCAGGCTGGGGGGCATCTAACTTGGGGACTTTTGCACCCAGAAGGGAAGGAGGGGGAGGCTGCCCCTGCCCCCGCCCCTATGTGGGCAGCGAGGATGCAGAAGCGACCTCCTTAGGGCCCAGCTTGGCCTTCCGGGCTTAGCTCCTGTTCTCCTCCGGCCGCCACCAGCTCTGCCTGCTGCTTCTGAGCCTCTCGCTGGCCGCCGGCAACGCCCTGTGGTTGGAGCCCCGCACCACGGCCGCCATGCGGGCCCTGCAGGCCGTGGAGAGGGAACACGGCCTCGGCGGGGAGGTGGCCGGCAGCCACCGGGGCCCCGACCCCTACCGCGCGCTGCGGGAGAAGGACCCCAAGTACAAGGCTCTCCGACAGGACTTCTTCCGCTACCACGGCCTGTCTTCCCTGTGTAACCTGGGCTGTCTCCTTGGCAACGGGCTCTGCCTCGCGGGCCTCGCCCTGGGCCTCAGGAGCATCTAGCCTGCGCCCCACCTGTGAATAAAGGAGTTTTTGGAAATGACCACTGCCTGCCGTTTCTGTCCACTGCAGGCCGGGCAGGAGGGCGGGGGGGCCAAGGGCGGTGCCGCGGGCCTCAGTTTCCCCACTCATGTGGCGTGATGACTTGGAGTGACAGCTGTGGCAGCCCCTGAGCCCCCTCCTCTCATACTGCCCATTTATGGAGCACCTGCTGTATGCCAGGCTTGGTGCTAACCATTGCACATGTATTATCGTTGCATGTTAAAAGATTTTATTTATTTTAGCCGGCGCCGCAGCTCAATAGGCTAATCCTCCGCCTTGAGGCGCCAGCACACCAGGTTCTAGTCCCGGTCGAGGTGCCGGATTCTGTCCCGGTGGCTCCTCTTCCAGTCCAGCTCTGCTGTGGCCCCGGAGTGCAGTGGAGGATGGCCCAAGTGCTTGGGCCCTGCACCCCATGGGAGACCAGGAGAAGCACCTGGCTCCTGGCTTTGGATGAGCGCGGTGCGCCGGCCGCGACAGCCACTGAGGGGTGAACCAACAGCAAAGGAAGACCTTTCTCTCTGTCTCTCTCTCTCACTGTCCACTCTGCCTGTCAAAAAAAAAAAAAAAAGATTTTATTTATTTAAAGGCAGAATATAGAGACAGATCTGGGGCTGCTCCAACCCAAAGCCAGGAACCAGGAGCTTCTGGGTCTCCCATGTAGTTCGGGGCCCAAGGATTTGAGCCATCCATCATCTCCTGCCTTACCAGGGAGTGGGACCGGAAGTGGAACAGCCAGGATTCGAACCAGCACCCATATGGGATGCCGGAACTGCAGGTGGTGGCTTAAGCCCTGTGCCACAGCACCTGCTCCTGTGGCTTCTTAACTAATGCGCTGAACGCCACGTCCACGCGTTACATATTCCTCTCCTCACAGCCACAGTGAGAGTAGAGGCTGGCTGATGGGGCCCGGGAGACATTGGGCTGCCGTTACTGGGGGTCTCCCAGCCCTTCCTAGCAAACGCACTTCATCCCCAGGCGTGCACTGGGCTGCGCTGGGTGGGGGGTGCACCGTGCGGGATCAGAGAAGTGGAGACCATATCACGGCCCCGGACCCCCTCCTGCTGGCTTGAAAAACAACCAGGACCCCACTGGGACATGGAGCCGGGGATCTCCTGGGAAAAAGAGGATGAGCTCCCCTAAAAACTGGTAGGGACCCCCTATAATGGGAGAGGGGTCCCCTGAAGCTGGAGGAGTTCTCCCAAAAGACACGGGGCAAGGACCCACAGAGGGGTCAGGCTGCAGGGAGGTTGGCGTTGAAGCCCAGTGGGCAGCGCCCCCGACGCGAGGTGACCCCCTCAGGGGGCGTGCGCCTCGCCCCGCTCCTGCGCTTCCCAGCAGGTGCAGGGGACAGGGGGGCAGAGGGCGGCCTGGGAGCCTGGGGAACAAAGGGGGGGCTGCAGGGCCGCCTCTTCCCTCGCCCCCACCCAGCTGGGCTCAGTGCTGAGCACTCCTGGGGCATGGGCCACCACCTGCAATGCAGGCATCCCATTTGGATGCCGGTTCGAGTCCTGGCTGCTCCACTTCCGATCCAGCTCCCTGCTAACGCGCCTGGGAGATCAGCAGAGGATGGCCCAAGTGCTAGGGCCCCTGCACCCATGTGGGAGACCCGGATGGAGCTCCTGGCTCCTGTCTTCTGTCTGGCTTAGCCCAGCCCTGGCCGTTGCGGCCATCTGGGGAGTGAACCAGAGGATGGAAGACCTCTCTCTGTGTCTCTCTTCTTTCTCTGTACTCTGACTTTCAAATAAATAAATCTTTTTTAAAAAAATCTTTGCAAACTCCCAGTACCCTCACACAACTCTGCAGCAGTGTTTGACGGATGGGAAACGTGGTGGGGCTGGGATTCGAAACTGGGATCCAGAGTTTGCGCCGTTAACCGCTGGGCACAGAAGTCTGGGGAAATGGAATTAAAGGATAAAATTTGGTGCAAACCTCTTTTTATAATCCATGCTTAGTCCCCGCCCCGCCCCTGACTCGGCCCCGCCCCGTCTTCCCTGAGGAGCGGCCCCTCCTTTCCGACCTGGGCGGAGCCCGCGCAGGATCCGGGTGGCTGCGGGCGGCGGCGGCGGCGGCGGCGGCGGAGCCGGGGTCTCGGCCGGGGCCAGGCTGCAGCGAGGTCGGCGTCGAAGTCCAGCGGGCAGCGGCCCCGACGCGAGGTGACCCCCTCGGAGGGCGCGCGCCTCGCCCCGCCCCTGTGCTTCCCAGCAGGTGCAGGGGACAGGGGGGCAGGGGGCGGGCCGGGGGCCTGGGGGAACAAAGGCGGGGCTGGAGGGCCGCCTCTTCCCTCGCCCCCACCCAGCTGGGCTCAGCGGGCGAGCGCTCCTGGGGCGCGGGCGGGCGGGGAGCCCAGCTGGGCACTCGCGAGGAAACCATATGGCGATGGGGGAAGCTGTCCAGGGCCCGTGCACCGGCTGGGGCGCCCCAAATCCAGTGCCCGGGAACAGAGCCGAGCCCCCCAGACACCCTCACCTGGTGTCAGGCGTGAGGGAGGGGCAGCAGCTGCTGACAGATGGACTGAAGCTGGGGGCTTGGGGCTCCTTCTCCGCACGGCCTCCTGCCTCCAGCCCCCCCCCCCCCTTCGAACTCGTTCTCCCGGAACGCGGGGTGGGGCCGACTGGGTCCAAGTTTAAAATGAACAAAAGCCCCAAAGGCGGTTGAGAAATGGCTTTGCCAGGGCGTCCTGGCGTCCAGGCGTTCTGCAGTGTCGCTGAGCTGTGTGCGGGGAGCCGCAGACACATCCCTGGGACGGGAATGAGGGCTGAGGGTGCGTCCCGGAGCCGGACCGGGCAGCGGGTGGGAGTGGGCGCGGGTCCCAGCAGCCCAGTCCCCGGGGGAGGTGGACGTGGTGCTTATGTGTCGGGGGGGGGGGGGGAGGAGTGTGATGGCTGCTTTGTGGGGGGCTGGGCTGGCTTCCTGGGATTGAAGACTCTCACTCCTGCCTCCTTGGGCTGGGCCGGGCTGGGCTGAGTCAGCCTTGGCCGCATAGGCACAGGCCCAGCCTCTTTGGCAAATAGGAAACAGCAGGTTCCACCTGGGGCTGGACCTGGGGGTTTCAACCTAGTCTGTATCCACAGAAACCCCCTTCACGCTGAGGGTGAGGGAGGGGGCTCATGGCTCGGCTTGGGTGGGGGCAGGGCAGGCGCCCCATCGGCGAACACCTGCCAAAGTCAATACCAAGGTCTTGATGGGGGGGAGGCTCTAGACAGCTGGCAGTACCCCCCCCAGCTCACACCTGGGCCATGCCAGCTGCTCACCTGGGGCAAAGTCCACACCTGCACCTCCTGCGGAGACAGGTGCTCAGCTGCTCTCCCAGGAGGCACCTGTGTGCCCACCCCTCACTCTCCGCCCTGCTTTATTTGCAAAAGACTGATTTACTGGGAAGGCAGAGTAACAGAGAGAGGAGAAGAGAGCGTCCATCTATTGGTTCATTTCCCTACATGGCTGCGGCAGCTGGGCTGGGCCAGGCGGGAGCCAGGAGCTCCATCCGGGTCTCCATGGGGATGTGGCAGGAGCTCAAGCTCCCAGGCGCATCAGCAGGGAGCTGGATTGGAAGTGGAGTGGCCAGGACTCCAACCAAGCCCTCCGATATGGGAGGTGGGCGTCCCAAGCAGTGGCTTAACCCGTGGCGCCACAAGATCCCCCCCACACTCTGGCCTTGCATTCGAACCTTTCGCCAGGTGCACACTCGCCCCTAACAACAAAGGACATGCAGATACAGAGAGCAACTGTATTTATTAGCACCAACCATACGCCAATACGTGAGGACCATACGATGTCTCCTCATCTCTATCTGCATGAATTAGCTCCCGCTGGAAACTAATGAGACCTCCCCCAGGGTGGGCTTTTCCTGTCCCCCACACCTGTGTCTCTGCCAAGAGCAGGGACTGGCATGGAGGAGCTGCTTAAGGAGTGTTTGTTGAGCGAATAAAGAAACTCACTTGGGGCTCCCAGCCACGCACCCTTGCAGGTAGTGACTCTGACCACGCCTCCTGCCTCCCGGGGTCACCTGGTCTCCACGGGCTGGCGCCATAACCTGAACCCGTTTCCCAGAGCGTACAGTAACTGGTGTTTGATTCCCCACTCAGGGCTTCGGTCTCTCCCTCTGGAGGCTTTCGGGGGGCTGCCGCCGGGATGGCTTCTGCAGGAGACCCCCCCGCGGGCCCCCGGGATGCCGCAGACCAGAACTTCGACTACATGTTCAAGATTCTCATCATCGGGAACAGCAGCGTGGGCAAGACCTCCTTCCTGTTCCGCTACGCCGACGACTCCTTCACGCCCGCCTTCGTCAGCACCGTGGGCATCGACTTCAAGGTCAAGACCGTCTACCGCCACGACAAGAGGATCAAGCTGCAGATCTGGGTGGGGGTCCAGCCTCGGGGAGGGGCCGGGCATGAAGGGGAGCGGCATATTAGTTTTGAAACTTTTTTCCTTCATTTTAATTATTCATTTGAAAGGCAGAGAGAGAGGAGAGAGAGAGAGAGAGAGATTGATTGATTGATCTTCCACCCGCTGGTTCACTCCCCAAATGCCCACAACAGCCAGAGCTGGCCCAGGCTGATGCCAGGAGCTCCATCCGGGTCTCCCACGTGGGTGGTGGGGGCCCAGGCACTTGAGCCGCCACCTGCTGCCTCCCAGGGTGCATCAGAATTAGTCGCAGGTCTGGGACTTGAACCCAAGACACTGTAACCTCAGCTATGGTGTCGCAAGCGGCTCCTGCCTGCTGTGCCTGGGCCGGGGGTGATTCTATTCCTTGGCGTCTGCTCATGGCACGTTTGAGGGCCTGGTGACCTGGGTGCCCCCATAGAATCAAGCCCAGGGACCCCCGCGGAGCCTGCCCCTCCCCTGCCCAGCCCAACACGGTGTCAGGAGGCCGCCCTCCGGCCCAGGCGGCTGCTGTCTGTGGTCTTGAAGTTGGTTTTTGGAAATGAGTTTGGGGGTCGGGGGCTCATGGGTCTATGAGAGGCCCAAGACCCTCAGACAGGAAGTCCCTCAAGATCAAGGACGAATCCATGCCTCCACCATCAGACTGGGGCTGTGAGTGTAGACCCGGGCCTCCACCATTAGACTAGAGGCTGTGCAGGGAACTCCATGTCTCCACCATCAGACTTGAGCCTGAACTGGCAACCCACGTCTCCACCATCAGACTGGGGATGTGAATCCAGACTTGTGTCTCCATCATCAGACTAGGGCCTGTACTGGCAACTCCGTGTCTCCGCCATCAGACTGGGGCTGCGGGGCGGGGCCCTGGGCGGCCCCTGACGCTGCTGTCTCCCCAGGACACGGCCGGCCAGGAGCGGTACCGCACCATCACCACGGCCTACTACCGCGGGGCCATGGGCTTCCTGCTCGTGTACGACGTCGCCAACCAGGAGTCCTTCAACGCCGTGCAGGACTGGTGAGCACTTGCTGACCCCTGACCCCTGCCCTCTACCCCGACCCCCTCTGTCTCACAGCCCGCACTCCGCAGGGCCACGCAGATCAAGACCTACTCCTGGGACAACGCCCAGGTCATCCTGGTGGGCAACAAGTGTGACCTGGAGGACGAGCGGGCTGTGCCTGCTGAGGATGGCCGGAGGCTGGCTGACGACCTGGGTGAGTGCGGGCCCCGGCCCTGCGCCTGCCCGCCTCCTGCGAGGCCCGCGTCCAGCCGTCCCTGTCGGATGTCACAGAATTCACCCCCGGGGGCTCCCCAGCTGCCCACACCCTGGAACCTGGTGGTTTTGCCTTGCGATCCTCCGATGGGGTGTGTGTGTTTGGGGGGGGACTGGTCTGTGGCACCGCAGGTTAAGCCCCAGCGGTGACACCACCATCCCGTATCAGAGCCCTGTCCAAGTCCTGGCTGCTCCTCTTCCAATCCAGCTCCCTGGGGAAGCAGCAGGTGATGGCCCAAGTGCCTGGGCCCCTGCACCTGCGTGGGGGACCCGGATGGAGCTCCTGGCTCTGCCTGGCCCAGCCCTGGCTGTTGCTGCCATTTGGGGAGTGAACCACTGGATAAAGACCTCTCTGCCTCTCTCTCTCTCTCAATCTGTCATGCTGCCACTCAAACACATAAATACATCTTTAAAAAATAATTGGTGGCTGGCACCGTGGCTCAACAGGCTAATCTTCTGCCTGCGGCACCGACACACCGGGTTCTAATCCTGGTCGGGGTGCTGGATTCTGTCCCGGTTGCCCCTCTTCCAGGCCAGCTCTCTGCTGTGGCCAGGGAGTGCAGTGGAGGATGGCCCAAGTGCTTGGGCCCTGCACCCCATGGGAGACCAGGAGAAGCACCTCGCTCCTGCCATCGGATCAGCGTGGTGTGCCGGCCACAGCGCGCTTGCCTCGGTGGCCATTGGAGGGTGAACCAACGGCAAAAGGAAGACCTTTCTCTCTGTCTCTCTCTCTCACTGTCCACTCTGCCTGTCAAAAAAAAAAAAAAATGGTGCAGGGGGTGCAGGGGGTTAGGCATTTGGCCCAGGAGTAAAAATGCCAGTTACAATGCCGACATCCCCGAGGGCCTGGGTTCTGTCCCCAGCTCCGGCTCCCGGCTCCAGCTCCCCGCTAATGCAGGTCCTGGCAATGGCAGTGACAGCTCAAGTTCCCGCCCACACAGGAGACCTGGGTGGAGCTCCCAGCCCCTGGGTTCAGCCCGGCCCAGCCTTGGCCATTGACGGATCTGGAACATTGACAGATCTCTCTCTAGCTGTTAAATATACTAATCTTTTGAAGATTTATTTTATTTACTGGAAATGCAACGTGACAGAGAGAGAGAGAGAAATCTTCCATCTGCTGGTTCACTCCCCAGATGGCTGCAATGGGCCAGGCCAAAGCCGGGAGCCAGGAGCTCCATCCAGGTCCCCCATGGGGGTGCAGGAGTCCCAGCACTCAGGCCATCCTCCACTGCTCTCCCAGATGCATCAGCAGGGGGCTGGATCAGAAGTGGAGCAGCTGGGACTCGAACTAGCACTCTGACACGGGGTGCCGGCCTCGCAAGTGGTGGCCCGACCTGCTGTGCCATAGCGCTGGCCCAGGGGATGGTGATGTTGTTACAACAGAGTGTGTGTGTGTGTGTGTGTGTGTGTGTAACTGTGTTATTGTGTCTATATATGTATGTGTGTCTGGGTGTACATATGTGTGTATATATGTAGCTATGTGTGTCTTGTATGTCTCTGTGGGTATGTGTGTCTGTGTATATGTGCGTATGTTGCATGCATGTGTCTATGTATCTCTGCATATGTTTATGCATGTTTGTGCAACCATGTGTTTGTATATGTATGTTTGTGTGTTATCTGTGTGCATGTGTCTGCATGTGTCTCTGTGTGTACATGTTTTTGCACGTGTGTTCTGTGTATGTGTACATATGTGTTATCTATGTGTGTCTCTGTGTGTACACGTGTCTGTGTGCATGTATATGTGTGTATGTGTCTCCTCTGGTCTCCCACTTCCTACAACTTCAAAATTCATTTGTATTTACTTGAAAGGCAGAACGACAAAGAAATAGAGATTTCCCAGTGTGCAACAGCCAGGGCCGGGCCAGGCTGAAGCCAGGACCCAGGAGCTCCATCCAGGTCTCCCACGTGGGTGCAGGGCCCAGGGACTTGGGCCATCGCCTGCTGCCTCCCAGGGTGCGCCTCAGCGGGGGGCCGGAGCCCCAGGCCCTCTGACCAGGGGTGTGGGGCTCCCAGGCTGCATATTAACTGCTGTGCCAAACGCCAGCCCTCGGCTCCACCCCAGAAGCCCGGAGAAGGGGCCAGCGCTGTGGCACAGCAGGCGAAGCCCCCGCCTGCCACGCGGGCGTCGCATCTGAGTGCCACTGCACAGCAAACCGCAGCCGAGGTCCCAGCTCAGGCCCTGGCCCCTGGGGGGGGCAGGGGGAGGGGGCGGGGTCTCAGCAGTTGTTCTCCGCCCCCGCCCCCCCCCCCCCGCACGTGTGCGTCCAGGTTTCGAGTTCTTCGAGGCCAGCGCGAAAGAAAACATCAACGTGAGACAGGTCTTCGAGCGCCTGGTGGACTCCATCTGCGAGAAGATGAACGAGTCGCTGGAGCCCAGCTCCAGTCCCGGCAGCAACGGGAAGAGCCCCGCCCTGGGGGACGCCCCGCCCCCGCAGCCCAGCAGCTGTGGCTGCTAGAGGTGGTCCCAGCCGCCCCCCAGCCCAGCCCAGAGACTGGGAGCAGGCGTGAACCACAGGGGCTGGCTCCGAGCTCAGGGCTCCCCATTCCCTCCCGTCCCCACCCCAGCTCCTGCATGCCTGGCCCTCCCTGTGCCACGGGGAAGGGGGGACGCTCCGCCCTGCCTTGCAGCCCCCCGGGGGGGAGGGGCTTGCTGCTTTCCCAGGCAGCCACCAGAGGGAGGGGGGCCTCCATGGTGACTTGCTGTGCCCTGGGCATGGACTGGCGCCACAGACGTGGCCTCGTGCTGGGTGGGTCGTCCGGGTTCATCCTGCAGGCGGCTCCCGTTTCTCAGGTCCCCTCCCCCCAGCCCTTGCACCTGCCCTGTGGATCTCAGACCCCAAGGGCTCCGAGACCGAGACCAGAAGCAGGTGTCGGCCCAGGCAGCCCCCGCTTAAGGCTTCTGAAATCAGTGTTAGCCCAGCACGGCCTTCTACAGAGGGGCCAGGGCGTCCGAGACCCCTGTCCCCGGCTTCAGGACCCCCACAAGTGCCTTCCACGCTTCGCCAAGACTCGCCAGGACCTACCACTGTGCTTGCTGGTTTCCCCACGCGTCTCCAGCCTCGACCTGAATTCTAGAACAGTCTGGCTGCATCAGGCAGGATGGAGAATTCGCTGGCCCCTAGCATTCCCGCGCATGCGGTTTTCGGCCAGGAGTTGACCTCAGAGCCCAGAGACTGGGCCCCTTCCTGTCCGGGCCTCACTGTGGGGTTTGAAGCAAGATATTTCCAAACCTGACATCCTGCTAGGAAAGGGGGTTGAGCAAGTCTGCACAGCACTTGCCGGGTGAATTTCTGATACAAGGGCGGGGCTCCCCCAGTGGGAGTGCCCTTGGGGACCCCCGTGTGGGTTTCCCGAGCTGTGTTGTAAGCAGGATCCAGTCAGTGACTCTTTAAGCTAATTGAGGAGTGCGGGTTGGGGAGAGGAGTGAGGGAGCAGAGTTGCCGCTTGCGTGTTGTGGACACGCGTGGGAGAGGCAGGACCTGCGCTGGTGGGGGATGGGCTGAGGGGCCTCTGTGGATTCTCCCAGCCTCTGCAGCTCGGCCTCCACCTGGGGGCCCTGGCTCAAGTTCAGATTTGCTGACCCCCTGCGGGGTTTGAACCTTAAAACATCAAAGTGAGACTGTCTCCTATCCCAATAAATTAGGTAGCCCTGGTAACACAGGACAGAGTGAAGGCACAAAGCAAGGAGGGGCTCCGAGAAGTTGCCACGGGATCTGAATTTTGGTTGGTTGCTTCCACACAGAGACCGGAAGTCGGGCAGCTTGCTGGGAGCCCAGGGTCCAGCTGGCGGGTCTTTGCATGTTCAACTAGAACACCTTTGGCTGCACCTTGCGCTTCTCGGCTTTCTGGTCGGGGAGGGTTTTTCAACAAAGTAGCCACAGAGAGGCAGGGAGAGGAGCTGCCTTGGGGATTGGCTCCAGACCGGAAATAATGTGTGACAATGTATTTGTTGTTGTTGTTTTCTTCTAAAATAAGACAAGTCTTTCATTTTATGATGGGGGTGGGGTGGAGGACCACCATCCAGACGGTCTCCGGGGATCCAAAACCAAAGTCCCGGCACCCATCACAGCCGGGGGAGGAGGTTGAGTTTGCAAACAAAATTAAACCAAAGGCCGTGGGAAAAATCCCTCCCCAGCGCCCCCGCTGGGGAGGGGAGGGGCCGCCACCTGCCAGTGGCTTCTTATCAGTAGCTGTTGGCAGCTCCTGTCCTGGGCTGTGAAGGTTTAGGGCTTTTTTTTTTTTTTTTTTTTTTTGCTTTATTTTTGGCTTCTTTGGGGATTCGTGTCCTCGCTTTCCCACTCCACTTAAACGAGTCAGTGAAGAAACTCGGTCTGCGTGTGTGTGTAGGAGCCAGTTCTGCCTCTGGCTGCTGTCCCCCACCCTGTGCAGAATTAAAGCTGCCTCCTCCAAAGGCCTTGGTTGTTGATTTCCATTGGTGCCGCGGGGCGGGGCTCCAGGGCTGTTCACCGGGAAGTGCAGTGTCCGTCCCACTGAGTCTAGAAAGTCCCACAGCGAGATCAGTGTTTCCCCGGCAAACCCCGGCAAGAAGTCTGTTCGCGACACTAGCAGAACACCCACGCGTGATGAGGAAAAGGTTTCTTTTGGCTCCAGTTCTGGGAGTGGAAGGCGGAGGGGCTGCTCTGTGTGTGGTGATGGCCCGAGAGACGCAGCATGGTGTCGCCGTCTCTTCTCTGAGTCTTGGGTGTTTTTTCCTCATTGGAGAGGTAGAGGTTTTCTATCTGCTGGTTCGCTCCCCAAATGCCCACACCAGCCAGGGCTGGGCCAGGGCGAAGGCAGGAGCCAGGGGCTCCACCCGGATCGCCCACGTGGGTGGCGGGGCCCCAGCCCTTGAGCCACCACTGCTGCTTTCCCAGGGTGTTCGTGGCTCGGAGGCAGAGCAGCCAGGACGCTGCCAGGGTGGCCCCTCTCCCAGCTATGCTGAGATACACAGCGAAGTGGGAAGCCAGGCACGGAGCCCTCCGGTGCCGTGGACACTGGCAGGTCTCCTGCCCAGCCGCACGCCTGGGAAGGCAGGGGCTTGGTCTTGTTCACCGCCACGCCCAGCTCTGTTTAATAAAAAAATATTTGGTCTCCACCGCTTCCTGGCAAGCAGGTCTGAAAACTCTTGCAATCCCTGGGGAGAGAAAAGCGGCTTTTGTATGCTGGTGAGGTGGCAGGGGTGGGGGCTTCATGCCAAAGAGACAGAAGCAGGGTGAGGGCGTGGAGTGGGGTGGGTGCGGGGCATAGTGGGCAAGGTGCCCCATTCCACATAAGAGGGCCTGGGTTCGAGTCCTGGCTCTCCTCCTGACTCCAGCTCCCTGCTGTTGTCGCCCTGGGAGACACAGGTGATGGCTCCAGTCCCTGGTCCCCTGCCACCCACAGGGGAGACCCGGATGGAGCTCCTGGCTCCTGGCTCAGCTGGCCCAGCCCTGGCTGCTGCAGCCATTTGCAAAGTGAATCAGCGATAGATCTATCTCTCTCTCTCTCTCTCTCTCTCTCTCTCTCTCTCTCTCTGCCTTTCAAGTGAATATTTAAAAAAAATATTTTTCATTTTATTAGAGATATCAGAACCTGCTAGACCACAGAGGCCTGACGGGTCCCTGGGCCTGATCCCCCACACCTAATGAAACCGGGTGCACATGGATCATCTAGAAGCTACTGGAATGTTCCTTGCTCGGGAAAGCCTCGAACCTGGGAGGTTCCAAACTGCTAAGACCATGGTGCACTGCGCACGGTCAGCTTCACCAGGCGGCCTCTCTGCACACCCCCCACCCACCTTGTCGGGGTCCCTGCAGTGCTCTGCCCCTCCCCCAACAAGCCCCTTAAGAAGGGGCCCTGCCTGCTTTGGACCCCTGCCCTCTGTCCTGGCAGGCTCAACCCCCCCAACTCTCTGTACCCCCATCATCCTGTCCCCCTAAAATAAAGCCTTCTCTAACTAGCTGCCTCCTCACCTCCTTCCAACCCTAAAATCCCAAAACCGAACATCTGCTGGGTCACCCTCCAAATGGCCACAGCAGCCAAGGCTGGGCTGGCAGAAGCCAGGATGGAGGCCCAGGAGCTCCATACGGGTCTCCCACAGCGCCATAGCTGCCTCCCAGGGTGCGCATGTGCAGGGAGCTGGCATGGGGGCAGAGCTGGAATTTGAACCCTGGCGCCCAGTGTGGGGTGTGGGTATCCCCAGTGGCCTCTTGATTGCTGCCACAGACTCATCACCATGGTGACACCGTCTGTCGGTCCCCGTGTTGGGGTTCTGAGACCACCAGGAGCCTGCTTTGCTTTCATCAGGCTGTTGTATCACTGACCAATCCAAGGAGAGCCACGGGCACTGTGGACCAATCACGGACCTGCACACACTGTTGGACCTCCCAATTACTGAGATGCCCACTTGTTCGGGAGGACGCCCAAAGATCCAGACTCCAGACGAGTTGATGCAAAACGCACGAGGATTTTATTGAACATTTGCGCAAACAGGCCCTGACCTCAGGCGGTGAGGAGCCCCGAGTGGCAGTTACACACTGGTTATATAGGCAACGAATTAGCATATTGCTAATGCGCATGTGTAAAATGCAGGCGGAGAGTGCAGAGGTGTTACAGGATTGGTCAGCTCGGAGGGACAATATGGGAGAATGCTGGTGAAGAATGCTGGCGGAGAGTGCTGGTGGAGAATGCTGAGGTGGCACGGGATTGGCTGGTTCGGAGGGACAATTAGCATATGGGAAAATGCTGTCGAAGAATGCTGAGGGAGAATGCTGAGGTGTTACAGGATTGGCCAGTCGCAGTGACATCATAAGTGCGCGCCTAGAGACTCTCTGAAGGGGAGGGGTAGCTCTGCTCTGGGCGGGGATTGTCTTTTCCTTCCCAGAGAATGTCCTGCCCGCTAATCTCTGGGGAACATCTAACTTTTTAAGAAACCCCTGGTATTTGCCCAGGCCTAATTTCTTGTCCCTCCCCCCCATAAGGGTCCTTCAACACAAGCTGAACACGCCCCTCCCAGCCGCGGCTTCAGTCCATAGCACCCCTCACCTTGGCGCCCTCGGGAGCCGGGGATTAAGCAATGGTTGCCTGGACCCCCTGCTGTCTTGCTCAGCTGCTTGCTCGGCGAATGGCCCCAGGCTTGTGGATCCTGCACAGCACCAGCCCCAATACCTATCTTTTTTTATATGAAAGGGAAAGGGAGAGAGAGAGAGAGAGAGAGGTCTTCCATCCACTGGTTTGCTCCCCAAATGGCCACAACAGCCAGGGCTGGGCCAGGCTGAAGCCAGGAGCCTGGAACTCCTTCCAGGTCTCGCATGTGGGTGCAGGGCCCAAGCACTTGGGTCCATCTTCCACTGCCTTCCCAGGCCACAGTAGCAGAGAGCTGGATCAGGAGCTGAAAGAGGAGCAGCCGGGTCCAGAACCGGCGCCCATATGGGATGCTGGCGCACCAGGCTGGGGCTTTACCCGCTGCAGCACAGCGCCGGCCCCAGAGAATTTTATTTATGTGAGAGGTAGAGCTACAGACAGGGAGAGGGACACACTCACACATACACAGAGAGAGAGAGAGAGAGAGAAGAGAGAGAGGTCTTCCATCCACTGGTTCACTCCCCAGTTCGCTCTGACGGCCAGAGCTGCGCCGATCTGAAGCCAGGAGCCAGGAGCTTCCTCCAGGTCTCCCACATAGGTGCAGGGGTCCAAGGACATGGGCCATCTTCTACTGCTTTCCCAGGCCATAGCAGAGAGCTGGATCAGAAGTAGAGTAGCCGGGATTGCCTGCGTTGTGGCTCAACGGGTTAATCCTCCGCCTTGTGGCGCCGGCACACCGGGTTCTAGTCCCAGTTGGGGCGCCAGATTCTGTGCCGGTTGCCCCTCTTCCAGGCCAGCTCTCTGCTGTGGCCAGGGAGTGCAGTGGAGGATGGCCCAAGTGCTTGGGCCCTGCACCCCATGGGAGACCAGGAGAAGCACCTGGCTCCTGGCTTCGGATCAGCGCGGTGCGCCGGCTGCAGTGGCCATTGGAGAGTGAACCAACAGCAAAGGAAGACCTTTCTCTCTGTCTCTCTCTCTCACTGTCCACTCTGCCTGTCAAAAAAAAAAAAAAAGTGTAGAGTAGCCAGTTGAACTGGTGCCCATACGGGATGCTGGCACTGCAGGCAGCGGCTTAGTGCCGGCCCCAAAAGAGCCCTTTTAAGCAGCTTGTTGGGGGAGGGCAGAGCACCGTAGAGACCCCAACAAGATAGCGGGGGGGTGTGCAGAGCAGAGAGGCCGCCTGGTGAAGCTGACCGTGCACAGTGCATGGTCTTAGCAGTTTGGAACGTCCCGGGTGTGGGGCTTTCCTGAGCAAGGAACATTCCAGTAGCTTCTAGATGATCCATGTGCACCCGGTTTCATTAGGCGTGGGGGATCAGGCCCATGGACCTAATGGGTTTGGTCAGGCCTCGTGGCCCAGCAGGTTCTCACACTTGGGAGCCCACATCCCGTGTGGGAGTGGACACTGGAGTAGACCCAGCTTCCTGTCCTGCCCCTGCCTACAACAGCAGGAGACGGGCTAGGCTGAAGCTGCGAAGCAGCATCCAGGTCTCTTCTCCCGGCCCCCCATCCCCGTGGGGGGCAGGCACCCAAGGACTGGAGCCATCAGCGCTGCTGTCCCCCAGGGTGTGTGTTAGCTGGAAGCCGGGGACTTGGCCCTCCTCCACGGCTTTCCCAGGCGCATTGGCAGGGAGCTGGACCAGGAGTGGAGCAGCCCGGATTCAAACCGGTGCCTTTATGGGGTGCTGGCTCTGCAGACGGCCGCTCAACCTGCTCCGTCTGCTACAGCGCCGCCCCCGGCCCCAACCAAGTGGCTTCTTCACCACTGCACCAAATGCCCGCCCCGCTCTGCCTTTCCATATGGCAGCGAGCAGCCATCCCCCTGGGCATTCGCCGCCGGCAGTGGTGCGGAGTTAAAACTCGGGAGACGGGAGTTGGCGGGACAGGGGCTCCCGGCATGGTTTAATGATCAAAGCGAAGCCACGCTCCCAGCAGGCGAGGGCCCGGCGCTGTCTTCCCCTTGCCTGGGCTCAGCCCAGCTTCACGAACAGCAGCAAGGTGGCCAGGACGCCTGGCAACTGAAACGGGAGAAGGAGGAGACGCTGGACCAGCGCTGCAGAGCCCCGGACCTGATGAAACCAGAGATGCGGCCAGCGGGGCCGTCTCCCAGCAGGGCGGAGCCGCTCTGCATCGCGCTGGGCCCGCTGACGCCCCGAGCCAGCACCTCGTGCGGATGGAGGCCTTGTAACGTCCTTCAGAACCTCTCCCCTCCAAGTCCTGAGGACTACATTTCCCACACACCCCTGAGCCTGGACTTCCTGTTAGATTTGACCAATAAGAAGCCCCTACCTTCCGACTTCCTGTTAGGGCTGGCCAATAGGAAGCTCCTGCCCTCTGGATTGGACAACAGGAAGCCTTTACGCTTTGACTTCCTGTTAGGTTGAACCAATAGGAGGCCCTTACCGTCTGACTTCCTGTTAGGTGTGGCCAATAGGAGAGCCTGGGCCAGGTGATCCCTTCCCACTCCCTTCTCTCCAAGATCCTCAGCGCTGTATGGCCACCATCCGTGGGGCTCAGCTCTTCGCTGGTTTGCTCCCCTAGATGCTTGCGACAGCCAAACCCAGGAGGCGAGCACTCCCCCCCCCCCCCGGTTCCCCCGTGGGCGGCGGGGACCCATCACCCGCTGCCTCCCAGGTCCGCTCGGGGACCCGGCTGCGCCAGTGGAGACGGGGCCTCTCCACCAGGGCTTCGCCGCTGGCCGCGTGCCGCCCTCACCCCAACACTGGGTGAACTCTCTGTAGGGTGTGAGGTAGGGGTCACGTGCCCCCGCATAGCCCGCAGTCCCAGCACCGTCCGCCCCCAAGCCTGCGCTCGCCTTGGCGTTGTCTGGGCATCCTTATCAGACATCAGTTGGCCGTGAATGTACTGGCTGCGGCTGGGCCAGGCTGACTGCAGGAGCCAGGAGCTCCATCCGGGTCTCCCACGCAGGTGCAGGGGCCCCAGCACGTGGGCCATCTTCCACTGCTTTCCCAGGTCCCTTAGCGGGGAACTGGATGGGAAGTGGAGCAGCCGGGACTCGAACCGGCGGCCGTATGGAAGCCGGAGCCGCAGCAGCAGCGTCACCTGCTACACCACAACGCCCGGCATTTGCTGGTGGTTAAGCTGCCGCTGGCGATGCCTGCAGCCTCATTAGAGGCTCTGGGTTCAAATCCTGGCTCCACCTGCCATGCCAGCTCACTGCTCATGCACACCTTGCGTCGAGGGAGCAGGCGCTGCCCCAAGTACTTGGGTTTCTGCCGCCCAGGTGGGAGACCTGGCTCTCGGCTTCAGCCTGGCCCAGCCAGGCCGTCCTATCACCGACCAGTCCAAGGAGAGACCTGCATGTAAGCGGAGTGTGCACCCCAGGGCCTTTGCATGAGCTGTCTCCCCCTTGTCGTCCTCCCTCTACGCAAACAGCTTTCCCAAGGCGGCTGTCACTGCCACCTCCCCAGGGAGGCCCTCCTGGCTTCCTCCCCTTCCCCATCGTCAGCCTGTTTCTACTTCACCCGAATGCCCCACTCGAATGTCGGCTCCGCTACGGCGGGGGCGTTTGTCTTCTGTTCACTGCCGTGCCAGACAGTGCACGGTATACAGCAGGTGCTTAACACAAGAGCCAGGTCTTACCTGTGTCCCGGCTGCCCCCAGCAAGCCCCCGCATAGCATGAAGCTGTGAGCCTTGGTGATTTTCAGGAGCTTGGAGAAACAGCCCTGCGGACACGAACAGTCGGTCAGGAGCTGGGGCTGCCTCCGCCATGCAGGCCACTCGGATTTCTCTCAAAGAGAAGGGGATCATGCCCTGAGGGCCTGGGTCTCTTCCCACCGGTTCCTTTCCCCAGCTCTATCCCAGCGTCTTCCCTGGTCTCCTTGCTGCCCCCACCCAGTGCATGCCGCGTACCCCTCCCCCGCTCCGTGCTGCCAGCCTGTGTGATTTGGTGGGTTTCCCCGTGCCTCAGTATCCCCATTTACAAATGAGACCCACAGGCCCCACCTCCCGGGGATTTTGTGAGGATGAAAAGAATCCACATGGAGTGCGTCGTTGTGGCTGGATCCATGGCTAGCGTCCAGCATCTTAGTTATCCCTGGGTGCTCTTTACATAGGAAAGCAGGGCCCATGGGCATTTAGCACCTTCTCAGCCCTTTGTTTTCTCATTCACTCTGCACTATTTTATAGATCAGGCTGAAGCTCAGAGGAGTGGGAGCCAGCGGTGGGGAGCAGGCCAGCCACCCCCAGGTGGGTGAGCGCCCTCCCTCTCTGGGTCGCTGGCAAGGCCATCTTCTGGATGCTTGGGCCACTCGGTTCACGGCCTTCCCCTCTACAATTTTACATTTGTTCGGGCCGGTGCTGTGGCACAGGGGCTAAGCCACCACCTGCATCGCCGGCATCCCCTATGGGCACCAGTTCGAGCCCCGGCTGCTCCACTTCCCATCCAGCTCCCTGGTAATGCGCCTGGGAAGGGAGTGGAAGGTGGCCCAAGTGCGTGGGCCCCTGCACCTGTGTGGGAGACCCGGATGGAGCCATCCTCAAGTTCACTCCCCAAATGGTCACAGCTGAAGCCAGGAGCCGCGTGCTCCATCCGCTGCGCCCCGCAGCCGAGCCCCGAGTTACCCCCTGGTGGATGACGGCCGTGGACGTGTTGTGCCCGTCGCAGGCCGCGGTGCCCACGGATTTACAGCAGCCCCTGGGGTAGCTGTGGCCGGTGGTCTTCGCAAAGTTAGAGCCCGAGAAATCCGTGTAGTTGTTCACCCCGCAACACTTGAGCTGGAGACACAGGAGACACAGGGCAGGCGCTTCAGATCCACTGGCCAACAGTCCAGCGGGCAACTCGGGGACCCCAGCACCCCGCGTCAGGGGGCCTCGTCCCAGACCCGGCACCTCGATCTCCTGTCCAGCCCTGAATGCGTGCGCACCCTGGGAGGCAGCAGGGACCCGGGCCCCTGCCACACCACGGGAGAGACGCGGATGGAGCTCCTGGCTCCGAACTTGGGCCAGACCCAGCATTGCGGCTGTTGTGGGCATTTGGGGAGTGAACCAGCGGATGGAAGACCTCCTTCCATTTCTCTCCCTCTCTCTCTCTCTCTCTCTCTCTCTCCCTCCCTCTCTCTCTCTCTCTCTCCCCCTCTCCCTCTCTCTCTCTCTCTCATACGCTGCCTTTCAAGTAGGTAGAAATAAAGAAATAACTACTGGCCGATGTGTCCATACACGTATGGACCGCGTGATGTCCAAGCAGGATAAGCGTTATTTTTCACGTGTGTTTGAAAGACAGAGAGAGAGAGAGACCAACCGATGCCACCCACTGGTTCATTGCACAAGTGCCTGCAACAGCCCGAGGCCAGACCAGGCCAAAGCCAGGAGCCCTGATCTCCTTCCAGCTGTCCCACATGGGGGGCAGGAACCCCCGTACCCCGGCCATCACTGCTGCCAACCAGGGAGCGTGCTACTAGGAAGCTGGGTTAGAAGCAGAGGAGCCAGGACTCGAACCTGGCGCCCGGGTGCGTGTGTCCCAAGCTGTGGTTCACCCCCACCCCCACCCCGTGAGGTCCAGGGACCCAAGGCTTTCTTATGGCGATGGCAGCAGCTGGAATTTCGCGACTCCCACCTTCTCCATGACCAGGTTCCACTGTGTAGAATAGTCGTCGGGTTCGTTGTAGCCTCTGTAGTTCTTCCTCAGGGTCACGAAGGTGTATTCCAAGGTCACGTCCCGAACCTGCCAGGTGAGACCGGAAGTGGGGGAAGGGACTCCCATCCACAGGGGGTGGGGTCTCTTGGGGGCTGGAGCAGCGATGTGGGGGCTTCCCTTGCGGTTCCTTTATTTTTGCTACTCTCTGATTGGAGGATGAGGACCCGCCCCTGGCTGCCTGGGGGCCCTGGGCTCAGGACACGGGGAACAGTGGGGGTCCGGGGCCAGGTGCATCTGGGCGCGTCCCATCCTAGATCAGCCTGAATCCGCTGCCTCCTGGAGCCGCCCACGGCGCTGCTCCACCCACGATCTGGCTGGAACTCGGTGACAGAATTGGAAAATCTCATTTCCACCAGCTCAACCCCTCCCCCCTCTCTCTGCACATCACAGGCAAAATACATTTGCTGTGATTCAATTAAGGGTTCAAATAAAAATGTCTCCCACGCCCAAAGAGGCGAGCCAAGCACGTGGCTGGGACTTGACAACGCTGCGGGGAGGGGAGACGGGGGACGTCCCAGAGTTCCCACCTCCTCCACGCCCGCTGACTGGTCCTGGGTCCCAGAGACAGGGTCTATGTGTGTCAAAGCAAGGCACATGTTCCCACCTTTCTCAGAGGAGCAGGCCTTCCTGGGGTCGTGGCCCTGGCCTGGCCTCGGAGCCCCTGCGGCCCTGGGAGCAGCCCTCACCCAGTGGCCGATGGGAGTGGGGAAGATCAGTGCTCCGGGCAGACAGCCCGGCTCAGCCCAGTGGCCCCCGCTGCCGCCTCCCGAGGGGTCTCCTCCTTTCTTTCCCTGCCCCCTCCAGAGGCCCCTGGCAGCGTCTCCCCTGTTAACCGTGTGCCTTTGAATTTCTGTTTCAGGATCCAACACCAGGCCGGGACTGTTCCCCGTCAGGTGCACACACAGCCTTGGTCTCGCGCCCAAGCACACTTGACTTTATCAAGTGGATTTATTTTTAAAATATTTTATTTATTTGAGAGGTAGAGCCATGGACAGAGAAAGGGGGAGACAGAGAGAGAGAGAGAGAGAGAGAGAGGTTTTCCATCTGCCAGTTCACTCCCCAAGTGGCTGCAATGGCCCCAGGCTGGACCAGGCCAAAGCCAGGAGCCAGGAGCTTCTTCCAGGTCTCCCACACAGGTGCAGGGGCCCAAGGACTTGGGCCATCTCCCGCTGCTTTCCCAGGCCACAGCAGGGAGCGGGACCCTGGGGGGCCAAAAGATTGCAAGCAGCTCAGTGAACATGGATGAGAATCCATCCAATGGCGCTGGTTCGAGTCCTGGCTGCTCCACTTCCGATCCAGCTCTCTGCTATGGCCTGGAAAGCAGCAGAAGATGGCGCACGTGCTGGGGTCCCTGCACCCACGTGGGAGGCTCCTGGCCCAGCCCTGGCCATTTGGGGTGCAGTGAACAGGAAGACAGAATCAATTCTCTCTCTCTCTCTCTCTCTCTCTCTCTCTGTCTTACTTTCTCTGTAATTCTGCCTTTCACATAAATAAATAACCCTTTCTTTAAAAAAATCAAGATGGGCATCCTTTTGTGCCCCGCCCCACTTCCCGCACGGACGAGGGAACGCACTGGGCAGGTTTGGGCGGCCTCTGGAGGGGAAGGCTGCGGCGTCCGGCTTTCCACCCCTTCTCTGGAGCGCGCGAGCTGTGCAGGGCCCGCGGGTTCGCCCGCCCGCCTCTGGGCCTCCACTAGATGGAGCCCAGGAGCTCGGGTCGCCTGTGGCGGGTCCTGCGGGGTTCTCTTGGGGAGGGGGCGGCGCCTTACTTACGATGGGGAGGAAGGCCAGGACCACCGTGGAGGCTGCGACTTCCACAATGACGATAATGACCGTGGACAGAAAGCACTGGAAGACACAGCGATGGGACGCCAGGGCCCCTGTGTCTTTTTTTTTTCTTTAAAATTTATTTATTTGAAAGACAGTAAAAAAAAAAAAAAAAAAAGAAAAGAAAAAAGAGGCCGGCGCCGTGGCTCAACAGGAAAAGAAAAAGGAAAAAAACCTGCCCACCCAGCTCCCCGTCTGTTCCCCCCACAGCCACCAGAGGGCGCATGTGAGTCCCGAGTCGCACACCCTCTGCCCCCTCTGCTTGGACCCCTGCACGGCCTGGCCCCCAGCCCCACCAGAGACTCCTTTTCTTAGGAAAGGAAACTAGAGGGGTGGACCCTCAGGGAGGAGGAGGAGGGCTGCGGCCACGGGCTTTGGACAACCAAGGCCGCCCATGTCCTTTAAAAAAAAAAGTGGTTTGACAGGCAGAGTGACACGGAGAGAGAGCTTCTATGCCCTGGTTCACTCCCTAGGAGCATACGGCCTGTGACCTTGGCAGGGGACAAGGTTGTCTGCAAGCTAAAGCCACTGCCTGCGAGGCCGGGGTCCCACGTGGGCAGGGGTTCGAGTCCCGGCTGCTCCTGGCTTCAGCCTGGCCCAGCCACGGCCATTGTGACCATTTGGAGAGTGAACCAGCGGATGCAAGGCCTCTCTGTGTGTCTCTCTGTCATGCTGCCTTACAAATAATTTTTTTTTAAAGGAAAAGCCAGGTGCGGGCAGAGCAGCCGGCACGCACACGCCCAGGGCCTGGCAGCCAGGGCGGCGGCGCGGGGGCCCCGGCGCAGACCCCACTTACGAACAGGAGCGCGCCTCTGCTCTCCGTGGTGGCCCCGTACCAGCCGACCAGGCCCAGCGGGATGGCGACAGTGCCCAGCGCCAGGCACAGGCGGCCGACGTGCTGCAGGTACGCTGAGGACGCCCCGAGGACCACGGTCAGCGTGGCCTCGCCGTGCGTGACGTCGACGCCCAAGCCAAGGAGGACGATGCCGGACACCTGCCAGGCAGAGAGGGGAGAGGGAGGAGGCGGGGTGCTGGGAGATCACCCCTAGAACCCAGAACCCGCCCGGGGCGTGTGGGGGAGGGCTAGAGAGAGTAAAACCCCACAACGCCCGAGAGAGAGAGAGAGAGAGAGAGAGAGAGAGATCTTCCATCTGCTGGTTCACTCCCCCAAATGGCTGCAGTGGCTGCGGTAAAGCCAGGCCCAGGCCAGGAGCCAGGAGCTCCATCCAGGTCTCCCACGCGGGTGCAGGGGCCCAAGGACTTGGGCCATCTTCCACTGCTTTCCCAGACCATTAGCAGGGAGCTGGACCGGAAGTGGAGCAGCTGGGACTTGAACCAGCGCCCCTATGGGATGCTGGTGTCATAGGTGGAGGCTTCACCGGCATCCCTTATTGAAACACCCAGTTTGAGTGCGGCTGCTCCACTTCCGATCCAGCTCTCTGCTATGGCTGGAGAGCAGTGGAAGACGGCCGAGTGCTTGGGCCCCTGCACCCACGTGGGAGACCAGGATGGAGCTCCTGGCCATCTGGGGAGTGACCTAGTGGGAGGACGCTCTCTCTGTGTGCTCCCCCCTCACCGCCCTGCCTTCCAGGACAGAGGAATTCTGGCAGTGCAAGGGAGGGATGAGCGCTGAGAGGTGTGCGGGATGCCGCAGGTGCGCCTGTGCTCGGGGCCCAGCGGGGGGCCTGCACCTGCTCCCACCATGCCCCGCAGCTCCGCTGCCCGCCCTGCCCTATATCCCTGCGGCTCCTCCGGGGACCACAGATCCCCGCGCCAATGTGGATCAGCTTATTTCTGTCTGTCGGGTGTGTGTGTGTGTGGGGGGGCTGTGACACACTTACAACCATGAGCCCGTTGAGTACAGACAAGAGCTTCTTCAGGGCAGAATACGGCGTGTGCGTTTCAGCCATAGTGCCCCGACGGGTGGTGCGCGCGCCCCCGGCTTTCAGGTCGGCATCTTCCTGCGCCTCTGGACTTACGGTTCCCCCGGATAGCCCGGGCCCCACAGAGGGACACCCGAGTGGACTTCCCGTGTCCCCTCCCCCTTCTGTCCAGCTCCGGGGTGGCCTCCCCGGGCTGCGCAGGGGCCAGCTCGGGCCGGGTCCTGGGCTTTGTCACCTCACAATCAGGTCCTGGAGCAAGGCCGCCAGGCCGGGAGACAGGTGCCACTCCGCCCCTGCTGCTCCTCCTCCTCCCCGCGGCGTCCGTGCGGCTCAGGGCGCCCCGGCTCCCGAATGGGGTGAATCCCAAGTCAGCACGGCCGGTGGAAACCGCTCCAGCCGCGTGTTCCGCGGACCCAGGGCGCTGCCCTCTGGGTTGTGTCTGGAAGCCTCTGGCTCTGCCCCTGGGCCGCCCCGGGACCCTTGCCCCGCCCCCCTCCACCCTCGCGCCACAGTGGCACCAGCGGGCCTGTGACCCTGCTTTCTTTAAATGTTTATTTGATTTTTTTTTAAATTTGCAACGCAGAGAGACAGAGAACTTCCACCCGCTGGTGCACGTCCCCCAAATGCCCACAAAATCCAGGGCTGGGCCCGGCCAGGGCCCCGGGGGGCCTGGAGCTGTCAGGGCGGCCTCCAGGGTGCTGGCTAGCAGGGGGCTGGGCCGAGGTGGAGCACCCGGGCCTTGAGCTAGAAGCTCGGGGATGGGATGCTGGGGTCCTGGGAGGGCCGTGCGTCGGCTCGGGGGCTCGCTGGACCCTCATCTGCACGGGGCTGGCCGTGCCCAGGCCCTGGACGGCTGGAGAGCGCCAAAGGGCCGAAACTGCCCTCGATGGAGCAGGGCCGTCCGCGCCGCGCATGTGCAATTAGCAGATTGAGGCGCAAAGGAGCATGGGAAAGGGCAAGGCGCAAACGACCGCGGGAAACGTGCCCTCGAGAATGCTGGGAAATCCGGGTACCAAAGGAAGGTGGGAGGTGGAAACCAGGGCGCAAAAAAGAATCCGGGGAAATCGGCTCAAAGGGGCAGGGATAAGTGACAGCGCGGAGGTTGGTGGGGAGATGAGAGGCAAATACAAAGGGGCAGGTGGGAAGTAGAGGGTGGAGTGGACAGGAAATAGTGAGAGAGCCAAATGGAGGTCAGCACGGCCGCGGCCCCGCCCCCCGCGGCCCCGCCCCACCTCCCGTAAAAGCCTCAGCCACGCCCCGGATCTCGTGCGCCCCTGGTGGCAGCTATCGGAAGCACAAGCCTGCGTGCTACTAGGCAGGTGCTGGCTGACTCCGGCTGTTTCCCATTAGACACATCCAAAGGTGCTCGGGTCCCCCCAGCGCCCCCGTTCCGCCCTCGCCACCCGCTCCCATCCTTCCACACACACCCCAGAGAATGGGGTGTGTCTCCGGAGAATTGCGAGTGCCTGGCCCTGGGCAGAGGTCATGCAGACAATGTGTGTGTGTGGGGGGGGGGGACAGCGCTGCAGAGCCGAGAGCCAGGCCCTGAGACCCGGTCCAGCGGGTCCCGAACAGTGCGACAGATGCTGATGGCTCCGCACGTGTGGCCACCGCCTTGCTGGATTTTATAAGATCTTTTTATTATTAATTTGAGACAGAACGCCCACCTGCTGGTTCGCTCTCCAGCTGTCTGCTGTGGCTAGGAGCCAGGGGCTGAGCAGGGGCTCCCGGGGCAGGGGGAGGGGGCCAGCTCCTGGAGTTCTCTCTGCTGGCCCGAGGAGAGCAAGGTGTCGACTTCGCTGATCGGCGCCTCCCACGTTGCAGACGCAGCCGGGATGGCGGCTGTGCACCGACCGCTCGTGCACACGCGTGTCCAGTGCGTGCACGCACACGGAGCTCAAGAAACAAGGCGCTCTGAGCGCGGCGCGCGGCGTCCGGAGCTGGGCGTCTGCCCGGAGGCGACAGGAAGCCTGCAACCTGCCCCAATGGCCCGGACCCCCGGGGCCAGCATCCTGCTTCCTTCCCGGCTCCGGGAGCCGCAGGACAAACAGCCCTTCGAGGGCCCCTCGCCAGCCCCTGCCGTGGCCCCCGCTGCCCATGCCCACTTTGCAGCCCGGGAAACTGAGGCCCTGAGTCGGTCTGCCAGTGGCCAAGCTGGCCTGGGACCCAGCTGGAACAGATAGATCTGTGGGTGGGAGTCCTACGGTCCAGGCATGGCCTGATTTTAAGAAAGTTTTATTGATTTTAATTTGAAAGGCAGAGTGACAGAGAGGTCCCATTAGCCTGACAGGCCGGGCTGAAGCCAGGAGGTGGGCGTTGCGGCCAGGTCCCCCCCGGGGTGGGGGGCAGGGATCCCAAGTCCTTGGGCCGTCGCTGCTGCCTCCCAGGGTGCACACTAGCCGAGGGACTCGAACCCAGGCCCTCGGACTTGGGATGCAGGTGCCCCAGGCAGGGCCTCAACTCCCTGCACTGCAGGCCCAGCCCTCCAGCACCGCGTGGTTTCAGGCTGACGGCTGCTCCTGTCAATCCCGGTCCTGCTCCAGTGGGAAGATGACTGGGACGATGGTGCCACCTCCCGGAGCTGGTCCCAGCCTGCGTGTCGGGTGGACGCCCCTGGCTGGTCACTCCCCAACCTGGCCTCCCCTGCACACCTCCCCCCACCCACACTCACTTCCTGGGCGGGTCTCTTCCTCTGAGTCAGCTGTTCCTGCCATCCCCAGGGCAGCCACCAGGGGGCAGTGGGCACCCGCGGCCGGCCTTCTCTGCCAGATCCACTTGCCCCACTCGTTCCCTAGTGAGCACCTGCTGTATACCTAGCCCCGTGCTGGGCTGACATTTGAGTCAAGATATGGGGTGGGCGGCCCTGGAGACGGATGGCCCAGAAACCGGGTTTCTGTGTGGCGGGGGCTCTAGTTGGGGAGTATACAGGCGGCGGCAGGAGGCAGTAAGGGGTCAGACGAGGAGCGCGGGGAACAGTGTTGCCCTGGAGGGAACAGCACTGGGCGGCAGCGCAGGAGAAGGTAGGGGCCCCAAGCCCAGCCTTTTTTACCGGCCCCACCCTGATCCCCGGGCTCCCGCCTCCTGTCCCCTAGCGAGTCCTCGGCAGCAGCCAGCCGAGGCCAAAGTCCCCGCCAAGCCAGGCCTCTGTTTGAACAGCTGCCTTGGGTGCCGCCCGGCTGAGTCAGGCTGGGGAGCCCCAGCCCAAACTTTCAGGTCTGGTAGGCCAGGGCAGGGCGGGCGTGGAGCTGTGGGCGGCCCAGCTCGAGCCCTGGCCCAGGGGATTCCCAGGCTGCACCGGGAGCCCCTCAGAGATGTGCCGCTTACGCCGTGAGTGACCACGGGCCCCCTGGAGCCCAGGAGGAGGCTGAGACTGGTGCCCTAGGGCTCACAGCCGGGCGAGCGTGGGGCGGGAATTCCCATCGTGAGAATGCCAGTACGGGGGGCACAGCAGGTGCAAGAGTCCTGGGGTGGCAGCCGAGGGCGAGAGGCTTGAGGTCAGAAGTCAGGGGTGACAGCAGCAGGTGGCACAGGGCCCCGGGGGCTGTGGGGAAGACTTGGGCTTCCACCCAAGGCAGCAGGGGGCCACGGGGACTCTGCCCAGGGAAGGGAGGTCACCTGACTCGGTGTCACCACGCTCCCACAACCTGGGAGGCGCCCAGGAAGGGACTTAGCAGGGTGAGCTCAGGTGGGGCATGGCAAAGCGGGATGGGTGGAGTCTCACCTGGGTGCTCCCCGGAGCCCCGGAGGCAGAGGTGTGTGGGTGGGTGCCCGTGTCTGTGCTGGGAGCCGCCCCACTGCGACCCCGCCTGCCCTGGTGCTGTCGTGGGTCTGCCCCGCCCCCCCAGACTTCCCTCCTGGGCGCCCCCTCCGACTCCGTCCCTCTGGCCCTCTGATGTCCTCTGAGAAGGAGGGGCGAGGCCAGCACCGCATTTGGGGACCCGAGGAGCCCAGGCCCCAGGGGTGCTCACTCAGCCTGATTGTCCCAAGGGGCAGGGAGGTGGGACAGGGATGGGGCGAGAGGTGAGCGGGTGACTTACCCGGGACACCCCACATCTGCCCCCGAAGGTTCCAGAACGCGGCGGGGAAAGTGGAACGAAAGATAGAGTTGGGGAGTGATGAACACGCCTCCTTTGGACGTCCCGGGCCTCGGTGCCTGGGCCGGGGACCAGCTCCGCTTCGGAAACCAGCTCGCTGCCCACGCCCATCCTGGGGGAGCAACAGCCCCTGCCCCAGGCGCTGGGGTCCCAGCCTCCCAGCTGGCTCCTGGCTCCTGGCTTCAGCCTGGCCCAACCCTGGCTGGGGAGTGTACCAGCGGATGAAAGATGTCTCTCGGAATTTTCAAAATAAAATATGCATTTTGAAAAATGGTCAAGATAAACTTATGTGGGTGCAAGGATGTTTGGAAGTCCACGCAGTTTTTTCACACGCATTTTCCGTGTGTGGACGGCGGCCAGGGCCCCCCACCCCACCCCGGGGAGCGGGGACCCCACTCTCGCGGCGTCCGCCTCTGCGCCCCCGCCCAGCCCCCTGTGCCGCCGGCCAGCGGGGACGTACGGGGCGGGGCCGACACCGGAAGGGTCAGGCCACGCCCCCAGCCTGCCGCCACGCCCCGGCCACGCCCCGTCCCGGCCACGCCCACGCCCTGCCCGGCCGGCTCGGCCCCCGGAGGCGGCGGCGGCGGCGCTCACCGAGGGCCGAGCGCGGCTGCGGCGGGACCCGAGCGCCATGGCGGCCGCCGAGCGCCGCGCCTTCGCGCACAAGATCAACAGGTAGCGGGGGCCCGGTCCCAGCGCACCCCACGTGGCCAGGCCCCGCCCCTGACCCGCCGAGGACCCCCCCACCCGCCGACCCCGACACCGTCCCACCCCCTTCCGCCCGGGCCGGGGTCTCCCGTCCGGTTCCTCGCGGGACCCGGGCTGCGGACGGGAGGAGGCGGGGAGCGTGGAGGGGGTCCCGGTCGGGGCTGGCGGCGGGGCCCGGAGCGTTTTTGGCGGCCCGCGAGTGCTCTGGACCCATGGGGGTGTGGCCGGGGGGTCTTCCTGGAGGAGGCGGCCGGTTGACTGGGGGTGCTGGGCGAACTCTGCGCCCCCTGTCCATCTCCTGGACTTTCGGCGTCCTCGCGCCCCGAGGGATCTGGGGTGGGGGCTCCAGGGTTCGGGGTTTCGGGCAAAGGGGTGCACCTGGCCGGCTCCAGAGCTCAGTGCCCAGCTGTCTGGGGGAGACAGGGGACAGCTGTGGGCGCCTTCCCCCTCCCCCCCTACACCTTCTGCTTCAGTCTTCCTAGCACGGGCTGGACGTGCCGGCACCGACCGGGATTGAATGGATGGCGTGGGGGCTGGGGCAGGACCAGCTGGTGGGCAGCGGGGGGGTGGGGGGGTGGGGCAGGCGCCGGGCGCAGGGGGAGCCATCGCCGCCGGGGCCGGCTGGGGCTGCAAAGCCTGGCCTCAGTTGGGGTCTTTGTGAGTAAGTGGGCTCCCAGGTCTGCGCAGGTGGCCCCTGGGCTGGGGGTCCGTGTTCACAGTCCCCGGGTGTCCCTGCTCCTGGTGGTGGTCGTGGTGGGGGCGGGGGCGGCACACAAGTGGGCTACAGCTTAGAGATGGGTGCAGTGGGGACCCCACAGGGGTGCGGGATGGGGAGTTGGATATGGGAGGTGGGTCATGTGGATGAGCAGGTGCCACTGGGCAGGAGTGGAGGGAGGGGTCCAGGGGGCCCTGGCAGAAGGCAGAGCCGGGGAGGGGGCCGCACGGTGGGCCCTGTGGGCTGCGGGGAGCCGAGGACCACTCTGAGCCTGGGAAGGACTGGCTGGGCAGTGTTGATGTTCCCCCGGGATTTGCCTCTGAATTGTCCATGTGAGGCCTTGTGTCTCTGAGCCTGGGAACATTTTTGTTGTTGTCTTTCGGTCGTTTGAAAGGCAGAGAGAGGCAAAGAGAGAGAGAGAGAAGTCTTCCATCCATTGGCTCACTCCCCAAATGCCCGCAACGGCCATGGCCGGGCCAGGCCGAAGCCAGGAGCCAGGAGCTCCATCCGGGTCTCCCACGTGGGTGGCAGGGGCCCAAGGACTTGAGACACACGCTGGTGGGAAGCTGGAGTGGAAGCAGAGCCGGGATTCGCACCCAGGCCCCTGCTGGGCGACTCAGGCTTCTGACCTCTGCATCTGCTTTGTGCGGGTTTTTTGTTGTTGTTTGGTTTGGTTTGGTTTTTTTTTTTTTTTTTTTTGTTTGTTTGTTTTTGTCCCAGTTCCTACATGCCTGGGGCCTGACTCGGGCTGAGATAAGGGGGGATCATAGGTCTGGTCTTGGAGAACACACAGGACAGAGCCCACACGACACCGCGGTGCAGGGTTAAGCCAACATCTGCAATCCCCTTTGAGCTCCGGTTCGAGTCCCGGCTGCTCCACTTCCCATCCAGCTCTCTGCTGTGGCCTGGGAGAGCAGTGGAGGATGGGCCAAGTGCTGGGCCCTGCACCCACGTGGGAGACCGGGATGGAGCTCCTGGTTTGGGCCTGGCCCAGTCCTGGCCACTGCAGCCATCTGGGAAGTAAACCAGTGGATGGAAGATTCTCTCCTTCCCTCTCCCTCTCCCTCTCCCTCTCCCTCTCCCTCTCCCTCTCCCTCTCCCTCTCTCTGTAACTCTATCTTTCAAAATACATAAATCTAAAAAACAAAACAGCCTGGTTAGCCTTAGTACTGGGCAGTTCTTAGTTTCCTGATAAACACTTTTTTTTTTTTTTAAGATTCATTTTATTTACTTGAAAGAGTTACAGAGAGAGGGAGAGGGAGAGATAAAGACAGAGAGAGGTCTTCCTTCTACTGGTTGCCTCCCTAAATGGCCGCAATGGCCAGAGCTGGGCCAGGCCGATGCCAGGAGCCAGGAGCTCCATCCAGGTCTCCCACGAGGGTGCCGGGGCCCAGGCACCTGCTCCCAGGGTGTGCATGTGCAGGGAGCCGCGTCCGAAGCAGAGCTGGGACTTGCCCTAAGGCATCAGCTCCGGTTTGCAAAGTGTCGTGGGCGGGGCCTGACCGCTGTCCCTAACACCCAGCCCCGTGGTGCTGGCTCGGCCATCAGCCATCGTGCCCGCGCAGCCGTGGCTGTCGCGTGCCCGTGGCCAGCTGCAGCTGTCCCGCGTCGCGTGGGGAAGGCTCTCCGGGCCGCTGCCTGCTGTGTGCGGGGTTCTCATGCCTGTGCATCCTCACGCGTGCCTCGTTTTGCCCTGAGACTGCTGCGCTCACGGGTGGAGGCCCCGGGGACGCTGCGGGCCGCGTGGGTCGGTCCTGGCTGTCCCAGCCTCGGAGTGGACTTGCTGGAGCGACCCGTCTTCAACCTTGCTTGCTGATGACGGCTGGTATGTCAGTAATTACAGCTGTGCTTACGTCTCGGCACAGCGGATGCAACTTCTGGGTGTCCCGCGTCCTTGTGGTACTGTGTTGCCTTTAAAAATGTGTGCCAGTGAGGGTTCGTGTGGTTTTTAGAGAGATTCTTTATTGGGGGGGGGGGGGGAAGGGGCTTACTGCCTTATGTAGGGGCGCACAGAGCCTCCTCCTTCCCCGTGGAGATTAGACCTTTGTTAATCTGGCCAGCCCAGGAACGGGAGCCACAGTCCGGTCTGAATTCCTAATGAGGCCGTCCCTGGGGGGCTGTCCCCTTGTCTTCTTAGGAGAATTCAGAGCCACAGATCACCTCCTGGGAGAAGCCAGCAAGTGCAGCCCAGTGTTTTACCCCCTCTGTTGTTTTTTTAAAGATTTATTTATTTATTAATTCGTTTACTTGGCAGGCAGAGTTGTATATATAGAGAGGGAGCTTCTGTCCTCTGGTTTACTCCCCACATGGCCTGGGCCAGGAGCCAGGAGCTCCATCCAGGTCTCCCACGTGGGTGGCGGGGGCCCAGCACTGGGGCCCTCATGGCTGCCTCCCAGGCATATCGGCAGGGAGCTGCAGTCTGAAGTGGAGCAGCCGGGACTCCGAGGTGGGGTGGGGGCATCCCTGGTGGCAGCTTAGCCCCACCCATAGGGGCACAGCCGAAGCCTGGCCAAGCCATGGCCGCTCAGCCCTGTGCCGCCAGTGCCCAGTACCAAGGCCGGAGCTTCTGGCCCTTCCAGGGCCTCTCTCCAAGGCCAAGGGGAAACTGACTGTGTAGCCCCCTCCCCCGCCCTGCCCTGGGCCGCAGCTTTGTCCCCGCCCCCAGCGTCTTCCAATCACCCAGCCCGTCTTCCAGGGGCCTTAAAGGAGGCTGGCCTGGCTTTGGGAATTTTTAAATATTGAGTTGTTTTCATCTACTTGAGAGTGAGAAGAAAGAGAGAGAGAGAATCTACCATCCCTGGTTCACTCCCCAGATGACCGCAATGGCTGGGGTGGGCCAGCCTGAAGCCGGGAGCCTGGAGCTCCATCCAGGTCTCCCGTGCGGAGGGGAGGGGTCCGAGCACTTGGGCACCACCTGCTGCCTCCCAGATGCATTAGCAGGGAGGAGCCACGACCTGAACCAGACACTCTGATAGGGGATGCGGGGTCCCACATGGCAGCTTAACCCATTGCACCGCCTCACTGGCTCCAAAGCCCTAATATTTTAGTACTCCTTTGTTTGATTTTTTTAAAATTTTATTTATTTATTTTTTTGACAGGCAGAGTGGATAGTGAGAGAGAGAGACAGACAGACAGAAAGGTCTTCCTTTTTGCCGTTGGTTCACCCTCCAATGGCCGACACGGCCAGTACACCGCGCTGATCCGATGGCAGGAGCCAGGTGCTTCTCCTGGTCTCCCATGGGGTGCAGGGCCCAAGCACTTGGGCCATCCTCCACGGCACTCCCGGGCCACAGCAGAGAGCTGGCCTGGAAGAGGGGCAACCGGGACAGAATCCGGTGCCCCGACCGGGATTAGAACCTGGTGTGCCGGCGCCCCAAGGCGGAGAATTAGCCTAGTGAGCTGCGGCGCTGACCTAGTACTCCTTTGCATTTCTTAGAAGTTCCACTTGGGGCCAGCACTGTGGCGTAGTGGGCTAAGCCTCCGACTGCAGCACCGGCATCCCATACGGGCGCCAGTTCGAGTCCCGGCTGCTCCACTTCTGATCCAACTCCCTGCCATGGCCTGGAAAAGCAGTGGAAGATGGCCCAAGTTCTTGGGCCCCTGCACCCGCGTGGGAGACCCCAAAGAATCTCCAGGCTCTTGGCTTTGGATCAACGCAGCTCCGGCCATTGCGGCCATCTGGGGAGTGAACCAGTGGATGGAAGACCTCTCCCTCTCTCTGTCTCTCCCTCTCTCTCTCTGTAACTCTGCCTCTCAAATAAATAAATAAATCTAAAAAAAAAAAAAAAAAAGACTTTTATTTGAAAGGCAGCGTGATAGGGGGGTCGAAGGAGAGAGATCTCCCATCAGCTGATTCACTCCCCCAAAGGCCACAGCAGCTGGGAATAGGTCAGGCTGAAGCCAGGAGCCAGGAACTCCATCCGGGTCTCCCACGTGGCAGGAACCCAAGCCCTTGGGCTGTCCTCTGCTGCTTTCCCAGGCGCTTCAGCGGGGAGTAGAGCAGCCAGGCCTGGAACTAGCCACTCTGCGGTGGGATGCCGGGACACAAGTGGCAGCCCGACCTGCTGTGCCACGACGCCGGCCCCCAGCTCTCCATTTTTACAAAGCCCAGAGAGGTTGCCCTGTGTGTGCAAAGGCACACAGCGTCCCCTAACTCAGAGCAGATTTGGGCAAGCAGGAACAGGAGGGAGACTGGGGGGGGGGGGGGATGAGTTCAGCAGAAAGAGCCAGGGTGTACAGGGCCCTCCCGGGGGACCACACAGCCCTGGCACCTCCCTCCACGGAGGGAGTCACGCCGTGTCCCCCAGGGAACCGCCTGGTGCTCAGCTGAAGGAATTGAGGACTTGGGCCACCCCCAGGCCTCCCGGATCTCCCCTCCCCCACTCACTTTCACCCAGCCCAATTTTGAAGCCTGGCTTGGGTGTAGGTGGCCCTGGGAAGCCCACAGCCATGAACTTGATTACTGGGGTCTTTCCCGGGCTCCGTGGGCCACACTGGCCTCCTGCACACAGCGCTCCGGTCCTGGACTTGCTTGCAGAATGCCGCCCCCTGTGCCCTGCCCCACCCTCCCTGCGAGGCCAGGGAGGTGCAGTGAGGTGGGGGGTGGCATGGCTGGTGTGTTTAGAGACCCCCCAGGGTGGGCAGAGGGAATACAGACCAAGGGGCGGAGGCCAGGGTCTAGCAGGCCGGGCTCCCTTCCACCAGGACTGGATTGTGCATCTGGTCCGGCCAGCGGGAGGGCAAGAGAACTAGCCAAGACTGCTCCCGTGGCGTGGGGCTGGGCAGAGGGGAGGGCCCCAGGGAGCTGAGGGCCATAGCCCAAGGTCTGTGACTCCCGCAGCCTGGGATCTCCTCCCTCGGCCCCAGTGCGCCCTCTGACCCTCTCCCTATGGTCCCAGGACGGTGGCCGCCGAGGTGCGGAAGCAGGTGTCTCGGGAGCGCAGCGGCTCCCCCCACGCCAGCAGGCGCAGCAGCAGCTACTTGGGGGTGAGTGTTGGGGTGCAGCCCCCCCAGGCTGGCAGAGCTGGGGGCTGTGTCCCCTGTGTTCCGCCCTTAGGGAGAACAAGAGAGGCAAATGCAGCCATGGTGCCATCCTGATGGCCAGGCGTGGGGGGACGGGCCGCCCTGTGCCCAGCTGCAGGGCAGGGGGCAGCCCTGTGGGTGGCTGGGCTGGGAGACTCTGGCCTCCAGTGTGGACCACCCAGCTGGGCCCGGGAGTGACTTCCTGCTGCTGTGGTCAGGGGGTGGGGTGGCCTTGGTCCAGAGGCCTTGAGATTGTGCACAGAGCATTCCTCCCAGGCTTCCTGTCCACGCAGGCCCCAGGGCGTGAGTTCCTTCCTGGAGCCCCTGGAGGGAAGGGCGGACGAGCCAAGCTGGGGGTAGGGAGGAGTAGAGAGTGCTCCCGGCTCCTCCCCCCGGCTCCGGTGCCCTCCCAGCATGACCCCACTTGCCCCCTGCTCCCCCCAGTCTCAGCCTCCCGGGCAGCAGCGTCACTGCCCCCCCCCCCACCCAGGTCCCCTTGACGGAGGTCGTGGAGCCCCTGGACTTCGAGGAGGTGCTGCTGAGCCGGCCGCCGGCCGCCGAGCCCGGGCCCCTCCGGGACCTGGTTGAATTCCCTGCCGATGATTGGGAGCTGCTGCTGCAGCCGCGGGAGTGCCGGACCACGGAGCCTGGCATCCCCGAGGATGGGTGTGTTCATCGCCCGGCCCGCCCGGCTCCTGCCCGTGACCGACCTAGGCCACGCCCCCTATCTGCCCATGACCCGCCCAGGCCACGCCCCTCTTCATCCATGACCCAGCCACGCCCCACTCTGCCCTTGACCCACCCAAGCCACGCCCCCTTGGCCGCGCCCCCACAGCCTCCAGGATCTAGCGACCTGGAGTTCCATTCTGGCTCTGCTGTGTGACGGCGGGCCAGCCGGCCTCCCTCTCTTAGTCTGCACCCCCCGCCTCCCGGGGCACCCCTCCCAGACCCCATCTCCGCTGACCCTGGCCTTCTCGGGCTGCAGGAAACTGGACGGGCAGGTGCGGGCCGCGGTGGAGATGTACACGGAGGACTGGGTCATCGTGCACCGGAGGTGGGTGTGTCCCCGGGAGCAGGCAGCCCCCTGGCAGGTGCCCGCAGCCCTGCCACCCGCCCGGCCACACCCTCCCCTAGGTACCAGCACCTGAGCCCGGCCTACAGCCCCGTCACCACGGAGTCACAGCGGGAGCGGCAGAAGGGCCTCAGCCGCCAGGTCTTCGAGCAGGACGTCTGCGTGGACGAGCGGCCCGGCGCCGAGGACTCGGTGAGTGGACCCTGGCCGGGGCGCCCCACGGGGGGAGTGTGTGTAGCCTCGGCTGTCATTCACCTGAGCCCCAAAGGATCTGTACCAGACCCGTGAGTTCAAGGGTAAGGGTGATAAGCATTCATTGAGTGCTTAGGGTATGCTAAGTGCCTCCCAGTTGTCCCTTCTGTTCGTCCTGTGAGCCAGGGCAACCATTGTACCCATTGTGCAGAAAAAAGCAACTGAGGCGTGACAGGGTTATGAGAGGGCCTTGAACCTGTGATTTCGCCAATTTTTTAAGATTTATTTGTTTGGGGGTTGGCGCTGTAGTGTGGCAGGTAAAGCCACCGCCTGCAGTGCCTGCATCCCATATGGGCCGGTTTGAGTCCCGGCTGCTCCACTTCCTATCCAGCTCTCTGCTATGGCCTGGGAAAGCAGTATAAGATGGCCCAAGTCCCTAGGCCCCTGCACCCACGTGGGAGACCCGGAGGAAGCTCCTGGCTCCTGGCTTTGGCCTGGCCCAGCTCTGGCTGTTGCGGCCATTTGGGGAGTGAACCAGCAGTTGGAAGACCTCTCTCTTTCTCTCTCTCTCTTTCTCTGCCTCTCCTTCTCTGTAGCTTTGCCTTTCCAAATAAATAAATATACTTTTTTAAAAAAGGATTTATTTGTTTGAAAGCCAGAGTGACAGCGATCTTCCATCCGCTGCTTCACCCCCCAAAATGCCCACACAGCCAGGGCTGGGCTGGGCCATCCAGAAGCCGGGGCTCAGTCTGGGTCCCCCAGGTCAGGGGCAGGGACCCAGGTCCTGGAGCCAACCCGTGCTGTGTCCCCCAGCAGAGCAGGAAGCAGGAACCAAACCAGAGCTGGGACTTGGACCCAGGCAGTCCAATATGGGGTGCAGGCGTACCAGTGGGCACAATGCCAACCACCCCCTCCCCCAAAATGTTGCTAATTTTAGACGTAGAGGGGAAACTGAGACCCTCAGTGTGGGGTCAGAAACCCCGGGTCAGATTGCTGAGCTGGGCCCTGGGTCACAGTGACAGCCCCCGTGGCAAGAACTCGCCCCTCCCCTAGCAACAGGGAGCAGAGTCCCAGGGAAGGATCTCATTGGCCCAGCCCAGGCCTGTTCTTTTGTTGAGCCAATCCAGGGGTTGGGGGCATGTTCTGATTGTCCAGACGCGGATCATGTGGCCTGGGGGAGCGTCGCCTCCTCCGAGGATGGCGGAGAAGCAGAGGCTGCAGACAGAAGTTTCTGGAAGAAGGGAGACTACCCCGTGCCCCCTGCTGGCTCTCAGCGCCCGCTGCCCCACCCCTGCAGGAGGAGGCCCGGCGCTCGGGCTCCCCAGAGGACACCCCGCGCAGCAGCTGTGCCTCGGGCATCTTCGACCTGAGGAACCTAGCGGCCGATGCCCTGCTGCCCGCGCTGCTGGAGCGAGCGGCCCCCGAGGACGTGGACCGGCACAACGAGGCCCTGCGGCGGCAGCACCGGGCCCCCGCGCTGCTCACCCTCTACCCAGCGCCCGACGAGGTGGGTGCCACGCGGGCGGTTCCCAGGCTGTGCACCCCACCCCTCCCACCTGGTGAAATGGGCGCCACTGTGCACCCCGCCCCTCCCACCTTGGGACCTGGGCGCCCACTGTGCACCCCGCCCCCCCACCTTGGGACCTGGGCGCCCACTGTGCACCCCAATATTCCTCTGACCGACTTAAATTGGGCACCAACTGTATCTCCCAGCATCCCTCCGACCAACATGAACTAGGCACCGACTGTATACTCCAAAATTCCTCCTTCCATTATAAATCGGGTACCAACTGTGACTGTGTACCCCAGCATTCCTCCAACTAACATAAATTGGGCACTGATTGTATACCCAACATTCCTCCAACCTACATTAATTGGGCACTGACTGTGTAGCCCAGCATTCCTCCAACCAACACGAATTGGGCACCGACTGTATCTCCCAGTATATATTCAACCAGTACTGGTTGGGTACCCGCTGGGAAGTCCCCCATTTAATTGCCCGGCACTTGTGTTTGTTGAGCACCTACCATTTATGCCTATGTCGATCCACCAATGTTTATTATTTGGCACCTTGTGTATACTCCTACACTTTTCTTTAGCCACTGAGTAAGTGCTCACTGTATACTCCTACCGGTATTCAACCAGCGCCTGCTGTATACAGATGGCACATGGTGATTGGGAGGAGACCCGTCCCAGACAGGGCAGTGGCGCAGTCAGCGCCCACCCACACGACCCACGCACCTGGTCCTCATGAACTCCTGGCTCTGTTCAGGCTAAGCCAGGGCCTGAGCCGTGGGCACCGGTCGGCCGGACGAGGAGGAGGCGGCAACAGGACATGGCGGGGGGGGGGGGCAGCTAACACCTGTGCAAAGGACCTGAGGCAGGGACCTGGAGCAGCACTGGCGGGGTTCCCGGCTTGCCAAGCCGGTCCTGGAGGATGCGTCCCAGCCCTTCCCCCCACAACCCCGGGTCTTTGCAGGACGAGGCCGTGGAGCGCTGCGGCCACCCCGAGCCGCCCCGGGAACACTTTGGACAGAGGCTGCTGGTGAAGTGTCTGTCGCTCAAGTGAGTCTGTGGGCCCGCCCCTCCCCGGGCCCCTCCCCTGGGCAGGCTCCCTGCTCCGGGCCGCCCAGCTTCACCACCGCCTCCAGAAGCCCTGGATAGCCGGGGTCCCGTGCCGCTGGGGTCTGGGGCGCAGGCCCCGGGTGTTGGTGTCGCTGAGCCTGGCTCCTGCAGCCCAAGTCCCCACCGGTCGTCCGGGGAGCAGCCAGAGGCGTGGGAACAGAGCTGAGCCGGATGTGGACTTGGACCCCAGCCTGGCCTGCCTGGCCCCTGCCCACCCGCGGCTCCTGCCGGCAGGGGGCCGGGAAAGGGAGGTTGGGGGACCCACGCTGGCGGCTCAGGCAGTCGCTCAACAAACACTCATTGGAGCGCCGCCTGGGACCTTGTAGGGACCACACGGCGGGGGTGGGGGCTCTGCGGGAGTTACTGTGGGGAGGGGGTGGAGCTGCCCGTGCCTCAGTTTCCCCGTTTGCAGAATGGGAGCTGCGTTTGCTGCAACACCCTAAGCCGGGTGGTCCGATGGGAGACTGTGGGGTGTGGGTGTGGGGGGTGCATGGAGGGGGTGACAGGGAGGCCCCCCTTTTCCCTGCAGGTTTGAGATTGAGATTGAGCCCATCTTCGGGATCCTGGCCCTGTACGATGTGCGGGAGAAGAAGAAGGTAGGCGTGCTCCTCGTCCCCCTCGGCGGGGCTGTGGGCTCCCTGGAGGCGGCGGCCCAGCTGCCTCCCGTGTCCCCAGATCTCAGAGAACTTCTACTTCGACCTGAACTCGGACTCCACGAAAGGGCTGCTGCGTGCCCACGGCACCCACCCCGCCATCTCCACCCTGGCCCGCTCCGCCATCTTCTCCGTGACCTACCCGTCGCCCGACATCTTCCTGGTCATCAAGGTGCCCGTGGGGACCGGGCACACGGGGTGGGCGGTAGGGGTGACCCCCACGGGGCCAGCACCTGCCTTTAGGGAATGAGACCGGGGACGTGATCAGGGATGTTGTGGGGGGGTGTGGGGGGGGAGTTGAAGAGGCCCCCGGCTGAGGAGGAATCCTGGAGGGCTTCCGGGAAGAGGTGACAGCTGCACTGAGACCCATGGGGTCTGGGGGCTGGGGCGGGGGAGGAAGGGGTACGTGCAGCAGCCCCGGGGCTCCTGGGAGGTGAGCAAGATGTGGTGGGAGGTTGGAGGATGGACCAACCAAGGGCACCCACAGGAGGCTGCGGGAGTCGGGGTCGCGGGAGCCGCGCAGGTGCGGTGGAACGAGCCTCACCGCCCCGCCTCCCACAGCTGGAAAAGATCCTGCAGCAGGGGGACATCAGCGAGTGCTGCGAGCCCTACATGCTGATGAAGGAGGCCGATGCGGCCAAGGTGAGCCCCGGAGGGCGGCAGCCGGGCTGGACCCCCGGGTGTGGAGTGGTGACGCTAACTCCCGGGCGGGCGCCCCCTCTCAGAACAAGGAGAAGCTGGAGAAGCTGCGCCTGGCAGCCGAGCAGTTCTGCACGCGCCTGGGCCGCTACCGCATGCCCTTCGCCTGGACGGCCGTGCACCTGGCCAACATCGTGAACAGCGCGGGGCCGCCGGACCGTGACTCGGACAGCGAGGGCGGTGAGGGGGCGGGGCCGGGCCGAGGGGGCGGGGCGGGGCCGCCGGCCGGGCAGCGGCGCCCCCTGCCGGCCGGACGCGACACTGCGCCAAGACCGCGTGGCTCTCTGTCCGCTGACCCCGTCCACCTCCCCACCTCGCCCCACCCAGAGCGCCGACCCGCCTGGACCGACCGCCGCCGGCGGGGGCCCCAGGACCGCGCGAGCAGCGCGGACGACACCTGCAGCTTCTCTGGCTTCCGCCCGGCCACGCTGACCGTCACCAACTTTTTCAAGCAGGTGTGGTGCCCGGAGGCCCCGGGGTGGGGGTGGGGAGTGGGGGACAGTGCGCCCTGGAGATGTCTGCCCCCCACCCCCTGCAGCGCACCCTGGTCCCGGCTCACGGGGGGCCCATCCCGCCCACGCAGGAGGCCGAACGACTGAGCGACGAGGATCTGTTCAAGTTCTTGGCGGACATGCGGCGCCCCTCGTCCCTGCTGCGGCGCCTGCGGCCGGTGACTGGTGCGGCGCCGGGGACCCCCGCCATGGCCGTGATAGACAAGTGCCCGAGAAATAGGCGTGTGGGGGTGCCGGTCAGACGCTAGGGGGCGCCGTGGGCGGGCGAGCGGGCGCCGGACAGGTGCACACGGGGCTCCTTGCTCCCCAGCCCAGCTCAAAATCGACATCTCCCCGGCTCCCGAGAATCCCCCCTTCTGCCTGTCCCCCGAGCTGCTGCACGTCAAGCCCTACCCGGACCCCAGGGGCCGGCCCACCAAGGAGATCCTGGAGTTCCCGGCCCGGGAGGTGTACGCGCCACACACCAGCTACAGGTACACACACCCGGGGGCGCGCTGCCCCTCTGCTTTATTGGGGGGGGTCCCCGCGTGCCGCGTCTCTGCTCTGCCCCCCCCCCCCCCGCCTCACGCCCCGCGGGTCGCCACCGCCTCCTGATCGGCCTCCTCCGCTTCCTCTTCCTCCCGGGCGCCGGGCTGGCAGCCCCCCTGCGCACTGGCAGCTCCTCCCCGCGCAGGGCCTTGCGGGCCGTGCCAGCGGCGCTCGCTGCGTGGACCGGTCTCGGGGGATCCCCAGGCAGGCTCAGGCCGGGAGCGCCGCCGTGTGCAGCCTGCGGAGGGGACAGAGGGGGCTCAGCCGCGGGCCCCAGGAGCCCCCACCTACCCGCCCCCGTGCCCCGCCGGCACCCCTGCCCCGCCGCGCACCTCTCCTGGATCTGCCGCAGCCAGCGCTCCTGCGTGGCCACCTGGCGCCGCTGCCGCTGCACGTGGCCGGCCAGGGCCCACACGATGTGGCTCTGCTTGTCCGCGTGGGCCTGCGTGGTTTGGGGCTTCGTCAGAGCTGCGGGCCTGCCCCCCGCCCCCCTCCCCCGCGTGCCCTGCATGCGGGTCCCCTGTGCCTGCTGGCCTCAGTTTGCCCAGCTGACAAGTGGGTCAGGGAAGCTGCGCCCTCAGTACACGGCACCTGGCCAGAGAAGTGAGCGAGGAAGGAGCCCCCCCTTACCTTTAGGGTCTCAAACTCCTGGTGGGCGGGGCCCAGCCAGGCCCCCCGCAGCTGCCTTTCCAGGTGCCGGATGCTCTCCCGGAGCCCCTGCTGGGCCTGGGCTGCCTCCCCCAGCTCCTGGG
Source organism: Sylvilagus floridanus (assembly GCA_949820135.1). Classification (NCBI taxonomy): domain Eukaryota; kingdom Metazoa; phylum Chordata; class Mammalia; order Lagomorpha; family Leporidae; genus Sylvilagus; species Sylvilagus floridanus. The sequence continues at coordinate 9,489,754 of OX463229.1, forward strand.
CTGTGGCTTCTGCCTGCAGCTGTAGGGCGTCTTCCTCTGTCTGCTCAGGAGAGAGACCAGGCCGGTCCCTACGTGCTGGGCACAGGGGCACGGCTGGCCGTCCTAATCTGTTAACTGCCCCCGACCTGCCCCCCCCATAATCTCCTACACACCCCACGGTGCCCCAGCTGCGGTGCCCACCTGCATGTCCAGTAGGCTCATGCGAAGCTCCTGAGCTGCGTCCCGGCCCTGGCTGACCTCCTGGCCCAGGAGCTCCAACGTGTGGCCGTAGAGGCCCACGTTTCGGCCGGCCTCCTGCAGCCGGGCCTCCGTGGACTTGTACACGCCGTTGAGGGCCTGGCCCAGCTGCAGGGCCCCGTGGAAGAGGAGGGTCAACTCCTCGTACTGGGCGGGCTCCGGGCTGCCTGCGGGGCCCGTGGGAGCAGAGCCGGCCACCGCGGCCAGGGCCCAGAGCAGACACAGAGCGAGTGCGGGCATGGCTGGGGTCTGGGCGTGTTCCCCAGCGCCAGGGCCCGTCGCCTTTTATGTCCCTGCACTGCCCGCTAACCCCCGGTCAATCGTTAACTGGCCAGCCAGCCGCCCCGAGTTGCACAATGCTGGCGGTGGCACGATGCTTGCATCAGGCTGCTGTCCAGCTGGGCCGCGCGTGGATCACACTGGCCACGGCTCTGGGCCCCCGAGGCTCCCCACACTGACCCTGTACCCCCACCCGTGGGCAGCAGGACAGCCAATGGCTACCCCAGAGCCGGCCCAGCTGCCACCATGGCGTCCCCTCCTACCACTCATCTTGGCCTGCTTGGTAGCTGGCGGGTGGGGGAGGGGAGGGCCGAAGCCTTTCCCAGACCACACAGCCGATTGCCTGAGTGGCTCACCTGTGCCTCAGTTTCCCTGCCTGGAAGATGGGCATGTGTGGGCAGTGAGTTGCTCCATGCTGAGCGCTCCCACAGAGCCCAGCACAGGGCAGAAGTGGCAGGGGCGGCGAGGCCCCTGTGGTGCAGGCCCTGTGGGAGGCAGCCCCCACCCCACCCCCACCCCCGCAGGGACCTCGCCCCTGGGGGAAGGGCGGGCAGTTTCCTGGGGCGGGGGAGGAGCGGGTCAGCCCGGGGCCAGCTTCCGAGGTCTCTGCACACCGCCTGCTCCCGGCCCGGCCCGGGTGCCCCTGACCCCGGCCGCGTCCCTGTCCCCCACAGGAACCTCCTCTACGTGCACCCGCACAGCCTCAACTTCAGCAGCCGCCAGGGCTCCGTGCGCAACCTGGCCGTGCGCCTGCAGTACATGGCGGGCGAGGGCCCCAGCCAGGCCCTGCCGGTCAGTGTGGGGGAGGGGGCACCGGCCGCTCACGTCCCTGGGTCCCTGGGCAGTGCCTGGGCGGGTGGGGAGAGGGGCAGGCCTGGCGGGGAGGGGGACTGCCCACTCACGTCTCTGGGTCCCTGGCAGAGCTTGGGGGGCGATGGGGAGAGGGGCGGGCCTGGCAGGGAGGGCACTGGACGCTCACATCCCTGGGCAGTGCCTGGGTGGGAGAGGGGCAGGGCCACCGGCCACTCACGTCCCTGGGTCCCTGGGCCCGCAGGTAATCTTCGGGAAGTCCAGCTGCAGCGAGTTCACCCGGGAGGCCTACACTGCGGTGGTCTACCACAACAAGTGCGTGTCACGGCCAGGGGGTGGGGCAGGGGCGGGGCCTGGCTCTGCCCACCCCCCTACTCACAGGGAAATGGAGGCACCCACGGCCCGTGTCAGAGTCCCCGCTCCGCTTCCGATCCCAGCTCCCCGCTCATGTGCCCTGGGAGGCAGCAGCGATACCGCCCACGTGGGAGCCCCTGGTGAAGCTCCTGGCTCTTGGGGCCATGTGGGGAGTGAACCAGCAGATGGAAGATCTCTGTCTCTCTCTCTCCATCTGCTTTTCAAATTTAAAAAAAAGTGAAAAAGGCCCCCCCCTTTGGAAATCCATGACTACATGGAATCTTCAGAAAGTTCATGGAAAAAATGCACAGGATGTGGACATGTTGCACGGACAGAAATGTGTGTGTGCACACGCGTGGGGAAACCACAGGCTCGCGGGCAGCACTGGAGGGGCCTGAGGGGGCAGGGGGTCCCGAGCGGGTGGAGGAACGGGGGCGGCGGAGGTCCCAGTTCCCTGCAGCCCCCCTTCTCCGCCAGGTCCCCCGAGTTCTACGAGGAGTTCAAGCTGCGGCTCCCGGCCTGCGTGACCGAGAACCACCACTTGCTGTTCACGTTCTACCATATCAGCTGCCAGCCCCGGCCCGGCACAGCGCTGGAGACGCCCGTGGGCTTCACCGTGAGCGGCCCTCTGGCTCCGCCCCTGCCCCACCCAGCTCCGACGCCCCGCCCCTCCCTGCAGTGGAATCCGCTGCTGCAGCAGCCCCCCCACCTGCCCTCCGGCCCCGCCCCACCCCACTCCACCCAGCTTCGACGCCCCGCCCCTCTCACCCTGCTGCAGCACGGCCCTCTGCCTGCCCTCCAGCCCTGCTCTGGCCCCGCCCAGCTCCCAGGCCCCGCCCAGCCCCACCCCGGTCACGCCCAGCTCTGACACCCCGCCCCTCTCCCCTGCAGTGGATCCCGTTGCTGCAGCATGGCCGCCTGCGCACTGGGCCCCTTTGCCTGCCGGTGGCCCTGGAGCAGCCCCCACCCAGCTACTCCATGCTGACACCCGACGTACGTGCCCGGGGCACCGCGAAGGCCCTGCTGCCTCCTGTCCTTTGTCCTGGCTTGTGTCCCCCTGGCCCCCTGCCACGGCCTTCGTAATTCCTGTCCCCCCAGCTGCACCCCAGGGCCTGTGGCCGCCCCATCCCCACCCACTTCCCTGCCCACCTGGTGTCCACCCTTGGAATGCAGGGGCCTGCAGCCTTCCCGGCCCCTACTCCCTAGTCCCCCAGGGGCTGGGCTGGGGGAAGGGTGTCTGGCTGCTCCCCCAGGTGTCGCAATGCCCCATGGTGGCCTGATCCTGGGGGAGGGGCAGCCAGGGCCCACCGGGTGACTCCCTCCCTCCCTCCCACAGGTGGCCCTGCCGGGCACGCGCTGGGTGGACGGTCACAAGGGCGTGTTCAGCGTGGAGCTCACGGCTGTGTCCTCCGTGCACCCCCAGGTATGGGGCGCAGCCAAGACCTGGGGGATGCTGCCCCCTCCTCTCCTGATCACCCCGGGATTGGGCAACCGGTGCCTCTGGCCAGGGAGGGCCGGCCTGCGGCCGTGGACGTGACTCGGGTCAGCCAGGCCCAGCACGTAGGGAAGCTGCTGACTCAGGCAGGCAGGGGTGGGCTGCGTGCCCGGGGGCCTCGCTCAGCACCCGTCCCCCTCGGGCCAGGACCCCCACCTGGACAAGTTCTTCACCCTGGTGCACGTCCTGGAGGAGGGGGCCTTCCCGTTCCGGCTCAAGGACGTCGTGCTGAGCGAGGGCACCGTGGAGCAGGAGCTGCGGGCCAGCCTGGCCTCTCTGCGCCTCGCCAGCCCCGAGCCCCTGGTGGCCTTCTCCCACCACGTGCTGGACAAGCTGGTGCAGCTAGTCGTGCGGCCACCCATCATCGGCGGCCAGATGGGTGAGCTGGCGCGGCCTCGGTTTCCCCAAAGCGGGCCCTGTGTGATCTCGCCACGGTCGCCTGACCCCTTGGACAACACCCACTCTTCCTCCGGAAAGCAGGGGTGGGGGAGGTGAGCGGCCATGGGCCCTGGAACTTGACCTCTGCTCTGCCCGGCAGTGAACTTGGGCCGTGGGGCCTTTGAAGCAATGGCCCATGTGGTGAGCCTTGTCCACCGGAGCCTGGAGTCTGCCCAGGATGCCCGGGGCCACTGCCCACTGTTGGCCGCCTATGTCCACTACGCGTTCCGCCTCCCCGGCACCGAGCCCGGCCTTCCGGGTGGTAAGTGTTGCTGGGAAATCCCAGGAGGCAGGAGAGACCTGGGGACAGAAGAGCAGAGGCCCTGGGAGCAGTTGGGGCTCTTTGCAAGAAAGAGGCTCTTTCCCCCACTTCTGCCCCCTCCCCAGGGGTGTGAGCACCATGCACTTGACTGGCAGGTGACTCAGCCAATCAGCATGCATCTCCAGTAGCTGCCTGGCATTGAATCCAGGCTCCGCCCCTCACACACTCTGTGACCCCGGGGCAAATGGCTTCACCTCCCTGAGCCAATAATGGGGATCATGGCCGTGCCCACTTCATGTGAGTGACAGTGGCCCATGCAGCAGCCATTAGCTGACCCATTTTACAGGTGAGAGACGTGGAGGCTCAGAGAGGGAAGTGGACATCAGCCAGGGCAGCTGAGCAGGAAGGGGCCCAGGGGCCGTCGGGGTGGTGGGCAGGGGGCTGACCCCATCTCTTCCCTGTTCAGGGGCCCCGCCGGGCACGGTGCAGGCCGCCACCCTGGCCCGGGGCTCCGGCCGCCCCCCCAGCCTCTACCTGGCCCGCTCCAAGAGTATCAGCAGCAGCAACCCCGACCTGGCCGTGGCCCCGGGCTCCGTGGACGACGAGGTCTCCCGCATCCTGGCCAGCAAGGTAGGCCGAGGGGGGCCTGGCATCTGCAGCCTGAGTGGCTGTGGCTGCCGGGGGCAGGGGGAGGCGCTTCCTGTGGGTGGAGGATGAGGAACAAGGGGGACCCAGATTGCACAGTGCACACACTCACACACACCAACACAGACACATGCACACACATGGGTGCACACGTGTATGTAATCACACACACACCTGCACCCTGTGCACATGGGAACATATGTATGTGGGTATAGACATGAACACATGTGCATAGACCTGCAGGTATGAACGTGGGTACGCACACACACATACACACGGTGCACGGTATACTCCACGTGCATGTGTGCGTGTGCCCAGGACATATGTACGCAGGGCCCCAGGCACATTGGGCACACGCATGCCCTGCGGCACACATCTGGCTGCGGCAGGCGGCATCCGGGCTCCGTGTCTCACGTTGCTCCTCTGCCCCCTGCCGGGATGCTCCCTCGCATCCTGTGTCTCCAGGGCGTCGATCGCTCCCACTCCTGGGTGAATTCTGCTTACGCTCCGGGCGGCAGCAAGGCCGTGCTGCGGCGGGCGGCCCCTTACTGCGGGGCCGACCCCAGACAGGTGCCCTCCCTTCCCCTCCACCCCTGCACGTGTATGACTGCACCACCCCGGCATGAGCTGCTTCCCACCTCCCTGGCCGTGGCCATCTAACCTAGGGGGGCTGCCTGCAGGAGGCGGCAGCCCCCTCCTGCCTTTGTCTGGGGCTGTGCTGTGTGCCTTTGCAGAAAACACGGGGCCTCCTTAGCCAGCACAGCCTCGGGCAGAGGCAGAGTCACAAGGGCGGAATGCAAATAGCATGCAAATTATATGCAAATCCAGTCACTGATAACTTCACTGCCCCGCATGGCCTGCCCCCATCCCTTTAATGCACCTGTGCTTGGGGGCTCTCTCTCAGGTCCCCTTGGCAGAGCTGACCTGGGCTCCCCAGAGCCTGCCCCTTTGGTGCCAGACAGATCGGGGTTCAAGGCTCACCCTGGACCCTAAGCCGTGCACCTACACTGCGGCTGAATCATCAGGTGTAGTCAGGACTCTGAAAAAAGTGCTCAGCCCAGCCCCGCAGTCTGCAACCCTCGCGCGCAGGGCCAGGTTGTGGGTGGGGGGAGAGCTTGGTCCAGTGGAGTCCCTGAGCCGCCCCTAGGTGGGCGTGGCTGAGTGACCCGCCCCTAGGTGGGCGTGGCTGAGTGGCGAGATGGAGCCGGCCAGGGAAGGGAGAGTGGGTGTCCAAGGCAGAGGAAAAGACACGTGGGCAGAGGGGGAGGTCAGAAGAGGCGGCCCTGGGGTTCCCCACTCTGCGCCCCATGGCAGGCCCAGGGGACTCCACGCAGCAGGCACACGGGGTTCCTCTGCACCGTCTGCTCCTGGCATCGCGGTGCCAGGAACCTGGAAATGTGAACTCACGCGTCCCGCCCACCCCTGGGCACCAGCGTTCTTAACAGGGCACCCCCTCCCTTGCCCCGCGATACACTCGGCTCCCGGAGGGGTCAGCCGGGCCTTGGAGAACTCGTAGGGAGGCGGCAGTCCAGGCAAGAGGTAGCCCCGAGAATGGCCCTTGCCCAAGCTAGCCCGTGTGTAGTGCGCTGGCCTCACCCTCAGCGCCTTCACCTGAAACCACTCTTGGCGTCTGCACCGACCTCCACACTTCCACCTCCATTCACTCATTCATTTGTTCACTCCTTCACTCTCCGACCTATGCCCGAGCTCGGCCGCTCTGGCCACGCCCCCTCCAGCGCCCCCTCCTGTGGGCTCTCTCCGCTGCCCCGTCACCTTGCTGTGGCTTCCTCGTGGGTCTCCCCACCTCCACCTGCACCCACACAGCTTCATTCCCACAGAAGGGTCTGTCTGAGCCACTGCCACGCCCCTCGGGGGGGGGGGCTGGACTGCAGGACGCGGCCGCTCAGAGCACCCGTGCTCACTCGGGCTCGCCCCTGACGCCCTCGTGGCCTGGGCAAACCCTCGCCACCTTCCAAGGCCCTGGCCCCAAGCGCCACCGACACGGGAACCTGAGGATACAGCTTCCCAGGCGAGCGGCTCTCCCTGGGGGCCACATCGCGCCCCAGGCACCCTGCTTGGACGAATCTCTCCTGTCTCACACCACCCGCGTGCGGAGTCGTCTGCTCCATCCTCCCCCTTCTGTGTCTCCACGCTGACCCCACCCCGCCATTCCATTCTCTTTGCCCCATCCCACCGTAGGCCACTGACCGCAGCTCTAGTCGGGCCTCCTCTTACCTCGAGGGTGCCTCGTCGGCTCCGCTGGCCGCCCAGCTGAGACCCACTGCGCAGAAGGTAGTGGGAGGGGAGGGCGGGGACCCCAGGTCCGCTGCGCCCCCGGCCGGAGCCCAGCAGGATCAGCAGAGCCCAGCGAGTGGGCACCCGGCCCCGCCCCTCTCCACCTGCTGATCTAACCCCAGCCTTCCAGCTCTGTGCATTCTGGGGCCTGCGAGGAGCGGGAGGGGGCAGCAGCCGCTCGCGGTGGCCATGGCCGTGACGGTGGCCTGGCCCTGCCCGCAGCTGCTGCATGAGGAGCTGGCTCTGCAGTGGGTCGTGAGCGGCAGTGCGGTGCGCGAGGCCGTGCTACAGAACGCCTGGTTCTTCTTCAAGCTCATGGTGAGCGCGCCCCCCTCCCTGGGAGGGCCCCCGCCCCCAGCCTACACGGGAGACCCCCCTGTAGGGATGAGGGCCACACCCACACCCCTTAGGATCACACCCAGGCCCACCTCCCTTGAGGCCCAAATCCTGCCCTCTTCCGGCAGGCCTCTCAAGCCCCGCCCACCCTCTGGCCCCGCCCCCAGGTAAAGAGCATGGCGCTGCACCTGCTTCTGGGCCAGCGGCTGGACACGCCGCGAAAGCTGCGCTTCCCAGGCCGCTTCCTGGATGACATCTCTGCCCTGGTTGGCTCTGTGGGCCTGGAGGTCATCACCCGCGCGCACAAGGTCAGGGACTCGCGGCCTGGATGGGGTAAGGGTGGGGGGCGTGGCCCAAGGGCGGTCCCAGAGCCGGCCAGGCTGGGGCGCCCGGCTGCCAGCGCTCGGTTTGCCCGACGGGTTATTCTTGTACGGTCTGTTTTGGGAGTGCCTAGTCCTGGGTGACACAGTAGCCCCGAGTTCTTCCCCTGCTGTAGGGGACTTGAGTTGATGGGGAATTGGGGGGGGGGAGTGGCCAGTGCAGAGGCGTTGAGGTCGGGAGCAAGAACAGTGAGGGGGCAGTTGTTCCTGGGGTGCAGGGATGGGGCGATGGGAAGGCGTGAGAGCAGACAAGTGATGAGACCAATCCCTTAGCACAGTCCAGTATACAGTAAGAGCTTAATAAATGGATGTTGGTGTTCTGAGATCCAGGCGATTGTCCAGACCCTGGACCACCAATTCCAGTGCCCCTGGGGGCTAGGCAGCCAACAAGATGATAATAGGCATCATCTCAAGCACCTATTGAGCGCCAGCTGTGTACCTCAGCCCTTCAAGTGGATCATATGAAACCCTCCCAGGAACCCAGGGAGATAGCACTATTGTTATGTCCATTTTGCTGATGGGGAAACTGAGACAGAGGAAGGCTGGCACCGCACAGCTGAGCAGGGGTGGAATCCAGTGGCCAGCGGGAGGGGGGGGCTTCTCCGAGGAAGCCCACGCTGTCCGCAGGGGCAGCCCTGGCTCGGCATGCCTGCAGGACCGGCTCCGCTGCTGCCAGATTGTCCGATTGTTAACCGCTGGGCTCGCCCCGAAAGTTCCAGGCTCTGGGAGTGCCCTGCCAGCCCAGGCCAGCCCTTGCACAATACCACGCGGGGTCTGGCTTGGAGGCAAAGGTGCTGGCCTTGTTTCCATGGGGCCTCCCCTGCCCAGGCTGAGCGGCAAGCGCCCATCTGCATGGCCCCAGCAGCCCCATGCATTCGCTTGACAGACTGTATCAGGTTCGATGCATAAGACAGACCCAGTCCCTGCCCTCCACGGACCCAGAGTCCACTGGTTTTGTATTTTGTTTCTTTGGGTAGAGGGGAACTGACAGCTCCTCTTAAGACTAATTTCTGAGGTCCCAGTGCATGACAGGTGTGTGTGGGTGGGGCCCAGGGTCCCCGGAGCCCAGGCCTCCAGAGGGCCCCAGGGCTCAGGGCAGCGGCTGGCGCCTCCAGGCTGGTCCTGAGAGCCCGGTGGGCGGAGTGGGTGTGGCCTGACCAGCCCTGTGTCATGTCCCCAGGACGCGGAGCTGGCCGAGCGCCTCAACGCCAGCCTGGCCTTCTTCCTCAGCGACCTGCTGTCCCTGGTGGACCGTGGCTTCGTCTTCAGCCTGGTGCGATCCCACTACAAGCAGGTAAGGCCGTGGTGGGCGTGGCGAAAAGCTGGGAGCTCGGCCAATGGTGCCTGCGGTGGTGGGCGTGGCCACGGGCGTGGGCGTGGTGAAGTGCTGGCAGCTGGGCCAATGTGTTCCTGTGGTGGTGGGCGTGGCCAAGGCGTGGCGGATGGCGTGGAGGGGTGAAGAGCTGGAAGCTCAGCCAATGGTGCCTTCGGTAGTGGGTGTGGCCGAGGGCGTGGCAAAGAGCTGGGAGCTCGCGGATGGTGCCTGCGGGTGGTGGGCGTGGCGAGCGCCGTGGGCGGGGCAGCGTCAGAAGCGCCTCTGACAATTCCCATCCGGCAGGTGGCGACTCGCCTGCAGTCGGCCGCCAACCCCACGGCACTGCTGACCCTGCGCATGGACTTCACCCGCATCCTGTGCAGCCACGAGCACTACGTGACCCTCAACCTGCCCTGCTGCCCCCTGTCACCCCCGGCCTCGCCCTCACCCTCCGTGTCCTCCACCACCTCCCAGGTGGGCTGGCCTCACTGCTGCCCTTGCTCCTTGACCTTGGACCTCTCACCTCCAGTCTTCTGTGGCTCGCTCACCTCTTCTCCCTTTCGCTGTGAGTCGCTATCCCCCGGACTGACTCCTTACCTTTGACCTTTGATCTCCGACCCTTCACCCTGACCCACCTTTCTCCGCAGTTTTCCAGAAGGGTCTGCTTCCGGCTTCTGACTCCTAAAATTCACTCCACAGCCATCGCCTCTGGTGTGCACTTTTGACCCCATGCCCTCTCACCCCTCCCCTTTGACCCCCACACCCCGATGAGTTAATCCCAATCTCTCCTCTTTGGCTCTGGACACTGTTGCCTCCTGGATGGGTTTTGTGGTGACATCTGACCCTGGACCTCGGGCACCCTGCCAGTGCTGACTCCTCCCCCACACCCCATACAGAGCTCCACCTTCTCCAGCCAGGCCCCGGACCCCAAGGTGGCCAGCATGTTCGAACTGAGCGGGCCATTCCGGCAGCAGCACTTCCTGTCTGGGCTGCTGCTGACAGAGTTGGCGCTGGCCCTTGACCCCGAGGCCGAGGGGTGAGCCCGGGCCCCGCCTGGATCCCGCGGTGGGTGGGGGTGTCCAGCAGCCCCCCCTCCACGCTGAGCACCGCACTGCTCCCCAGAGCATCCATGCTGCATAAGAAAGCCATCAGCGCTGTGCACAGCCTGCTGTGTAGCCACGACACCGACCCCCGCTACACGGACGCCACCGTGAAGGCCCGCGTGGCTGAGCTGTACCTGCCGCTGCTGTCGCTGGCCCGGGACACGCTGCCGCGGCTGCACGACTTTGCCGGTCAGTGGACTGGGGCCAGGCTGGGGCGAAACGATGCCCGAGTGGGAAATCCACCCCACGTGACGCGGGCCGGGCCAGCCAGGAGGACAGGGCTAGGGCAGGGGCCTGGGCGGTCAGAGAAGGGCAGGTGCAGGTCCTGCCACGCGCCTTGTTCAACTCGGGCTTGTCACCTGCCAGGTGGGGACAGCAGCAGTCCCAGCTGCTCCACAGAGAATCCCCCCGCCCAGAAAGACAGGAAGTGAGGATGACGGGGTGGGGGGAGGGCTGTGCGGGGCTCCGTGGGACAGCGGCTGGGAGCAGGGACCTGGGGCTTGCGGGCTGCTCCTCTCGGCCGTTTCTGGAAGTTCTCCGCCTTGCTCTGCTGACCCCGCCCCCTTGTTCTCTGCCCTCTCCCCTGGACTGCACTTGCACGTGTGTTAGACCCTCCGGTCGCTCTGTTCCGAGGCTCGTGCTCCCCGCCGTGGGGGCTCAGGTGGGAGGGGTTTGTGTGCACCAAGCGTCTCCTGCCGATGTCAGCCATCGCCCATTTCTGTTATCAAACATTCGGATTTTGTGTGTGTGTGTGTAGATTCTGATTTCCTGTTGAGAATCTCCATCTTTGGGGCCATTTTTACGCTTTCCCTCCAACTTATAAACTCAGGATTTGGCTGTCTGTCTGCTTCTGTGGTCTGCTGTGTTCTCGCACTGGCCACGCCTTCCTGCCTCAGCCTGTGCACGCCCTGTGCTTTCACTGTGCTGTGAACATGGTGCCCTGGGGGGGACACAAAACAGCGTCTCCCCGCTGAGGTGCCTCCCTCCGCTCCCGCAGGCAGACAGGGTAGGTGGGCTTTGAGGAGCTTTGTATTTGCTCACAGCTGCTCCGAGACGGGGTGGGGGATCCTTTCCTTAAGGCCATAGTCTTGGGAAGCAAGACTACTCAGGTTAAGATCCAAGCTCCAGCATTGCCCTGCTGTGCAACCCTGGGCAAGTGCCTTAACCTCTCTGTGCCTCCGCTTCATCGTCCATACAACAAGGACCATAAAAGTGCTTCCCTTGTAGGTAGGGCTGCTTTGAAAACCAAGAGCTAATGACTTGAGCGGGCGTAGACATGACAGCTAACTGGCGCAGTAATCATAGCACCGGTATATTAGCGTTTACCATCATCCCTGCCCTTGTACCTTCATCACCATTGTCACTGTCCTCTGTACTCTGTGGGCCAAGTTGTGTGCTGGGAGTTCAGTCTGTAGCCATGGCCAGAACCGAAAAGGCCCAAGCCGCTGTGGGCCTTGCCTGGCGTCCCAGCTTGGGTCACTGGTTCCAGGGGTGGACTGCAAGGGATCCCGGCTTGGCATTGTGAGATGGGATGGCCCCGAGCCAAACCTCACCCCTCTGTCTGCTGTATGCCCTGCAGAGGGCCCGGGCCAGCGCTCCAGACTGGCCTCCATGCTCGACTCTGACATGGACGGTGAAGGGGACTTTGGAGGCGGCATCAACCCCTCAGTGGCCATGGCCATCGCTGGCGGCCCACTGGCCCCCGGCTCCCGGCCCAGCGTCTCTCAGGGGCCGCCCACGGTGAGTGTGAAGCTGGGGGAGGGAGGGCAAGAGACATGAGCTCATGCATCTGGCGTGGACAAAACGAGACCAGGGGGGACTCTGGTGGACACATCCACGTCCCACATGAGGGCCTGGCTTGGAGTCCTGCCCCCAGCTTCCTCCAGGGGTAGGCTGTGGGAGGCAGCAGGTGCATGGGCCGCCCAGGGGGAGTTCCAGGCGCCTGGCCCGAGCCTGGCCATCGCAGCCACCTGGGGAGTGAACCTGCAGATGGAATCCCTCCCCCTCTCTTAGGCGCCTCGCTCCGGCTGCCCGCTCTCGGCGGAATCGAGCCGCACCCTGCTGGCCTGCGTACTGTGGGTGCTGAAGAACGCTGAGCCCGCCCTCCTGCAGCGCTGGGCTGCCGACCTGGCCCTCCCGCAGCTCGGGCGCCTCCTGGACCTGCTGTACCTCTGCCTGGCCGCCTTCGAGTACAAGGTCGGAGAAGCTGGGCGGGGCCCTGTGGAGCAGGAGACAGAGTCCCTGGGGTGCTGGGTGTGTCGAGGGCATGGGCTGCCCTGGGGCTGGGGGCTACATCGCTAGCAGCCCTCTTGTGAGAACTAACCAGGATTCCATGAGCATACCCTTAATCCCTTCTGAGGCCACACCCCCTAGGATCTAAGGCCTGCCCACCAGGACCCGCCTCTTAAAGGTCCCACACCCTCCCAACAGTGCCACACTGGGGATCAAGGCTCCTAGGCTCCCATAAACCCTTAGGGGAAGACCCGTATTCACACCCTAGCAAAAGGAAGGGATCAAAGTGTGTCTTGGAGCACAGGCGCCTGGGGTGGGGAAGGTCTGGGAGCAGAGGAGCCGGCTAACCCAGGTCCCACCAGAACGGTTGTGGCATAGAGGGTGAAGCCAACGCCTGCCTGCTGGCATCCTGTATCAGCGCGCCGGCTGGAGTCCCGGCTGCTCCACTTCCCATGCAGCTCTCTGCTGTGGCCTGGGAAGGCAGCAGGTGATGGCCCACATGCTTGGGCCCCTGCACCTGCACTGGAGACCCGGATGGAGCTCCCGGCTCCTGGCTTCAGCTTGGCCCCGTCCTGGACATGCAGCCATTTGGGGGAGTGAACCAGTGGATGGAAGCTCGCTCTCTCGCTCTCCCTCTCTCTCCCTCTCTCTCCCTATCTCTCTGCCATTCAAATAAATAACTCTTTAAAAAAAAAAAAAAACAGCAGAGCCCGCCCACCCTGACCCCTCTCCCCGTGCTCCACCCCACCCAGGGAAAGAAGGTCTTTGAACGGATCAGTAGCCTCACGTTCAAGAAGTCACTGGACATGAAGGCACGGCTGGAAGAGGCCATCCTGGGGACCATCGGTGCCCGGCAGGAGATGGTGCGGCGCAGCCGCGGTGAGGGCTCCAGGACGCTGTGCCATCGCCCGCCCCGTGGGGAGGGGACTCGCCTCCCCCACCACAGCAGCCTACGCCCCAGCCCCACTCCCGTGTCCCCACCCCCGGGGGAGCTTCCTGCCCGTCCCTTTCTCCCGCACTCACGCCTGTGCGTTTGTTCTTGCGCCTCCGTGTGTGCGCGCCCGGCAGAGAGGAGCCCGTTCGGGAACCAGGAGAATGTCCGCTGGCGCAAGAGCGTCACGCACTGGCGACAGCCCCCGGACCGCGTGGACAAGTGAGCTTCCAGGGTCCGGAGCCAGCGGCTGGGTTCCGGCCTGTTTCCGTTGAGGAGAGAGTGGCCCGAGACCCTGCCCTCCCCCCTCCTGTCCCGCCCCAGCGGCTCCCCGAGACCACGCCTCCCCCTGCAGGACCAAGGATGAAATGGAACACGAGGCCTTAGTGGATGGGAACCTGGCAACCGAGGCGAGCCTGGTGGTGCTGGACACGCTGGAGATCATCGTGCAGGTGTGGCTTGGTCCAGCAGCAGCCCGGCCCTCCGCTCTGACCGCACACACGCCCCCATCTCTGACCCGGGATTTCTGACCCCCTCCCCCCACAAAGACAGTGATACTGTCGGAAGCCCGGGAGAGCGTGCTGGGCGCCGTGCTGAAAGTGGTTCTGTACAGCCTGGGCAGCGCCCAGAGCGCCGTCTTCCTGCAGCACGGCCTGGCCACCCAGCGGGCCCTGGTGTCCAAGGTGAGCCCGCCCCCCAGCAGCCCCCCTGTAGGGCATCCCTGGGGCGCTCGGCAGACCCCTGAGCGGTCACAGGGCTGGGGACGGGGAGTCAGAGTGGCCAAGGCACTGGACGGGCTTGCACAGCACAGACACAACCTCAGAGGGCAGATCCCAGGGGCCCGACCCCATCCCGAGGACGGGAAGGGGCTGAGCCGCCTTGCCTGGGCCCCGCTGGCAGTTCCCGGAGCTGCTGTTCGAGGAGGACACGGAGCTGTGCGCCGACCTCTGCCTGCGGCTCCTACGGCACTGCGGCAGCCGCATCAGCACCGTCCGCGTGCACGCCAGCGCCTCGCTCTACCTGCTCATGCGCCAGAACTTCGAGATCGGCAACGTGAGTGGGGGGTGGGGGCGGGGCCAGGGCAGGGACGGGGCCGGCAGGGCGGGGCAAGTGCTGGGGGCGGGGCCTCCCCAGCCCTGGGGCGGGAGGAGGGGGTCAGGACAGAGCGGATGCGGCGGGCTAGTGGCGCGGTGGGTGAGATGCCACTTGGGACACCACATCCCATATCAGAGGCCCTGGGTTCGAGTCCCAGCTCCCTGCCGAGGTGCACCCTGGGGGGCGGCAGGTGCTGGCCCAAATGCCTGGGCCCCTGCCACCCACATGGGAGACCTGGATGGAGCTCCTGGCTCCTGGCTTCAGCCTGGCCCAACCCTGATTGTTACAGGCATTCGGGGAGTGAGCCAGTGGTGGAAGATCTCTCTCTGCCTTTCAGAGAGAGAGAGAGAGAGAGAGAAGGGACAGGGGGAGGGGAGGGAGAATGACAGGCCCTGAGGCCAGCTGTCAGTGGGTGGGGCCAGGAGCCAGCAGCCCGACCCCACCCCACCGCGGGCATCTGGCGCCCGCGGCCACTTCCTGCCCCTGTGTCCTCAGAACTTTGCCCGCGTCAAGATGCAGGTGACCATGTCGCTGTCGTCCCTGGTGGGGACGACCCAGAACTTCAGTGAGGAGCACCTGCGACGCTCACTCAAGACCATCCTCACCTACGCCGAGGAGGACGCGGGCCTGCGGGACAGCACCTTTGCCGAGCAGGTGGCCCCGCGGGGCCGCCCGGGCTGGGCTCCTCCCCTTCCTGACCCCTGACCCCTGACCCCGCGCCCCTGTGGGCTGCAGGTCCAGGACCTGATGTTCAACCTGCACATGATCCTGACGGACACGGTAAAGATGAAGGAGCACCAGGAGGACCCCGAGATGCTCATGGACCTCATGTACAGGTGGGGGGGCAGCCACGCCCACTCCCCGCAGGGGCGGGCAGGGGCCGGGAGGGGGAGCAGGTGAGCAACAGGTGAGGGGCCAGGGAGGTGTGGGGAGGTGCAGAGATGACAGATGGGGAACAGGGGTGGCCGTGGGTGATGAGAGCAGGTGGAGGAGGTGGGGCGGATGGAGACAGGTGGAGGAGGCACGCACAGGGTGGCGCTTGGCCAAGGGAGGTGGCCAGTGACCAGAGGAAGCGGCCTGGAGTGCCAGGAGGCTGGTCGGGTCACGGACGGCCAGGGGAGGGGCTGAAGGGGTGGACAGGTTCAGGCAGGTGGGCGGAGGGGCAGGCAGCGGGCGGGACAGGACACAGGCTGGGGGAGGGGAGGGTGAGCCTTGGGTCACACGGAGGCGGGCATGGGCACCGGCTGAGTCCCCTGCACCTGGGCACCAGGATCGCCCGGGGCTACCAGGGCTCCCCGGACCTGCGGCTGACCTGGCTGCAGAACATGGCGGCCAAGCACGCAGAGCTGGGCAACCACGCGGAGGCGGCGCAGTGCATGGTGCACGCGGCCGCGCTGGTGGCCGAGTACCTGGCCCTGCTGGAGGACAGCCGCCACCTGCCCGTGGGCTGCGTGTCTTTCCAGGTGAGCGGCAGGCCACGCCGGGCAGAGGAGGGGCCTTGCTGGGTGGAGGTGGGGCCTGAGCCAGGGGCGGGACCTGTGCTAGCAGGATTCCAGAGGGGGCGGTTCTGGGGAGGGGAAAGCCTGTGCCAGCGGGGGGGCGGTCTGTGCCTTGTGAGGCGGGGCTTGGGCCAGGCAGAGGCGGGGCCTGTGCTGGGGGGGAGGGACAGGAGGGGGCGGTTCTGCGGGGCGGGGCCTTCAGGGGCGGGGCCTGGGCCAGGAGGAGGCAGGCCTGCACTAGCAGGGGAGGGTGGGGGGGGCGGTTCTGCAGAGGGGACAGGACCTGCGCTAGCGGGGGCGGTCTGAGCCAGGTGGGGTGGGACCTTGGGCAGGGCGGGTCCAGGCCTGACGCTGGCTGCCCCCCCCAGAACATCTCGTCCAACGTGCTGGAGGAGTCGGCCATCTCCGACGACATCCTGTCGCCCGACGAGGAGGGCTTCTGCACCGGGAAGCACTTCACGGAGCTGGGGCTGGTGGCGCTGCTGGAGCAGGCGGCCGCCCACTTCACCACGGTGAGGCCGCTGCAGGGGCGGGCGCCGCTGCCAGGACCCTCTCCTGGCGGGGGTTCGGGAAGAAACGGAGTTGGGACCCTCAGAAACCGCCACCCGGGCCGGCGCTGTGGTGCAGCGGGTTAGAGGCAGAGAGACAGAGAGAAAGGTCTTCCATCTGCTGGTTCACTCCCCAGATGGCCGCATCGCCCAGTGCTGGGTCAGGCTGGAGCCAGGAGATCCATCCGGGTCTCCCACGCAGGAGCAGGGGCCCAAGGACTTGGACCATCTCCTACTGCTTTCTCAGGCCATAGCAGAGAGCTGGATGGGAAGAAGAGCAGCCAGGACTTGAACCGATGCCCTTGTGGGATGCCAGCGCCACAGGCAGTAGCTTTATGCACTGTGCCATGATGCAAGTCCTTCCATGAACTTTGAAAAGAAAAAATTGTTCTTGATTTATTTGAGAGGCAGAGAGAGAGCGAGAGAGAGAGCGAGAGAGAGAGGGAGAGAGAGAGAGAGCGCGCGCTCTTACTGCCTGGTTGACTGACTCCTAAATGCCTGCCGTGAGTGGGGCAGGGCAGGGCTGGGCCGGAGCTGAGCCCAGGCTCCCTGGGTGGCCGGGGGCCAGTCCCTTGGGCCACACCACTGCTTCCCAGAGTGCACAGCAGCAGGAAGCTGACGTCAGGTTTCCCACGTGGGGCGCTCTTGACTGCTAAGCTAAACACCTGCCCCATCCAGGAACTTTTTGAAGACCCTTTGTAAACTTACAGTTAGGATTTTAAATTGTTTTATTATAGAAAATTTCAGAACAAGCATAAAGTAAGGAGGTTTTTTGGTTTGTTTTGATTTTTTTTAGATTTATTTATGTATTTGAAAGGCAGACACACACACACACACACACACACACACACACAGAGAAATCTTCTGTTCATTGGTTCAGTCCCCAAACACCAGCAACAGCCAGGCCGGGCCAGGCAGAAGCCAGGAGCCAGGTGCTCTATCCTGGTCTCCCCTGTGGGTGCAGGGGCCCAAGGACTTGGGCCACCTTCTACTGCTTTCCCAGGCCACAGCAGAGAGTTGGATGGGAAGTGGAGCAGTCGGAACTTGAACCTGAGCCCAGGCAGAGGCTTAACCCTTCTATACCACAGCCACGGCCCGGCCCTTTATTTCTTAGGTTCTAAAGGGTGCTGGCCAACCCGCGTGTGGGGTGAAGGCAATCGATTGCTTCTGCATTTGACGTGGAGGCCTGGGACCTTGTCCCCAGGGAGTTTGCAGCCTGAGTGGGGCTGACTGCATCTCTGTGGTGTCGCCTCACCTGTCTCTCGGTTCTTGGCAATTTCAGAAGCTGGTACTGAGCCGTGCGTGGGAGGTCGGGGTCCAGCTCTGCTTCCACTGGCAGACTTCCTCCTCGGGTGGTGCTGGCCACTGTACTGATGTCGTTTCAATTGCTGTTCCCTGGTTGGGGTCTGAGACAGAGGCCTTGGGGTCGGAGCCAGGGGGACAGAGCCCCTCGGAGAGACGGTGGCCCCAGCCAGTGCACCTGCCACGGTCCCGGCTGATGCCGGAGCTGCTGGGGGCGAGGGGCACACACACGCGGCCACGGCCACACAGCAGGAGAGGCTTGGGGATGGCCCTAGCCCTGGTTCCCCTCTGGAAAAGGGAGGGGGAATGAGAACGAGGGTCCGCCGGGTGTGTTTGTCACAAGTGGTGGAGGGGGCAGGTGTTTGAAGTCAGAGGGAGGGGAGACACCACTTGAGACGCCCCCAGCAGTGCCTGTATTGGAGTTCCAGTGGCCATGGCTCAAGTGCTCGGACCCCTGCCACCCACCTGGGAAACCTGGACAGAGTTCCTGGCTCCTGGCTTCTGCCCAGCCCAGCCCTGCCTGTTACAGCCCTCTGGGGAGTGAACCAAATGGGAGATTGCTTTTCGTCTCTCTCTGCCTCTTAACCAAATACATTTGTAAAAAGTGGTGGAGACCAAAGAGTGATTCATGGGGGCCCAGCACAAAGGCTGGGGCTCCATCTGGGTTGGGGTGGTCCCCGTGGGCCTCCTGGAGGAGGTGATAGAGTGGGGCGGAGCATGGGTTGGGGAAGTCCTGACTGTAGCCTGGCCCCCAGGGCGGGCTGTACGAGGCGGTGAATGAGGTCTACAAGAACCTCATCCCCATCCTGGAAGCCCACCGCGACTACAAGAAGCTGGCGGCTGTGCACGGCAAGCTGCAGGAGGCCTTCACCAAGATCATGCACCAGGTGGGCGCATGGCGCCCCTCCCCCCAGACCCTGCCCATGGCCTTGACCTCCTTGCCCACAGGTTCCGCTGACCTTAACCTTCCTCTTCCCTGCAGAGCTCCGGCTGGGAGGTGAGGGGGGGAGCCTTTGTGGGTCCCCCCCTCCCCTGCCTCGGGGACCCCCACGATGCCCAGCCAGCCATGGCACGAGGCCGCCAGGGGGCGCCAAAGGCACATGGCAGCGCTCCGGAGGGGCTGCGGCTGTTAAGAGGGAGTGATGACGCACTCCCCACCCATTTGCCCCCTCTCCTGCCCCAGATCCGCGGGGCAGCCTGTGAGTCACCCGGCTGGGAGCCTTCCAGGGCCTCCAGGGCCGGCTCGGTCACTGCTGGGGACGGGAGGGGAGGGGGCTCTCCCTCCGCGGTCAGGATCAGCCCTTGGCTCTCAGCCGCCCCTGCCCTGCCCCCTTCCCTAGCCCCTGCCTCTCCCCACCCCGCCACCCCGTCTCTGCCCCTCGTCCTGAGTGAACACCCCCCTATCCCGCCTCTTCCCTACTTGGGTCTATTTTTAGGCATCTCCTAGTTTGGGGCGAATTTTCTGGCCAAAGATGGCAGAAGCCCAGCGCCCCAGCGGGCAGGCTGGGTGGGGGCCCAGTGCGGCGGCAGGGCCCCTGCTCCCCCCCATCCCTGGGCTCCCTGCCCAGGAACGATTCTCCTGGGGGGGGGCTCTGACCTCTGACCTCACCATGATTCTCTCTGTCCACCCCCCACGTCGGGCCCCCACCGATTGATTCTGCCCTGCGGTACTCGGATCTGCCTCGTGAGTACACGTTGAGCCACCCTCTTCCTCTCTGGGCAGGGGTCCCCCCGCCCCGGCCCTGGTGCCCCTCTCCCCCAGGGCGGCCTCCCAGGCTAACCACAGCCCCCCCCCCCCCGCCAGGCCCCCAGCGCGTCTTCGGCACCTACTTCCGAGTAGGTTTCTACGGCGCGCGCTTCGGCGACTTGGATGAGCAGGAGTTTGTATACAAAGAGCCGTCGATCACGAAGCTGGCTGAGATCTCACACCGGCTGGAGGCAGGGCAGCGGGCAGGCCCGGGGTGGGGGGAGCGGGGGCGCCCGCGCGGCGCTGACTCAGGGCCCCGCGCCCCCGCAGGAATTCTACACCGAGCGCTTTGGGGAGGACGTGGTGGAGATCATCAAAGACTCCAACCCCGTGGACAAATCCAAGCTGGACCCACACAAGGTGGGTCTCGCCGCCCACCCTCACCCAGGGGCCCTCTAGGGGGAGCCTCACCACCCCCCCCCCCCCCGCGCGCGCTCCCCAGGCCTACATCCAGATCACCTACGTGGAGCCCCACTTCGACACCTACGAGCTCAAGGACCGCGTGACCTACTTCGACCGCAACTATGGGCTGCGCACCTTCTTGTTCTGCACGCCGTTCACGCCCGACGGGCGCGCGCACGGCGAGCTGCCGGTGCAGTACAAGCGCAAGACCCTGCTCAGCACGGACCACGCCTTCCCCTACATCAAGACGCGCATCCGCGTGTGCCACCGCGAGGAGGTGCGGGTCAGCCCGGGGAGGGCCCCTGCCCTCCAGCCTGCGGGCGTAAACCCGCACCTGCTCCACTTCCCATCCCACTCCCTGCTGATGCGCCTGGGAAAGCAGTGGAGGATGGCCCAGGTGCTTGGGCCCTGCCACCCTTGTGGGAGACCCGGATGGAGCTCCTGGCTCCTGGGTTCCACCTGGCTCAGCCCAGATGCTGCAGCCATTAGGGGAGGGAACCTGCAGATGCAAGATTCTCTCTCTCTCTCTCTCTCTCTGGCGCTCTGCCTTTCAAATAATGGCTTTTGGAAGGCCTGGAGTCCCCAGACATGGAGCCCCAGGGTCAAGGGCATCAGAGGCAGCAGCCCCACAGCTGGGGCCCAAGCAGAGGGGGTGCCCCTCACCCCCAGCAGAAGGCTGCTGAGCCTCAAGCCACACCCTCTGCAAAGCCCACCCCATAGGGTGCACAGCTCTCCCCCCCCACCCTCAGCCAGTGCACGGCCCTCCCCCCACCCCCACCCCAGACAGTGCTGACGCCCGTGGAGGTGGCCATTGAGGACATGCAGAAGAAGACGCGGGAGCTGGCCTTTGCCACCGAGCAGGACCCGCCCGACGCCAAAATGCTGCAGATGGTGCTACAGGGCTCTGTGGGGCCCACGGTGAACCAGGCACGGCGGGGGGCGGGGTGAGGCGGGCCGGGGCTGGGCGGGCCAGCGGGCGAGGGGAGCCCTCACCGGCCCCTCTCGCTCCCCCCGCCCCGCAGGGCCCCCTGGAGGTGGCGCAGGTGTTTCTGGCCGACATCCCCGAAGACCCCAAACTCTTCCGCCATCATAACAAGTTGCGGCTCTGCTTCAAGGACTTCTGCAAGAAGTAGGCGCCCGCGCGTGCGCGTGCGCGGGACGGCCCGGGCCTCACCCGCCGGCTGCGTGCGTGCCTGGCCCTTCCTGGGCCTGCTGTGGCCTTCCCCCTACCCCCAGGGCCCCGGCTCCAGCTCTGACCCCCCCACCCCCCGCCCTGCCGCCGGTCCCCAGGTGCGAGGACGCCTTGCGGAAGAACAAGGCTCTGATCGGGCCGGACCAGAAGGAATACCACCGGGAACTGGAGCGCCACTACAGCCGGCTGTGCGAGGCCCTGCAGCCCCTGCTCAGCCAGCGCCCGCCCCAGCTGCTGGCCCCGGCCACGGCCAGCCTCAGGTGCCCCACGGGGCCCCTCCACCCTGGAGAGCGGCGGGCGGGCGGTCGCCACCAGCTTGCGCGGGGCCTCGCCCCGGGGGGACACGCACAGGACCGGCTCCCCCGGGCGGCCACGTCCGGGGCAGGCATCTGTGCGTGCCTCGGCCCCTACATCTGTAAGATGGCGTGTTGGAGCCTCCTGTGGTTGCACCCAGGGCTGCGTGGGGCTGGGTGGGACCGGAGAGACCCAGGAGCCAGCCGGGGAGCGATGCTGAGCCGGCTCCGCTCTTCCTCCAGGAACTCGCTGAACAGAGCAAGTTTCCGGAAGGCGGAGCTGTGAGCCTGCAGCCCGAGGACCCAGCTGACCGCGCCCTGCTGGGGGGTCTTCCCCACGCTGCCCACGGGCCGCGGCTCGGGCCCTCTGTCTTCCCAACTGTGCGCACTGAAACTCCCTCTCTCATTTAATTTAAAATGGTTTTTATACGCATGTGTGGTGTCGTGTGGTGCGGTTGCTGGGGGCTGGGACAGGTCGCGGGGCTCCCGTCCAAGAAGGCAGCATGATTGTCCCCATTTCCCAGACAAGAAAACTGAGGCAATGGTGGACTCTGGGACTGGACCAACCAGCGTCCGGCTG
The DNA here is from genome assembly GCA_949820135.1 of Sylvilagus floridanus. Taxonomy (NCBI): domain Eukaryota; kingdom Metazoa; phylum Chordata; class Mammalia; order Lagomorpha; family Leporidae; genus Sylvilagus; species Sylvilagus floridanus. Next base: position 9,511,524 of record OX463229.1, read on the forward strand.
GCTCTGGCGTCCCGGCCCAAAGCGGCCGCCTGGACGGCCTCGCGCCCCCCTCCCCGCCCCGGGGCGGTCACGCCACCGCGCACCAGGCCTGCGCCAAGCCGCTTCCAGCCGGGGCCGCGGCGGGGGGAGGGGTGACCTCCAGCCGCGCCCGCCCCGCGCTGGGCCCTGGCCGGCCCCGCCCCCTCCGCCGCCCCGCCCCCGCCGCGGCCCAGCTGCAGCGCACGGGGGAGGCCAGAGGTGCGGGGAGGGGGATTCCGCCCTGGCGACGTCCGGCGGGGAAAAAGCGGTCCGGGTAGGACACCCCGACGCCCTGGCGCGCGCACGCACTTGCCGTCCAGGTGAGCTCGCGTCCCCCGGCGCCGCAATCCCCGCCCCCACCGCGGGCGGCGGGGGCGTGGCCAGCGGGTGGGGCGGGGCTGTCGGCGGGGCGGGGCTGTCGGCGGGGCGGGGCTGGCCGCCGAGGGCCGGCGGTCGGGCGGCGGCGCGCGGAGGACGCACGGGCGGCGGGACGCGGGGACGGCGGCGGCCGGAGGGCGCCCAGCGGGTAGGACCCAGGGCTGGGGTGCGGTTCGAGTCAGGTTCGGGGTTCCATCGTGGCGCCCCACCAATCCCCCTCCTACCTGCTTTCCACCCCGGGCCGGGACCTCGCTGTTCCAACTCCGCCGACTGCGCCCGAACTGTGCGGACTTGGAGCGCCCCCTCCACACCCCGGACCCGTCCCGCCTCGCTCCTCGCCCATCCCCCCCGGCCCCCAGCGCCGCTGCCCCACCGCCCCGCTCTCCCTCGCCTCCTCGCCCCTGCCCGGGGCCCCCTCGCCCTCCCGCGCGGCAAGGCCCCGGGCGGCGGGAAGGCGGCGGGGCGTCCGGCCGGGCTGGAGCTGGGCCTCGGCCTGCGGGCTGGGCCGGCGTGGGGAGCCGCAGCTGTTTGCCATTAGCCCGGGACCCCGCAGGCCCCGCCCCCTCCCCGCACGGGGCGGGGCTCTTCTCGCTCCCGACTTTCGGGCGGGCAGAGGGACTGGGAAGACCCCAGAGCTGTACAGGTCGACGAGTTGGGGGCGACTGTGGGGAGCCCCCTTCCCTGGCCCCAGGGGTCCGACAGCAAGACAGGGGTCACAGACACCCACGATCCCTCCCCCCGCCATGTCTCCTTTCTCCTTCCCGCAACCCGGAGCCATCAGTTGGTGTGCAGGGCGGTGGGATGGCTGGGGACCCTCAGACCTCAGTGGCCGCATCTGCAAAATGGGTATGGGGTGTCCTGTTTGGAGATGGTGGCTTCCTGGGTATGGAGGGATCTGCCAGTCCTGGGTTCAAGTCCAGGCCCTGCCAAGCCCCCCCCACCGGTGACTTTAGAAATCATCGCTGCAGCCGTCTGTGAAACTGGGGTGAAAACTTTGGTCAACTTCCTGTCCTGCAGGGGTGAACCTCCAGGCAAATGGAAGAACCAAATTTCCTGCTGTCGGTGACCCTGTGTTCCAGGTGTTGAGAGAGAGAGAGCAGCGGGGATAGAGACGTGGAGAGAGGGAGAGACGCAGAGAGAGACAGGCGTGGAGAGACGGAGACACAGAGGGAGACAGAGGCGTGGAGAGACGGAGACGCAGAGAGACTAAGGAGACGAGAAGCAAGACAGGACGCGAGACCAGACCAAGGACAAGTTCAGCCGTCCCTGGAGCCCCAGCCCCGCCTTCATGCCCAGCAGGTGCCCCGCCTGGCCCATCCTCCCAGGTAGCACTGGCCAGCAGAGCCCTCCTCCGAGGCGGTGGGTTGGCGGCTGAAGTCCCAGAGGACTGGGCGGGCAGGGTGAGGCGGGGTGTGGGCATGGGAGAGCCTGGCCAGCCTCCAGGGCTGCAGAGGCTTGGTGAGAGGGCGCGATTGTCCCTTCTGCTGCCCCCTCGGCTACCCCCATGATTTCCCCGGCCTCCGCCCCAGCCCTCCATCCCGGCTGCGCCCCGAGCCCGGACGCGTCCTGGGGGGGACAGGAAGTTCTGTGCAGCCCGGCAGTGAAACTGTTTATTTTTAGAGAAAATTGTTTCCATAAAGGGGCAAGGCTTCCCTCCTGGTCGCCTCCCCTCCCCAACTTTCTCTCCTGCTCCCCCAGGCCCTGCCTCCGTGGGGCTCCGTGCTTTGAGGTCACTTAGAGGGACCCCCTACCCCATGATCCGTGTCTCTTTGTCCCCCTGCTTCTGTCTGCTCTGGGTCTTGAACAAAGGTCACACCCCTCTCGCCACCCCCTACTCCACGCCTGCCCTCGGGCTCCGCTCCTGTCTTTCCCTCTGGCCACCTCCAGGCCTGGGCTCAGGGGAGGGGGTACAGGAAGGGCATGGCCTGTCGGGCTTGGGCCCTCCCCAGCCCGGGGGGCCGAGTGGAGGCAGGGCTGTGTGGAACAGCTGGAGCCTGTCCAGAGGCTGGACAGATGTGCATGTGAGATGGTGAAGTGCAAGTTCTTTGTTCCCAGCCCCTGTGCAGCCAGGCAGGGGGTGTGTGCGCGCCTGAGAGAGGGTCGGGGACCTGGGTGGGGGCTGGACAGCCGCAGGCTCCTCCTGACTCGGGACTCCAGTGCACACACCTCCCCTCCCCCCACCACCAGGACCGCCTCGGCCGGTGCTGCAGGCAGTCTGACTCGTGACAACTGAGACACCTGCAGAGAGGATGGCCCAGGTCCTGCACGCGCCAGCCCCCTTCCCAGGTCAGGGGTCCCTGGGAGGGGTGGACACGGCCCCGGGAGGGGCTGGGGGGGTAATGGGGGGTGGGGGGCAGAGAAGGCCCCGTCCTGAGGCAGTTCTCAGACTCCAAAGGGAGGCCCAGCCGCTGGGTGGGGACCGGAGACTGGAGCCAGAGCCGAACGCATCTGCTGCCGCACTCAGAGCCCCCGCCTTTCTCCCCCACCCCCCAGGGACCCCCGGCCCGGCCTCCCCGCCCGCCTTCCCCCCCAAGGAGCCCGACCCGCCCTACTCGGTGGAGACGCCCTACGGCTACCGGCTGGACCTGGACTTCCTTAAGTACGTGGATGACATCGAGAAAGGCCACACGCTGCGGCGCGTGGCCGTGCAGCGCCGCCCGCGCCTGGGCTCCCTGCCCCGCGGGCCCGGCTCGTGGTGGACGTCCACCGAGTCGCTGTGCTCCAACGCCAGCGGCGACAGCCGCCACTCGGCCTACTCCTACTGCGGCCGCGGCTTCTACCCGCAGTACGGCGCCCTGGAGGCCCGCGCCGGCTTCAACCCGCGCGTGGAGCGCACGCTGTTGGACGCCCGGCGCCGGCTGGAGGACCAGGCGGCCACGCCCACCGGCCTGGGCTCCCTGACCCCCAGCGCCGCGGGCTCCACCAGCTCCCTGGTGGGCGTGGGACTGCTGCCCCCGACGCCGAGGAGCTCGGGCCTGTCCACGCCGGTGGCGCCCAGCGCCGGGCACCTGGCGCACGTGCGCGAGCAGATGGCGGGGGCGCTGCGCAAGCTGCGGCAGCTGGAGGAGCAGGTGAAGCTGATCCCGGTGCTGCAGGTGAAGCTGTCGGTGCTGCAGGAGGAGAAGCGGCAGCTCTCGGTGCAGCTCAAAAGCCAGAAGTTCCTGGGCCACCCCTCGGGGCCCCGGGCCCGCGGGGAGCTCTGCCTCGACCTCCCGGACACCCCCGAGGACCCGGCGGCGCTGGAGACCCGGAGCGTGGGCACCTGGGTCCGGGAGCGGGACCTGGGCGTGCCCGACGGGGAGGCGGCGCTGGCGGCCAAGGTCGCCGTGCTGGAAACCCAGCTCAAGAAGGCGCTCCAGGAGCTGCAGGCGGCCCAGGCTCGGCAGGCGGAGGCCCAGCCCCAGCCCCAGGCCTGGCCGCCGCCTGACAGCCCGGTCCGCGTGGACACCGTGCGGGTGGTGGAGGGGCCGCGAGAGGTGGAGGTGGCGGCCAGCACAGCCGCGGGGGCCCCCGCGCAGCGGGCCCAGAGTCTGGAGCCCTACGGGGCCGGGCTGCGGGCGCTGGCCACGGCCGGGGCGGCCGAGGGCCCCGCCGTGTTCCACAGCCACGAGGTGGTGGAGGCCATGTGCCCGGCGCCCACCGCCTCCGCCGGCAACGTCCACACCGTGAAAAAGATCAGCATCACGGAGCGGAGCTCTAACAGGGCCACAGGTAGGCCTGCGACGCGGGCCCCGGAGGACGCTGGGGGTGGGGCGCGGGAGACCCCGCTGTCTTCCCCCGGCTCCGTCTCAGTGCCTCTGTGTGTCCTACAAAATGGGGAGAATTTTGTCCCTAGTCTCAGGCTGTACGGCCCAGACAGAGAAGTAGAGTGTTTGCGGTAGCCCAAGGTGTTTGGAGGGGCTTCCCCAAGTCTGCTGGGCATACGTCTTTTACTGTCTGTCGAGTGAGTGGCAGGAATCGGTCTCAGGCCGCTGTGAGCTGTGGGAGGGACATCGGGTGTTTAGGTAACTTAAGACAGCTTCAGGCATAGCTGGATCCAGGTGTGCGGCCGCCATCGGGAATCTCTGGCTTGCTGTCCCAGATGCCTCAGGTGTCTGTCCATCTCACTTGGGGGGAAGGGAGCCCTCTGGGGCAAAGAAGGCTGTGAAAAGTGCAAGGCTTGGCACTGGCTGGCTCCTGTGTGGTACAGGAGCCCCACCCAAGCCATGGGGGGGGCGGGCGGGGGTAGCCCCCTGCGGAAGTGCCGAGCCTGCAGCCAGGAAGGGGTGCTAGCTGTGCACGCCGTCAGCTGTGCCGCCGCCCCATGAATCACGCGCAGGGTGACAGCTGATCCTCCCTGAGCCCCGGCCGGGGAGCCCCCCTCGTGCTGTGTGGTGCTGCCCCCTCTCTCTGGGCCTCTGCATCGCAACCTCCTGCCCATCTGCAGCCTGTGTGCACTGACCCATACAGAAAGCGCTCAAGCATTGCTTGTGGCTGTTCCCGTTGGTTGTTTCCACCAGGGGAGCCCAGCTCGGAGCGAGGAGTGACTTGTCCTGAGTCCCTCCAGCCTGGGAGCAAACGCAGGTCGGCTTGGGCTGGGCCTGGGGCAGGGCTCCAAGTCGGAACCAGGTTGGCATCCCAGCCTCCCACGGCCGAGGCCAGTGCCCCCCACCAGCTGTTTCCTCGCCGCCTGGTGGTGTTCCTGGCGGGCTCTGGCCCCCAGCCCCGTGCTGCGGGTCCGTCCCAGACGCCCGGCTCCGTGGCTTTGGCCCCCAGCCACACCCCGCCCGGCCTGGCCCGGCCCGGCTTGGCCTTGGAATCTCTGTGAGGATGCAGCCATTCCAGACGTGCCTCCCGGGGCAGCCGCGAAGCCTCCTGGCCCCGGGACACACAGTCATGGCCGTGGCCTCTCCCTCCACGAGCTGCCAGCCCCTGGAAGTCCTCCCTCGTGTCTCACTGCAGCCCCTCTTGCTGCAGCCCCTGCCTTGCCTGGGCACAACTGGAGTGCGCTCCGCCATTCTGCATGGCGCTGTCTCGCTCAGCAGGCATTTCCCAAGGCGCCTGCCATGTGCTGGATGGTTCTAGACTCCGGGGGACATAGCAGGGAGCCAGACAGACACCGGGTGTCGCCATGAGGCGGCCACCGGACGGTGCGTGGCAGGTGTTCAGTGTGGCACCCAGCATGTGGGAGGCATCACCTGTCTCCCAGGGGCTGCCTGGGACCAAGATAGGGAAGGGAAGGAGGAGGAGAAACGGCCTGGGGGGCCGAGAGCTGCTGGGCTTAGCGGGGCGGACAGAGGCCCTGCGGTGAGGGAGGGCTCGTGGCCACTCAGGCACGTGATGAGGTCTCATGCGCTGTGCCCAGGGGCAGTGCACTGATAAGGAGCTGTGACCTTGATGAGGCTGACCAGCGGTGTTCTCATAGGGCCGTCAGCTCGGTGACTAAACCAAGGAGGGCTCCCTGGAGGAGAAAGAGGCAGCCATGCACGGGGGGGGGGGGGGGGGGGGGCGAGCCCCACCTCTTGGCCATTTGTTTTTAAAGATTTGTTTTATTTGAAAGGCAGAGTTACAGAGAGGCAGAGAGAGAGGTCTTCCGTCCACTGGTTCACTCCCCAATTGGCCACAATGGCTGGCGCTGCGCTGATCCGAAGCCAGGAGCTTCTTCCGGGTCTCCCACATGGGTGCAGGGGCCCAAGTACTTGGGCCATCTTCCACTGCTTTCCCAGGCCACAGCAGAGAGCTGGATCAGAAGTGGAGCAGCCAGGACCCCAACTGGTGCCTACGCCACAGCACCAGCCCCTTTTTGTTTGTTTTAAGCAGAACAGGAATTCACTCACTGCAGAGTGGTCAGGAGATGGTGTCCCCAGTCTAGGAAGGGGGGGGGCAGGGGCCTGGAGACCCCAGCACGTTCCCCCCACTCCGCTGCAGCGGGCAGAGGGGCTCAGCCCAGGACACGCCCCCTGGGGCGTCTCTCCCCACTCTGCTCCAGTTCCAGGCGCAGTCACACAAAAACAATTCCCAGAAGGTTTGGAAAGTACAGAAACATCTAGAACACAATCAACCGCCACCCCACCCCGCCCCTCAGCCACCCGGGTGTGGCTGCTTCTGAATTTTTGGGTTTTTTTTTTTTTTTGCATGGGGTGGGAGTGGGGGAGGGAACAAAGGTGACAGCGGAGAGCTGGCCTGGAACCCACATAGGTTCTTGTGCACGCTGGGCGCATGTGTTTGGATGATCCGGGAACCTCATTTTGCTGTCTGGCGGCTCAGAGACACTGCTGCGGTCATGCTTGGTTGGGGCGCTGTCCTTTGGGACCGCGGTTCCCAGAACCGGGCTGTGGTGGACATTGGAGGCGTCAGCCAGCAGATGGGAGCCGTCTCTGTCTCTTCCCAGCTGTCAAATAAATAAATTGAAAGAGCCACTCGCCCACCCCTGGGTCTGTGCTCTGTGCCTTCCCGGCCCCCACCCGCCCCTCGTACCATTGTCCCTGGCATCCACCTTCCAGCAACTTCTCTACCGTTTGGGCGTCCGTGAGAACCACTCTGTGAGCTTGTTGAATTTCCTTACATGGTGCTGGGCTTTGGAAACCCAGGATTCTCCCTCTGCTTCCTGGTTTCTCCTCTCCGCCCGCTGTTTCTGAACTTAGCATACTGCTGTCTGCCATCAGACTGCGTTCGCCACTGCGCCTGTGTTTGGTCCCTCGACTTTGATTTATTTGCAAGGCAATGTGACAGAGAGAGAGAGAGAGAGTGAAAGAGAGAGAGAGGTTTTCCATCTGCCGCTTCCTCCCCAAATGACCGCAATGGCCAGGGCTGGGCCAGGCTGCAGCCAGGAGCCAGAAGCTCCATTCGGGTCTCCCACATGGGTGCAGGGACCCAAGCACTTGGGCCATCTTCTACTGCTTTCCCAGGCCATAGGAGAGAGCTAGATCGGAAGTGGAACAGCCGGGACTCAAACTGGTGCCCATGTGGGGTACAGCACCACAGGCTGGGGCTTTAACCCGCTGCGCCACAGCGCTGGCCCCAGGGTCCTGACACCCCCTGTCCATACACCTTTAGCACGAGTCCTCTCTCATCAGCTGTCCTTAGCCTCAGCACATTTTTCCGACGTCCCTGGCGTGTTCCAGAATGGCGAGTGGTGACCAGACTCCGCCTTGCGGGCCAAACACAGCCTGCCAAAAACAGGCCGGGCGCTTTTAAGCAGTTGAACACTTTGCAAAGAATCCGTAGGATATGAGCGAAACTGTGTGGCATTGAAGTGTGCTGCGACACAGCTGGGCCATTCTTTCAAGCGGCACCTGGGGCCACCCGCATGTGGCCACCACACTTGAGCAGCTGGGATAGACACCTCAGGACCCTGCCCCCCCACCCCCCGCAGTGTGGACCACCTGAGCTTTTTCTGAAAGCTTGATGAGTCTTGGCCTAGAAGATAAGAGAGAGATTTCCCACCTGTTGATTCACTCCTAGCAGCTGGGGCTGGACCAAACCAAAGCCAGGAGCCAGGAGCTCCATCCGGGTCTCCCGTGTGGGTGCAGGGGCCCAAGCACTTGCGCCATCTTCCACTGCTTTCCCAGGCCATCGCAGAGAGCTGGATTGGTAGTAGAGCAGCTGGGACTCGAACCGGTGCCCATAGGGGATGCTGGCACTGCAGGCAGCGGCTTTACCAGCTAGCGGCAGCCCTGGCCCTTGAGACTTTGTTACTGTCCAGTACAACATAGTGTAATCGCTATTTACATAGTATCTGTGTGTAAGGTACACAATGTAACCTAGAGGCAGTTTAAAGCTTCCAGAGTGGGGGCTGGTGTTGCGTATCGGATCACTGGTTCCAGCCCTGGCTCTTCTACTTCTCATCCAGCTCCCTGGGAAGCAGCAGGCGATGGCCCAAGTGCTTGGGTGTGTGCCGCCCAGATGGGAGCCCTGGGTGGAGCTCCCTGGACATATTCCCAGGGTGAACCAGTGGAGGGGAGCTTGCTGGCTGGCTGTCTACCTCTGAGACAGAAGCTTTAGGGACTGTGTGTTGGTCGTGTGCACCTGCTGCTCCGTTACCCAGAAGGGTCTGGAGTGGCCGCAGATCCTGCCGAGTGCCTTGCTGTCTTCTCACGGCTTTGGGGTGTCCCCGGTGTTGTCACCCTGCTTCCCCGGCTCTGTTTCTCTTCCATGGCACCCCCTGAGCTGGCTGTGGGTTTTGGTGCCTCCCCTGCAGCTTTGGTACCAGAGCACCTGGTTCCCCGGGGAGATGAGCGGGAAGCGTCACGCGTGTTGCCTATGGGGTTGCTGTGTGCTATGGTCTCCTGGCATCTCTGTGCTCAAGCTCGACCCGCTCAGGCTGTGAGGAGCCCCCCTGGGCTTTGGAAAGCAACATTGGCTTTGCTTCTGGGGGGGTGACTGGCACTCCGATGCTGTACTGGTTTTATTTGGTTTCCCCCTGCTATTTAAAAAGTTGTGGTTAAAAAAAATTGTGGGCCGGCACTGCAGCTCACTAGGCTAATTCTCTGCCTACGGTGCTGGCACCCCAGGTTCTAGTCCCGGTCGGGGTGCCGGATTCTGTCCCAGTTGTTCCTCTTGCAGGCCAGCTCTCTGCTGTGGCCCGGGAGTGCAGTGAAGGATGGCCCAAGTGCTTGGGCCCTGCACCCCATGGGGAGACCAGGAGAAGCACCTGGCTCCTGGCTTCAGATTGGCGCAGCGCCAGCCATAGTGGCCATTTGGGGCCGAACCAATGGAAGGAAGACCTTTCTCTCTCTCTCTCTCTCTCTCACTCTCTCACTCTCTCACTCTCACTAACTCTGCCTGTCAAAAAAAATTGTGATTAAATAGGCATAGCATGAACTCCATCGTCTTAATCACGCAGAAGTGTGTGTGACATCACCACCATTCATCTCCAGAACTTTCTCCTCTTCCCACACTGCACCCCTGCCCCCATGAGACCCTCCCTCTCCAGCCCCTGCACCCCCCAATTCTACTTCCTGTCTCAAGTGATCTGATAACTCTAGGAACATCAGATAAGTGGAATCGTACATTCTGAAACTTTTATTTATTTTCCTTTTTTATTTTTTTTTTGGAAAGGCTGGGGGTGGGAGATTCAGGCAAACAGAGAAAGGGCTCTCCTGTCTGCTCGTTTGTTCTCAAAATACTCACGAGAGCCAGGGCTGGGCCAGGCTGCAGCCAGGAGCCAGGAGCTCCATCTGGACCTCCCCTGTGGGCGGCAGCGGCCACACACTTGGCCCGTCACCTGTTGACTCCACGGTGCACAAGCAGGGAGCTGGATTGGAGGCGTGGAGGACCCGGGACCGTGAACCAGGCACTGCGACGTGGGCTGTGTGTGTCCCAGGCGTTGGCTGGCTCACTGCCCCACGCGCCTGCCCCTGGTGCGTTTGTCCATTTGTGTCCACCTCGGTTCCTTGCTCTCCTTCCTGGCTCCCTCCAGGGTTTAGACAGGAGCCTGAGTGCTGAGATTATGGAAGCCCCGTCTGCCTCCCGACACACTGCCCATGGCCCTGAAGTGGGTGTGTTGGTGCAATGTGAATTGATTGCTGAGATTTAAAAAAAAAAAAAAAAGGGGGGGGGCTGGCGCTGTGGCACAGCAGGTGAATGCCCTGGCCTGAAGCATCAGCATCTCATATGGGCGCCAGTTTGACTCCCAGCTGCTCCACTTCCCATCCAGCTCTCTGCTGTGGCCTGGGAAAGCAGTAGAAGATGGTGCAAGTCCTTGGGCCCCTGCATCCATGTGGGAGACCTGGAAGAAGCTCCTGGCTCCTTGATTCGGATTGGCCCAGCTCCGGCCATTGCACCCAACTGTAGAGAGAACCAACGGATGGAAGACCTCTCTCTCTCTCTCTCTCTGTCTCTCTCTCTCTCGCTCTCACTCTTGCTCTCTCTCTCTCTGCAACTCTGACTTTCAAATAAATAAATCTTTTAAAAAAATTAAATGGTGTTGGCATTGTGGCAAAGGGGGTTGAGTGGCAGCCTGCAACCCCAGTATCCCATATGGCGCTAGTTCGAGACTTGGCTACTCCACTTCCAATCCAGCTCCAGAGTTGGAGCCAGGCTGGAGCCAGGAACCAGGAGCTCCATCTGGGTCTCCCGCGTGGGCCACCACCTGCTACCTCCCAGGTGCGAAGCAGAGAGCTGGGTCAGAAGCAGAGCGGGGACTCACACCAGACTCTTCGATACAGGCTGTGGGCGTCCCTCAAGACCACTTAACCGCTGCACCACACACGCTGTTATTTTCAGCTGTTGTGAGCCATGGTGGACACCTCACTTCCGGTCCCCACAGGTCTGCCCCAGGCCCCTGCAGAGTCATCTTTATCACCCCCGGCGTCCATAGCAGCCTCCCTGGCACAGCCCGAGAAGGATGCAAGCCATGTTCCCTCCCACGATGCCACCAACAGGGAGCCCACCAGGCATGCAGCCACTCGGGGGTCAGAGGAAGCCGGGGCTGAGGGTAAGTGGTGGTGGCAGCCACTGGGAGGGCCAGGGTAAGTGAGGTCTGGCTGGCGGGACCCTCACTGTCACCCCTGCCCCTAGGCGGGCCCCAGGCGGGCATGCGTTCCATCATGAAACGGAAGGAGGAGCCCACTGACCCGGCCGCCCACCGCAGGAGCCTCCAGTTTGTGGGCATCAACGGCGGGTAAGAACCCTCTCCCCAGGTGCGGAGCCTGTCACATGCTCTGCCTAAGCCCCTCGCTTTGGCCTGTTTGTGTGTACAGACTGCAGTGGAGAGATGGGGAAACTGAGGCACGGGGCTGAGTGAGCAGTGGGTCTGCCCCAGGCATCCTCTCTCACCTGACAGAGCTCCCCGGGCCAGTGGGGCGAGGCTGGAGCAGCCGTGGGTGATGCACGGGCCCAGGGGAGTCCCAGGAGGAGGGGCCCCCAGGTGAAGAATAGAGAGGGCTCACTTGGCAGGGGGCCAGTGGGGTGGAGCCTCACTCAGCTGGAGGTGCAGGGAGCCGAGGTCAGGGTGGGGCCTTGAGTGGCGAGCCCAGAAACTGCAGAGGCTGCGAGGAGCCCAAGGGGGCCCTGTGGAGTTGGGGTCTGATCTGTCCTCGCCACCCCAGGCCCCCACAGGAGGTGCCCCTCCCTGTCCTGATCACAGTCACAGCTAGTGCTTATTGAGCACCTGCTGTATGCCTGGTGCTCTGGTGAGGTTAGAGCTGCCCTCGTGCCCTTGCTGTTAGTGGGAGAGCTAAGGCCCAGGCAGGACAAGGGGCCGCACCCCAGCCCCTCCCCCGCCACGCCCCCGCTCCCTCCCTGCATCCCCAGCCCCTCCCCTGCCACAGCCCGGCTCCCTCCCCAGGTACGAGTCCTCCGAGGACTCCAGCACCGCAGAGAACTTCTCGGACAACGAGAGCACAGAGAACGAGACCCCGGGGCCGGAGGAGACGGTTCCCAGCGTGGCTGAAGCCCCCCAGCTCCGGCCCATGGGTGCAGCGGGCGCCAAGGGCAGCCGACAGGAGTGCCAGCTGTCCCGGGAGTCTCAGCACGTACCTACGGCTGAGGGGGCCTCGGGACCCGGTGCGGAGGAGGAGATCCGGTCAGTTTCAGGGGTGGGAAGGATTCAGACCGGGCTGGGGTGGGTGCCGTCTGTCTCTGGCCCTACCTCCCATCAGTCATGCACACTGTAGTCTGAATTAGCAAACAAGTACAGCTGAAGGTTGGAGTTGTGTGTGTGTGTGGTGGGTTTTTTTTTTTTTTTTTTTTTTAAGATTTATCTGTTTGAGAGGTAGAGTTACAGAGAGAGAGAGGGAGAGAGAGAGAAAGGTCTTCCATCCGCTGGTTCACTCCCCAAATGGCCACAATGGCTGGAGCTGTGCCGATCTGAAGCCAGGAGCCTGGAACCCCACCCAAGTCTCCCACATGGGTGGCAGGGGCCCAAGGACCTCAGTCATCACTCACTGCCACCTCCCAGAATGCACACTAGCAGGGAGCTGGCACTGGATTCGAACCCAGGCCCTCTGATGCTGGACATGGGGCTTTCTCTTGGGGCGGTTCTGAAAGTGTGGCCCTGGGGATCTGGGCCCCAATGGGACGGTTCAGGTGCCCCCCCACCCCTACCCAGAGGCTGCGGCTGAGCGTGAGGGTCCTGGCTGGGGATGTGCCTGAGGTCACCCCCCACCCCGTGCCCCTGCAGGATGGAGCTCAGCCCCGACCTCATCTCCGCCTGCTTGGCTCTGGAGAAGTACCTGGACAACCCCAGCGCCCTCACCGAGCGGGAGCTGGTACGGGGCCGCCTGGGGAGGGGCGGGGCTTACGTCTGGGCCTTGGAGTGGGGGCTAGGGAGGCAGGGAGGGCTCCGGGCAGGGCCATCCAGCTCTCCCAGGGTGCACCTGCCCCTGGCCTCGAGGTTCGCGTCCAGGATGGCTGAGCTGTCTCTCCCCAGGGCCGGCGGGGCCCGCAGGGTCTTGCTGGCACGGGACCGCCCACACTTCCTAGTGGGGCGTCTGCACGTCCTCACGCCCCGCCCCGCCCCCCGCGTGCAGAAGGTGGCCTACACCACGGTGCTGCAGGAGTGGTTGCGCCTGGCGTGCCGCAGCGACGCCCACCCCGAGCTGGTGCGGCGCCACCTGGTCACCTTCCGGGCCATGTCGGCGCGCCTGCTGGACTACGTGGTCAACATCGCCGACAGCAACGGCAACACAGCGCTGCACTACTCCGTCTCCCACGCCAACTTCCCCGTAGTGCGACAGCTGCTGGACAGTGGTGAGCGCCTTGCCTGGCCTGAGGGGGAGGCCCCGCCCTCCCAGCCTGATGGGGAGGCCCCGCCCTCCCAGCCTGATGGGGAAAACCCCGCCCTCCCAGCCTGAGGGGGAGGCCCCGCCCTCCCAGCCTGATGAGGAGACCCCGCCCTCCCAGCCTGATGAGGAGGCCCTACCTCCCAGCCTGATGGGGGAGGCCCCGCCCCTAGCCTAAGGGGAGGCCCCACCCTCCCAGCCTGATGGGGGAGGCCCTACCTCCCAGCCTGATGGAGGAGGCCTTGCCTTCCCATTCTGATAAGGGAGAACCTACCCTCCTGTCTGATGGAGGAGACTCCACCCTCTCAGTCTCATGGAAGAGAGGTTTCATTTCACTCCCAGCCCGATGGGGGAGGCCCCGCCCTCCCAGCCTGAGGGCAGAGACCCCTCCAGTGCAATAGGGGAAAGCCCGCCTTCCCAATCTGGTGGGGGAGACGCACCCGTCTTGGAGGTGCGCGGCTCATTTATGGAGGAGACCAAGCTCCTGTTCTCAGCCCTTGATGTGGATTTCAGTGACCCCTAGTCTGATGGAGGAGGCACAGTGTCTGCTCTGAGGAGCCCTCCTATGACGGGGTGACCCAGTGGAGGTGGAGGCTGGGGGCCGATGTGCACCTAATCTGAGACCCGGGAGGAATGAGGTCCTGCCCAGACTGATGGAAGAGGCGTCACCCCTGACACTTGTGGGGGTGGAGTAAGATGAGGTTTCTAGTCTGAGGGCAGAGGCACAGCCCGGTCTGAGGGCTGGTCCGCACCTTATCCCCCGCCCCTCCCCCACACTCAGGCGTGTGCCAGGTGGACAAGCAGAACCGGGCCGGCTACAGCCCCATCATGCTCACCGCCCTGGCCACCCTCAGGAGCCAGGATGACATAGAGACCGCCCTTCAGCTCTTCCGGCTCGGGGACGTCAACGCCAGAGCCAGCCAGGTACGGGGGGAGCAACCAAGTATGGGGGGGCGGGGGGGCTGCTCCATCAATGCCAGAGCCAGCCAGGTACAGGGGGGCAGGGGGCTGCTCCTTCAGACCCTGGGGTCCTGGGGTGCCAGGAGTTAGCACCCTGCAGATCTGGGAGGGGGGCGTCAGTTCCTCAAGGTCAAGTTCAGGGAGGCAGGCTGTGACTTCCAGAGCACTGCTTTTTTTTTTTTTTTTTTTTTTTTTTGCATTTGTTTGAGACAAGCAAAACAGGAAAGAGCAGCCGTCCTCTGTTTCACTGTCCAGATGGCTACAACAGTCAGGACTGGGCCAGGCCAAAGCCAGGAGCGCGGGACTGCATCCGGGTCTCCCCCGTGGGTGGCAGGGGGGCTGCCTGAGCCCTCCCTGCTGCCTCCCGGGTGCGCATGTGCAGGGAGCTGGGCTTGCGAGCAGAGCCAGGACCTAAACCCAGGCGCTTTATGTGGGATGTAGGCGTCCTGAGCAGTTTTTAAAAAAATATATTTTTTTATTTATTTGAAAGGCAGAGTGATAGAGGTCTTTCACCATCTAGTTCACTCCCCAAATGGCCTCAATGGCTGGGACTGGGCCAGGCCGATTCCAGGAGCCAGGTGTTTCCTCCTGGTCTCCCATGCAGGTACAGGGGCCCAAGCACTTGGGCCATCCTCCACTGCTTTCCCAGGTGCGTGAGCAGGGAGCTGGATCGGAAGTGGAGCAGCTGGGACTCAGCCAGCACCCATCCGGGATGCCAGCATCACAGTTGGTGGCTTTATTTGCTATGCCATAGCGCCAGCCCCCCGAGTGGTGTCTTAACCGCTACACCCAACACCCTTGCTGGCACAGGACCTTCTCCTGGAAACTGGGGTGTAGAGGACATGGGGGGACCCCACTCTCTAGCTGAGCCTGTCATGTGTGCTGCGGGATTCTCCCACAGTGCTGGTGCTGGGGGCCTGGGCGCCGCCCTCAGGAACCAGCCCTGAGCCCTGAGCGGCTCCGGCAGCGCCAGGGCTGGGGTTGGGGGCTGCAGCTTAAGCAGCGCTGTGGCGTGGCCCGATCCCTGGTTTGAGATGCCCCTTTGTGTGGCCCAGAAACTGGAGGTGACAGGAGTCTGGGACAGGGACAGGTGTCTGGGCAAGAGCGGGCAGCCGGGTCGATGGGACAGCAAGGAGCAGATGGATTGACAGTGGCCAAAATGCAGTGAGGGAATTTTACTTATTTGGATAAGCAGAGGGAGAGAGAGACAGGTCTCCCATCCGCTGGTTCACTCCCCAAATGCCCACAACAGCCGGGGCTGGGCCAGACCCGAGCCAGGAGCCAGGAGCTCCATCGGGGTGTCCCACAAGGGGTGGCAGGGACCCAAGCTGTCATCTGCTGTCTTCCCAGGGTGCTCATTAGCAGGAGCTGGGTCAGAGGCAGGGCTGGGACTCACCCAGTGACTCCAGTGTGGGGTGTGCGTGTCCCAAGTGGCATTTAAACAGCCACACAACATGTCCACCCCGAGGAGAGTTGACAGGTGCAAAGGACTTGGGGTGGTGTTTGATTTTTTTTTTTTTGAGCCAGCGAGTGGGGGCTCCTCATCGCGCATGGACGCCATGGAAGGTTCTGGACTGGGGCCCTCGTGGGCTCTAACCCTATCCCATGCCCTCCCCAGGCCGGGCAGACGGCCCTGATGCTGGCGGTCAGCCACGGGCGCGTGGACGTGGTCCGAGCCCTGCTGGCCTGCGAGGCGGATGTCAACGTCCAGGACGACGACGGCTCCACGGCCCTCATGTGCGCCTGCGAGCATGGCCACAAGGACATCGCAGGGCTGCTGCTGGCCGTGCCCAGCTGCGACATCTCGCTCGCCGACCGCGTGAGTGCCGGCGCGGGGCGGGCGGGCGGGCGGGCGGCCGGCCACCTGGCGGGAGCCGGCGTCACAGCGGGGGCCCTCTTGCAGGACGGGAGCACCGCTCTCATGGTGGCCCTGGACGCGGGGCAGAGCGAGATCGCGTCCATGCTGTACTCACGGATGAACATCAAGTGCTCGGTGAGCAGGCGGGGGGATGGGGCTTGGGCTGGGCTGGGGATGGGCGGGGCTTGGGCGGGACTGGGGTGGGCGGGGCTTGGGCAGAGCTGTAGGCGGGGCTGAGGGCGGGGGCCAGACTAGGGGCAGGACCAGGCCAGGGGCTGAGGCAGCCTGGGGGCGGGGCCTGGACCAGGGCTGGGGTGGGACAAGGGTGAGGCCAGGGCTGGTTATGGCAGCGCCAAGCCTCCTGGCGCCCCATGAAGTGAGCGAGGCGGTGAGAGCCTGGATCTTTCTGATCCAAATGCTTGCGGTCAGTCACCCGTCACAATACGCCTCGATCCTTGACTCACAAAGGAGGGACAGAAACCCACGGTCAGTGGAAAATACCCTAAGTTAAAAGCGCACTGGATCCCCTTGGTCGGCTACGCGTCACAGCCCAGCAGCCACCCACGGTAGAGTGGGGGTCGCATTGCCGCGGCACTGGCCAAGCTCCCCCCAACACCCCACCCCGTGGCTGGAGAGGGTTGTGCGCCCACCCCAAGCTTAGAAAAAGACCCAGGTCTGAGCTACACGCGCTACTGAGTGCGGGCGCCCTCGTGGGGTCGCAAAGCAGGTGCATCCCAAGTCCCCGGCCCGGCGTGGGCAAAGGAGACAGGAGAGGGGACAGTGGGTGCTGAGCGGTGGAGGAGGTGCGGGCTGAGGCAGCCAGGGGGCGGTCCCACGGCCATGACGTCATGACGCAGCAGGGGCAGCTCGGTAGAAGGCCCCGGGCAAGCGCATGCTTGGTGCATTGGAGGCGCTCTCGGCCACAGAAATCTGGGTGTTGTTAAAAAAAAAAAATCACCCCTGGCACAGACGCATAGTCAGGCAAATCAGTGCTTGTTGGACAAGAGGACCCTCCAGTTCGATGGAGGAGACAGGGCCACAGCAGCCAGGACGCAAGTCCGATGGAGGAGGCCGTCACTGACAGTCTGATGGCCACCTGTGAGCGCCTCCCAGGCGTGATTTCTTGAGCCCTCTGCCTTCTGCGGTGGTGTAGCTGACTACATAAAACCATGATATATATATATATATTTAAGATGTATTTATTTGGAAGTCAGAGTTAGAGCCAGAGACCTCCCATCTGCTGATTCACTCCCTAAATGGTCGCAACAGCCAGGGCTGGGCCAGGCTAGAGCCAGGAGCTTCCTCTGGGTCTCCCATGCAGGTGCAGGGGCCCAAGCACTTGGGCCATCTTCCACTGCTTTCCCAGGCCACAGCAGAGAGCTGGATCAGAGGTGGAGCAGGCGGGACTTGAACCGACGCCCATATGGGATGCCGGCACTGCAGTCGGAAGTTTAGCCTCCTAGGCCAGCAGGCCAGCCCTGATCCCCTTTCTCAGGCGGGAAGCTGAGGCTGAGAGAGGCTACCTCCCTGGCCCAGGTGTCAGAGCCAACAGGGAGGGGCAGCTGGGGCGGGTAGTGCCGCTTGTCCGGCCTCCCCAGAGTTACCTCTGGGGCCCGGCATGAGGATGGCATGGGGGGGGTTACCCCGGCACCTCCCCCTCCCCCACCCTGTTCTGAGGTCCCATTGGTCGCCCGCCCTGCTGTCCGCCAGCTCTCCACTTCCGTTCCCCTCCCACCGCTCCTCCTCCGGACAGCGTCCTCTTGCTCACTCGCCTCTCCCCAGGGCCAGCCAGGCAGGTGGACACCCCGCAGGGACTCGCGGAAGGGGAGACCCGAGCAAGAGGCCTCCCTTCTCATTTCAGTTCGCCCCGATGTCGGATGACGAGAGCCCCGTGTCGTCCTCCGCGGAAGAGTAGCCAGGAGGGGGCCGGTACCCAGGCTGGGGGGCCAGGGTAGGGCCGCCGGGAGCCCGCCCGGGCCTCGTCCCCTCCCTGGCCCCCCCCTACGCCCAAGGCTCAAAGGCAGAGGCCTCTGCCAACAGCGGGACTCCGGCTCCAGGGGGTTTTCAAGGCACCGCCGTGCGGACCCAAGTGAAACCCTTGGTGCGCCAGCGGCCAAGGCTGCGGGGGCTGGGGTGTGGGTTTTGTTAAGATCCCACAATCCGCTGGCAGTTATGGGCGGAGGAGGGAGAGAGGGGGAAAACTGTTTTTTTGAGTCACTGCTGGGGGCTGAGTCGCCATCTGCCCTCACCCCTGTCCGCCCCCAGCTGATTGGTGAATGATCCTGTTGGGTGCACCCTACCCCACCCCAGGGTGCCTCACCCTTGTCCCCCCACCCCCCACCCCCATTCAAGTTCAAGGCCTGCCCGGACACCCCCACTCCCAACCCCCAGCCTCCCTGGCCTGGTGGTAACCGGGTCAGGATGGGGATGCTACCCGGAAAAATGCATCCCGTCCTCGCAGGGAGGCCCTGGCCGCTGTCGCCTCTCCTCGAAATCCATCCTCCAGACCCGGCGACACATGCAAAGGATCCTGTGGTCCAAGCGGCCGCCGTGTCCCGGGGCGCAGCGCTGGGGGAACGCGGCCGCGGCCTATCTCCTCCTCCCTGCTGCTCCAGCTCTGTCCCTCGCAAAGGAAAGAAAACAGGGCATGTGTGTGTTGGCAGAGGACAGGGCAGGCTCCACACACTCCATGTGTGCTCGATTAAAACTTGGCTGCACCCCCAGGACTCCTGGGGAAACTTAAAGAGACAGGCCTCTGCCGGAAAAGCAAACAAGGGCAGCTGGGATTTTGTTTTGTTTTGTTTTGTTTCTTTTTCAACAACCTCGAGACTTTGCGGAGCTGGCTGGAACCGAGCCCGCGGGAGGCCCTAGAAGTTTCCACCAGCGCCAGCGTCGCCCGCAGAACCACAGCGTCTGTCTCTCTCACGGCTTCCTGGCTTTCCCGTGCGCCTTGTGCTAGGGGAGTGAGCTCCCTGCCAGATACGAATGTCCTTCAGAGAGGTCATGGAAAGTGGAATTCAAAGATGGGTTTATTTTGGTGCCAAAAAAAAAGTTTGAAGTCCCTGTACCTCCAAGGGAGCCGACATGCGTTCCCGGGAAGTGCATCTTAGCAGAACAAGGAGTGGCCTCCAGCCCACCCAGATAAACCCATCTCCGTTCCATTTTCACACATGCTTTTTTGAGAGCCCCTCCTATGCCACCGCCTTTTCTTGTCCCCTTCTCAGCTCAACCCACAGGGCCTTGAAGCCAAACCTGAGCGGGACCCAGGAGGTCCCCGGAGCTCCTAGGCAGAGCCGAATGCTGGCCTCCCTCTCCGGAGAGCAGGGGTCTGGTTGGGTAGGAACACGAGACAACCAGGCCAGACAGATGGTGGATGGATGGGTGGGTGGATGGGCGGGTGCCTGGATGAGTGATGGATGGATGGGTGAGTGGGTGGGTGAGCAGGTGGACGGCTTCAGTAGGAGCGTGTGTGTGCAAATTGGAGAGAAGAGAAAACCCAGGCTGGCTGAAGACAGCCACTGGCCTGTGTGTGACGGGAAGCGGCGCAGGAGCTGGGTTCCTGGATCCAGCAGGTGCATTGCTTTAAGCTCCCGGAAGCGCGTCTCTGGCCCAGGAGTGCCTGGCCCCTCCTAGACGTCCCTGTGCGGCCCTGCCCTTCTCCCTGCGTCTGCCTCGGGCTGCAGGAGGCCTGCCCTCGTGCCTGTTCTCACGTGTACTCACGAGCTTTAATCTCACCTTCTGATCACGGTACGCCCATAAAGACAGTATTACACGCAATGAAGTATTTCTCTTTTGTAATCGTTTTTTTAGAAGGTAAATGGAATTTAATAATAAAGCTGATGATGCCTCTATACCTTTGTCTCTCATTGTTCTCTCTCTCTGTTTTACTCAGATTTATTTATTTAGGGGCCAGCGCTGTGGTGCAATGGGTTAATGCCCTGGCCTGCAGCACCAGCATCCCATATGGGCGCCGGTTTGAGATCCAGCCGCTCCACTTCCCATCCAGCTCCCTGCTATAACCTGGGAAAGCAGTGGAAGATGGCCCAAGTCCTTGGGCCTCTGCACTCATGTGGGAGACCCGGATGGAGCTCCTGGCTCCTGGCTTCAGATCAGCGCAGCTCCGGCTGTTATAGCCATTTGGGGAGTGAACCAAAAAGATGGAAGACCTCTCTCTCTCTCTGTCTCTCCCTCACTGACTGTAACTCTACCTTTCAAATAAATAAATAAGGCCGGCGCCGTGGCTCAACAGGCTAATCCTCCGCCTTGCGGTGCCAGCACACCGGGTTCTAGTCCCGGTCGGGGCGCCGGATTCTGTCCCGGTTGCCCCTCTTCCAGGTCAGCTCTCTGCTGTGGCCCAGGAGTGCAGTGGAGGATGGCCCAGGTGCTTGGGCCCTGCACCCCATGGGAGACCAGGAGAAGCACCTGGCACCTGGCTCCTGCCGTTGGATGAGCGCGGTGCACCGGCCACAGCACGCCAGCCACGGTGGGCATTGGAGGGTGAACCAGAGGCAAAAGGAAGACCTTTCTCTCTGTCTCTCTCTCTCACTGTCCACTCTGTCTGTCAAAATAAATAAATAAATAAATAAATATTTTTAAAAAAGATTTATTTGAGAGGCAGAGAGGTCTCCCATCCTCTGATTCACTCTCCAAATGGCCACAAAGGCTTGAGCTGGGCTGATCTGAAGCCAGGTGCTTCCTCTGGGTCTCCCATCTCCCATGTAAGTGCAAGGTGCTATAGTCCTACTTGGTATGGATGCCACAGTTGACAGTTTGGAGTGTCTCCTGTCATGTTTGTTTCTAACACGGTTGGCATTAATTTCTTTTCACTGTTTTCTTATTTTTTTAAATCATGCAAAATGCATACAGATTTTAAGGTTATTTATTTGAGAAATAGAGAAAGAGGTTGAGAGAGAACTCCCTTCTGTGCTAGTCTACTCCACAAATGTCCATGACGATGGGCTGGACCCACATCAGTGCTGAAGTCGAGAGCCAGGAGCTCCATCCGGGTCTCCCACGTGGGTGGCAGGAACCCAAGTACTTGGGCCGTCACCCACCGCTTTCCCAGGCACATCATCAGGGAGCTGGATCAGATGCGGAGCAGCTGGGACTGGAACCAGTGCTCTGACCTGGGGATGCTGGCCTTGCACGTCGCAGACATTTAACTAGCGTCTTCTAGGCCGTATGCATGCCCGCCCCTAATTTTTTTTTTAAAGATTTATTGTTATTTGTTTGACAAGCTGAGTTGGAGAGAGAGACAGAGAGGGTGCTCCATTCACTGGTTCACTTTTCTCAAATAGTCACAAAAGCCTGGGCTGGGCCAAGCCAAAACCAGGAGCCAGGAGCTTCAGCCAGAGCTCCCATGCGGGGCCTGCCCCTGATTTTGAGTTTTTACACACATGTGTTTTGTGCACAAATGTGCGGCTCCATGCATTTTGTAATGGGAAGGATCATCCCAGTCATGCAGCACCAGACAGGAAGTATGTGTGTGGGGGGGGTTCTGGGCACCCCAAGGCCCCTCTGCCTCCATCCCCAGCCTCCTGGCGGGCTGCTCAGCTCGGAGATAATGCATAGTTTTCCGAGGTTTCTGGAAGTCCCAGGGATGTTATGCGTAGCAGCACATTTCGGAGCGGAAGGCTGATCACTCTGGTCTGTTTCCCAGAGGCCTGTCTGAGCCAAGAAGGCGCCTTTAGGAAATCAGAAAAATCGTTTCCCACAAAGCAACTGCCGGGGCAATTTGTCAGCTTCCCCGTCTTGTCCAGCTCATGCTCAAAACCTCACCCCAGCTCCACCACTCGGCTTATAGCTTTTTTTTTTTTTAAGTGTATTTTTATTTTGGGTAAAATAAACACAAAGCTGACTATCGGGCATTTGTAGGTCTCCAGTTCAGTGGCATTTTAAGTGTATTTGCACTGTTGTGCAACCACCACCACCATCTACCTCCAAAATGCTTCTGATCTTGCAAAACTGAAACTCTGGCCTCATTCACCTCTGGCCATCATTCTGCTCGCTTGCTTTGTAAAGACTTTATTTATGTATTGGAAAGAGCGAGAGAGAAAATAGATGTCTTCCAGACAATGGCTCACCCCCAAATGACCACAACAGTTGAAGCCAGGAGCCAGGAGCTTCTTCCAGGTCTCCCATATGGTTACAGGGACCCAAGCACTTGGGCCGTCTTCTGCTGCTTTCCCAGGAGCATTAGCAGCTAGCTGGATGGGAAGTGGAGCAGCCGGGACTTGAACTGGTGCCCATATGGGATGCTGGCACTGCAAAGGCTTTACCTGCTGTGCCATGGTGCCGGCCCCTCTGCCATCTTTCTCTATGGCCATGACCTATTCAGAGTGTGGTACAATGTTTGAAACCCACTTGGGACACCTGCATCCCATACTGCAGTGCCAAGTTTGAGTCCTGGCTACTCCACTTCTGATCCAGCTTCCTGCTGATGTGCGTGGAAGGCAGCAGGTGCTTGGGTCCCTGGCATCCACGTGGGAGACCCACATGGAGTTCTGGGCGCCTGGTGTGTGTGTGTGTGTGTGTGTGTGTGTGTGTCTTATTCTCTCTGTTAACGTGCTGACTACTGTCACTGAGCATTGTGTCCCCAAGGTTCCTCCATGCCGTAGCAGGTGTCAGAATTTCCCTCCTTCTGAATGCACTGTCAGGATCCGCCACATCTCTACCCGATCATGGGCTCGGAAACTCTTGGTTGCTTTCACATTTTGGCTGCTGTAGAGAAAGCTGTGATGAACATGTGCCTGCAAATTTCTGTCCCAGCTCCTGCTCTCAATTCTTTGGGTGTATACCTAGAAGTGGAATCGCTGATAGGGTAATTCTATTTTTAATGTGTGGTGGAAATGGCCGGACTCTGGCCCCGCAGCTGCACATGTGGGTTACAATGTGTCAGCTCCTCATCAGCACTTATTACTTTGTTGCTTTCTGGGGTTGGAGAGAGCCCACTTGGCAGGGCTGTGAGACGCCTCTGGCTTGGAGTTTGGGTGGCCTGTTTTGGACACGAGCATTTTTTTCTCTCTCAGGCTCTGGTTGCACAACCCCTGCGCCCGGGTTGCACCCGGCCCCTGCAGATAAGAGAGGACTATCTTTAGCTTCTGGGGCTAAGAGAGGTTAAAATCCTACCAACCTGTCAAGGTCACAGGTAAACCTTCAGAGCCCCACCCCCACCCCATCCGGCTGAATTCAAGGTCTTTTCTTTATCACACTCTGCCCCGTTATGTAACTCACCCCCCTTTAGGTCCAGAGAAGCTAAATTCAATGCCAGATGTCACACAGCTGATTCCAGAAGCCAAATGGTGAGCGAGCAACCTCAACGTTGCAAGCTCAGCACAAAGTAGCTGGTTCTGTGCCCGGATACCAGTAGTTCTGCAGGAAACAGTGAAAGTGTGTCGCCTCCAGGGTGCCGAGAGCTCCTCACAACCCTGCTCTCCTAGGCTGGGCGGATTCCCCCCTCCTAAATTTACATTCATTCATTCATTAGTAATTAATGTTAAAGGCAGAGAAGCAGAAGCGAGCTCTTCCATGCACTGGTTCTCTCCCCCCAATGCCCACAACAACCAGGGCTGCACTGGGGTCAAGCCCGGAGCCAGAGCTCCATCTGGGTGTCCCACGTGGGTGCAGGGGCCCAAGCGCTCCAGGCACCACGGCTACCTCCCCGGGTCCGCAGCAGCAGGGAGCTGGATCAGACGTGGCGCTGGAACTTGAACCCCAGCATGGGATGTGGGGTGCGGGCGCCCCCTAATGACCAAACCCAACACCTGCACCCAGGGGCATCCTTAACCTCAACATTTAAGGGAGATTTTGGATCTCCCAAGAGGTGCATGTTATTAAAAAATGTGTGGATGTTATGTGCATTTAAAAATATATATTTATTTATTTATTTGAAATAGAGAGAGAGACATCTTCCAGATCTTTCATCTGGTGGTTCACTCCCTAAACGGCTGTGACAGCCAGGGATGGCTCTCGGCCTGGCTGAAGCCTGGAGCTGGGAACTCCATCCGAGTCTCCCACGCGGGTGTAGGAGCCCAAGGACTTGGACCATCTTCCACTGCTTTCCCAGGCCACAGCAGAGAGCTGGATGGGAAGTGGAGCAGCCAGGACTCAAGCCAGCGCCACTATGGGAGCTGGCACTGCAGGTGGCAGCTTTACCCGCTGCACCACAGCGCCGGCCCCTACATAGTGTGTTTTGATGAGCTGAGCATAGGAGCTGTGTTTTTTTTTTTTTTTTTCAGGAGCCAGGTGCTTTTCCTGGTCTCCCCATGGGGTGCAGGGCCCAAGCACCTGGGCCATCCTCCACTGCACTCCTGGGCCACAGCAGAGGGCTGGCCTGGAAGAGGGGCAACCGGGACAGAATCCGGCGCCCGGACCGGGACTAGAACCCGGTGTGCCGGCGCCGCAAGGCGGAGGATTAGCCTGTTGAGCCACGGCGCCGGCCAGGAGCTGTGTTTTAGGCTGAAAAGGGCTGAAGTGGGAGGAGTTCAGCCTATCCATTAAGACATCCGTGTCTCATGCTGGAAGACATCGGTCCGATTCCTGGAGGCTCCGGGTCCTGTCTCCAGCTCTCTGTTAATGGGCACCCTGGGAGGTAGCAGGTGATGGCTCAAGTCCTTGGGCCCCTGCCACCCACGTGCAGGAGCTCCCGACTCCTGGCTTCAGCCTGGCCCAGTCTTGTCTACTGTAGGATGCTGAGTTGTCAGTGGATGGAATGTTCCCCTTTTTTTTTTTTTTTTGTCAAGATTTATTTATTTATTTTGAAAGTCAGAGTTACAGTGAGAGAGGGCAAGATGGAGAGAGATCTTCCAGCCGCTAGTTCACTCCCCAGATGGCCACAATGGCCAGAGCTTCTCCTGGGTCTCCCACATGGGTGGCAGGGGCCCAGATACCCGGGTCATCTTCCGGTGCCTTTCCCAGGCCGTCAGCAGGGAGCTGGATCGGAGAGCAGCTGGGACACGAACCAGCTCCCATATGAGACGCCAGCTCAAATAAATGTTTAAAAGTGTGATCCAGTTGGGGACTTGGCCTTGAAAGTCAGTTTCCTCGCTGCCACATTCTAGTCGCTGCACGAATTTCTGCTCGGATTCCAGTCTCTCCACAAGGAATGCTTCCTGCAGACATTTTTCAAAACCCCATTGGGCCACACCCAAAACAACGCAGGGTTCAGCACTTGCCTTGCCGGAACACAGCTTTCTGCATTTCTGGATTTTTTTTTTTTCTATTCTATTTCGCAGACAATGCAGGGCACGACCCACTGAGGGGCGCCAGTCTGAGCCTCCTTTGAAAGCATGCCACCAGCCCCGCATATCACAGCTAATGCATTGCAAAGCTGGGATTTGAATCCCAAACATCTGGCTGTAGACTCCCTAGAGGATCTATTTGCTAGTTTTGTTTTGCGTATCCCACGCACACAGAACGTCATCTGCGTGAGCCGCTAGCCCCCCCGCTTTGCCCTTAGAACCGCGTCCTGCGGGCAGCAGGAACCCGAATATAAGGACAGCTTGGCGGCTCTCCGAGGCGCAGACGCGTCGGCCACGCCTCCCCGAACCGCCCCCACTCTGCGCTGATTGGCCATCGCTCATGACTGACGGAAGAACCAGCGCGGGTGCGCCAGGTCCCGCCCAGGTTGTCTCCCGCCTTCCGCCGCCCCTCCCTGCGTCTGTTTGGCCATTGCTGCGGAGTGACGGAGATTCAAACCAATGAGAACAGGAGTCTCGGGGTCATGGGGCGGGCCCCGCGGGCAGTCAAATTTGCGCGCGCGGGTCTCGTCATGGCGGCCTTCCGCGACATCGAGGAGGTGAGTCAGGGGCTGCTGAGCCTGCTGGGCGCCAACCGTGCCGAGTCCCAGCAACGGCGGCTGCTGGGGCGTCACGAACAGCTGGTGGAGCGGCTGTTGGAGGCGCAGGACAGCGGCGAGCAGCGGCTCCGAGGTGAGGCCCCCGCGGCGGGGCGGCGCGGTCGGCTTTGCCCCGGGGGCCCCCCACTCCCTCCCCGGGCCTCAGCCTCCCCACCCGTGCACCCGTGGAGTGGGCTCCCGGGGCCGGGCCTGAGCGCCGGGTGTGGCCCCGTCCGAGCCCCCGCGGGGCGGGGCGGGGCGCTGCTCGGGGCGTGCACCTGCCGGCTGGGGGCCGGGGGCGTCTCCTGGGCGCTCCCTGGCTCTGTTCCTTGGCTGCCGGGTGCAGCGGGGGGCAGGACCGACAGGTCCGAGCGTGCGAGGGGCGTGGCGGGGTGGGCGAGAGCTTCCGGTGCCCGGTGGTTCCGTTGTGCTGGCTCCCGGGTCAGGGTGGCTTGGAGGGGAGGGAGAAACGCCAGGGACGTTTTGGGAAGCTTGTGGGAAAACGGAATTTAAAAATGAGCTTATTTTGTCCTAAAAAAATGTTGAAATTCATGCAAATAAGAGGTCTTTTAAATGCGCATGAAAACCGCATATTATAAAAAAATGCACGGGTATTTTTGAATATTTCTGTGCACCCAAATAAATTTACCTTATAATTTTATTTGCCGCAAACTCTTAAAAAATGCATAATATTTGTTATTTATTTGAAATGCGGAGTGACAGGGAGCTGGTTCACCCCCCAGCTGCTGCCATGGCTCGGGCTGAGCTGAAGCCAGGAGCCAGGAACCCCATCCCGGTCTCCCACATGGGTGCAGGGGCCCCCAGGACTTGGGCCATCTCCCACTGCTTTCCTAGGCCATAGCAGAGAGCTGGATGGGAAATGGAGCAGCCGGGACTCGAACCGGCGCCCGTAGGGGATGCCGACTTCAGAGATGGTGGCTGACCCCATTGTGCCCCCCTCACAGGGACCTGCCACCCACCTCACCCCCGAATGCCTAGGGCGACCCCAGTTCAGCCCAGGCCCCGGACTGCGCAGGTAGCAGGGACCCAGTCAAGTGGGACTTGTGCGTCCCCCGCCCCCCCCCGGGGGGGGCAGCGGAACCCAGGGGTCTGCAGCTCCGGGCCACGCCCTCGGGCAGAGCCAGATGTGGTGCCCCCGCCCCCTCCCCGTGCCAGGCAGACAGAGCGAACCCAGCAAGGGTGGTGTCGCAGGGGGCCCGGGCTGGTTGGAGGGAGCCCCCCCCCCGTCCCGCACGCGCACCCGCGGGCATCCGAGCTGTGCTGAGGGTGGGGTGGGGTGAGTCCCACTGAGCCCCTGCCGTGCGGGCGGTGTCGAGGCCCCGCCCATCAGCCCCTCCCCTGGCCCCCTGCCCCCCTGCCCTGGGCACCCTGCCTTCTGTTTGGGGGTACCTCCGTGGGGGCCTCCCATCGCGGGAGGCGGGCAGCCTGCATGCCTGCGTGGCTGGGTCCGAGCCCTATCCAGCACCGCCTCTGCTGTGCGTGGTGACCGCGGTGGACCTGGGGTGCAGGCTCCTTTCTCTGGGTGGGCCCACCTGGGGATCGCGGAGGGATCGGGGTTCCATACGGCCGCCGCGGGCTCTGCCCTAGACCTTGGGCAAGGAGCAAAGATTTAAAAAAAAAATTTTTTTTTTTTTAATTTTAGAGGCAAAATTACACACACACACACACACACACACACACACACACACACGTCTTCCATCCGCTGGTTCACTCCCCAAATGGCCGCAGTGGTCAAAGCTGAGCCCAGCCGAAGCCAGGAGCTTCTTCCGGGTCTCCCAGGCAGGTGCAGGGGACCCAGCACTTGGGCCTTCCTCCACTGCCTTCCCAGGGCGTTAGCAGGGGGCTGGGTTGGAAGCAGAGCAGCCACAGGCGGCGGAGGCAGAGGTGGGGAGGTAGGATTGAGCCTGGGGACCGGGTGTGAAGGGAGCGTGGGGTCGTGGGCAGCCTCCCCGCACCCCGCTGGTGGAGAGCAGGACTGAACTGTAGCGGGAGGGCACGGGGCGGGGCGGGGTCAAACCAGGGCCCTGTACCGCCCAGCCCCGGGCTGTGATCTGCTGCACTAAGGGGGGAGCCGCAGAGATCCGTCTGCTGGTTCACCGCACACTGCCTGCGTGGCCGGAACCCCATCCAGGTCTGCTGTGTGGGCGGCGGGTGCGCGCCTGCAGGATGCTGGGTTGGAAGCGCCGCGCGCTCCCACCCCGGTGCGGGGCGCCCCAAGGGGTGGCCCTGCGCCCCACGTCTTAGAGCCCCGTGCGCGTTCTGTCTGTCCGGCGTCCCGAACGCTGTTGGGGTGAGGGTCCGTGTGCCGGTTCCGGGTCCGCCCCTTGGCAGGCTGGGGGCGGATGGACCCTTGGGCAGCTCGCTTCTCCCCGCCCGCCCCGCAGAGATCCTGGCCGCCGAGGAGGAGGTGGCGCGGAGCCTGCTGGACGCCAAGGAGCGGGCGCACCGCGGCGGCGCCGAGCTGCAGGAGCTGGACGCCGAGCTGCAGCGGGCGGCAGCGGAGGACGCGGGGCTGCAGGCCAGCCTGCAATATCCTTCCTGCCCGGGGCGGGGCGGGGCGGGGCGGGGCTGCAGGCCGCCTGCTCGATCCCTCCTGCGCGGGGCGGGGCGGGGCGGGGCGGGGCTGCAGGCTGCCTGCTCGATCCCTCCTGCGCGGGGCGGGGCGGGGCGGGGCGGGGCTGCAGGCCGCCTGCTCGATCCCTCCTGCGCGGGGCGGGGCGGGGCGGGGCGGGGCTGCAGGCTGCCTGCTCGATCCCTCCTGCGCGGGGCGGGGCGGGGCGGGGCTGCAGGCCGCCTGCTCGATCCCTCCTGCCCGGGGCGGGGCGGGGCTGCAGGCCAGCCTGCAATATCCTTCCTGCCCGGGGCGGGGCGGGGCGGGGCGGGGCTGCAGGCCGCCTGCTCGATCCCTCCTGCGCGGGGCGGGGCGGGGCGGGGCTGCAGGCCGCCTGCTCGATCCCTCCTGCGCGGGGCGGGGCGGGGCGGGGCTGCAGGCTGCCTGCTCGATCCCTCCTGCGTGGGGCGGGGCGGGGCGGGGCTGCAGGCCGCCTGCTCGATCCCTCCTGCGCGGGGCGGGGCGGGGCGGGGCGGGGCGGGGCTGCAGGCCGCCTGCTCGATCCCTCCTGCGCGGGGCGGGGCGGGGCGGGGCTGCAGGCCGCTTGCAATATCCTTCCTGCCCGGGGCGGGGCGGGACGGGGCTGCAGGCCGCCTGCTCGATCCCTCCTGCCCGGGGCGGGGCGGGGCGGGGTGGGGCGGGGCTGCAGGCCGCCTGCAATATCCTTCCTGCCCGGGGCGGGGCGGGGCGGGGCGGGGCTGCAGGCCGCCTGCTCGATCCCTCCTGCGCGGGGCGGGGCGGGGCGGGGCGGGGCGGGGCTGCAGGCCGCCTGCTCGATCCCTCCTGCGCGGGGCGGGGCGGGGCGGGGCTGCAGGCCGCCTGTTCTATCCCTCCTGCGCGGGGCGGGGCGGGGCGGGGCGGGGCGGGGCGGGGCTGCAGGCCGCCTGCTCGATCCCTCCTGCCCGGGGCGGGGCGGGGCGGGGCGGGGCTGCAGGCCGCCTGCTCTTTCACTCCTGCGCGGGGCGGGGCGGAGCGGGGCGGGGCGGGGCGCGCGGCCTCCTCCAGGGTCCTTAACTCCCGCACCCAGCTCAGCCGGGAGCTGCAGGAGCTCAAAGAGACGGAGGCAGAGCTGGAGAGACAGGAGAGGGAGGTGGACGAGGACGTGACGGTCACCATCCCTGCCGCGGTGTAGGTTTCGTGAGTGCGTGTGTGCCGCGTAAACGCAGCCCTGATCAGCGCCTCCTGACCCCGACTCTGACCCTGACCCTGACTCCGACCCCAACACTGACCCTGACCCTGACCCCGGCTCCGACCCTGACCCTGACTCCGACTCTGACCCAGACCCCAACCCTGACCCCGACCCTGACCCGACCCCGACCCCGACCCTGACCATGCTCCCTCTCCTGTGCCCCGCCTAGGTACGTGGCGCAGCTCTACCGCCGCAGTAGTAAGATCGAGTGGGACTATGAGTGTGAACCGGGGGCCATCAAAGGCAGTATCCTTTGCGGGGCCGGGGGCGCGGCCTCCATCAGGAATGGGATCAGCTGGGCCTGGGGGCGGCAGGGCGGCAGGGCTGGTCCGGGGCTCGGGCCCTGCCCCCACGCCAGAGGACGGAGGAGCTCCTGGCTCCTGGCTTCCACCTGGCCCAGCCCGGGCTGTGCAGCCTCTGGGGAGTGAGGCAGCAGCTGGATCTTCCTCTCTCCCTCTCCCTCTCCCCCTCCCTCTCCTTCTCCCCTCTCCCTCTTCTCCCTGTCCCTCCCCCTCCCCCTCCTCCTCTCTGTCACTCATCTGAGCATCTCTGTGGAGCGGTTGGAAGCGGGGGGGGGGGGGGGATGCCCCCACATTTGCACAGCGGCTACGGGCGGTGCCCCACAGGTGGGGCTCGGGTGTCCACGGCCGGCGGACGCGGTGTGCCTGCGCACTGAGGCGCACTGGCGGGCCTCATGGGGCGACAGCAGCTGGGTGACTGAGCCCCTGGGGCGGGAAGTAAAGTGGGCGAGCCAGGGCTGGGGGCGGGGCCAGGCAGGGGGCCTTTCCTTGGGTTCGGAAGCTGAGAAAGTTCTGGAAGTGGCTGGTGAGGAGCTCGGGACCGTGCCCAGGTGCCCAGGAGCCTGGAAGGTGGTGACAGCACGCCCATCCGCGGCTGCTCACCCTGCAGACGCCTGTCAGTCAGAGCCATGTGGGGGCGGGGCCAGGCCGCTGGGGCTCAGGGGTGGAGCCAGGCAGCTGGGACCCGGGGGTGTGGCCAGGCGGCTGGGGCCAGGAGCTGAGACTGGAGGGTGGGGCCAGGAGGCTGGGACCTAGGGGGTGGGGCCAGGGACTCGGGGGCGGGGCCAGGCAGCTGGGACCAGGAACCTAGGGCGGGTCGGTCAGGGAATCCATGGGCGGGGCCAGGGACCTGGGGGTGGGGCCGGGCAACGTCCTGCCCGCACCTGGGTTTTCCTTGCCTCTGGCCTCAGTCCACCATGGCCCCAGCGTGGCGCAGCCCATCCACCTGGACGGCACGCAGCTCTCCAAGAAGTTCATCAGCGACTACCTCTGGAGCCTGGTGGACACCTCGTGGTAGCCGGCGGCGGGGCCCACAGACCCGAGCCTCGCGGCTGTGTCCTGCCCTCGCTGCCCCGGCCAGGGGACCGCGAGCCGGCGGGTCCACACTCCGTGGAGTTCCCAGCTCCGTGCTGGGTGCAGGGCCCCCCACCCCCCACCCCAGCCACACACAGGTCCCGGCGGCCAGGAGTGACCAGGTGCCCGGGCTTCTGGGGTGAGGCCTTGATCCTTGGAGGCTGCGGGCACGCTGATTATGGGATGTGGGTGCCGAGGATGACAGGCCGGGGAATGGGATGGTGCTGAGAGGCTGGGCCCGGGTGTCCAGGGCCTCGTTACAAGGACGAAGGACCATACGCCGGTGGGGGGCCCCTGCCCTTGTCACTCTGGCTCTGAGTGTGTGGCTTGTGTGGGAGCCCCAAAGGGACCTCCTGGGTGCCCCCTAACACTGTGCCTAGGCTCATAAAATGCAAGTGTATATGACTTGTAGAAGGCTCTGAAATGCAAGGGCATCCAGTTTTCTGTTCCTTCCCAGTCTTTCCTGGATTGGGGCTGTGATGGTGGGAGCCTTGGCAGCTGCTCTGTCCCACAGAGGAGGATCGCGGTCCTTTGGGAAAGGAACTGGTGGTGGCGGTGCCAGGTTATCAAGTGTGGGGACCAGAGCCGCCAGAGCATCCCGTGTCAGCCTGAGCGCCGTCCCGTGTCAGCCTGTGTCAGCCTGTGTCTCCCTGTGTCGCCCGGTGTCTCCTGTGTTGTGGCCGTTGTTATGTGGGGCTTTCTCGTGCCCTGAGCCAAGCCCTCGCTGACTCAGTACGGGCGGCAGGTGCAGGCCAGCCATTGCTCCCCCACCTCTGGGCTCGGGTTGGGGAGGGGAGACTGCCGCCCACCCACCTGTGGGCCCAGGGGCGCTCCCTGGGGACCTGTCCCTCGAACGCCCCTGCCCTCAGCTCAGTCCCCAGTTGCTGGG
Organism: Sylvilagus floridanus; assembly: GCA_949820135.1. Lineage (NCBI taxonomy): Eukaryota > Metazoa > Chordata > Mammalia > Lagomorpha > Leporidae > Sylvilagus > Sylvilagus floridanus. Next base: position 9,543,360 of record OX463229.1, read on the forward strand.
GCCTCGGCTTCAGCCTGGTCAGCAGAGCCCTCGTGGGGGCGGAGCCACGGGTCTGAGGGTGCCGCCTCCGCCCTCTTAGGGCAGAGGTCACACTCAAGGTCAGGCAGGGCCCATCTGTGGAGTGGGTGCAGCTCAGGCCCTGCTCTCTGTGGCGGTGCCGGCGTGGGCCCGTGCCTGGCCCGTGTACAGGGCGGGAGGGATGAGGAATGGAGGGACCCAGGCCTGGCTGAGGGTCCTGGGACGGTAGAGAGGGGTCCCCACCCCCACCCCGGATCTGCAGCCCATAGGGAGCCACTGTGGGCGCTGGGGCTGGAGGAGGCACTGCTGGCCATGCCCTGCAGCCCTGCTCAGCTCCCCTCCCCCACTGCCTGGACCTCAGTTTCCCCAAAGAGAAGATGCCCCCCGCAGGCCCCGCCCCCACCCGGGCACCCTCTTCCGTGGCCAGGGCCTCGCTGAGGTAGAAGACCCCAGGGTCCAGGGACACCACGCAGCCTCCCCCCAGCCCCCGGGTTCTGTGCCGGCCTGGGGGAGGGGCAGGGCAGGGGTCCCCCAGCAGTGCGGGGGAGGGGGCCTGGGTGGAGTTCTGGGCCCCTGGCGCCCGCCCGGCCCCACCCCGGCCCCTGCCGGCGGCGCCGCGGACCGAGGAGCTCTGTCCCTGCCTTTCGAATACACTTTTCAGAAATTCTGAGAACAGCTCAGGACTGGCCCTGCTGCGGCCTCACTAAGCCCAGCCAGGGCCAGGGCAGGCGGGCCGTGATGGGGCCAGGCTCTCCTGGCGGGGGGCTCCTCAGGGACCTGGGGTGGAGGCACCTGTCTGAGGCTGGGTTTGAACCTGGGGCTGTCAGGTCATGGCCGATCCCTGCGGGGAAACTGAGGCACAGAAGGTTGGGATGCAGCTGGCCAGGGAGCCCCTGGGACAGAGGGCGCACGCCCACACGCCCGGCCCGGTGCCTGGGCCACAAGGAGCCACAGTCCACGCGGGGACCATCCCAAGAGCGACCCCAGAACGGGGCCGGAGGAGAGCTGGACCCCGCCCGTGCCGAGGCCCCGGTGTAGGGACGCCGCAGGGCCATCCGCGTCCACCCCAGGCACAGGGCCCTCGCAGCGGGCAGGCCGGAGGCCGAGGCTGCCCCTCCCCCAGGGCAGGAAGCGGACGGACGGGGGAGGCACGAGGGCAGGCTCGCCTGCCCGCCCCATGGGCGAGGTGACCCGGGACTCACGCCCGCCACCCTCCACCCCTTCATCGTTTTGGAAAATCACTGCCCGTGGGGGCGGGGCTGCTGACCCCTGGCGTTGGGGGCGCCCTGGCCAGCTGCAGGGCGCGGCGGCCGCCCCGCCCCGCCCCTCCCCGCCGGCCCCGGCCCTCCCCCAGGCTCAGCCCCGCAGGCTCCAGGCTGACTCACCGCAGACAGCTGGGGACACCGCGGGGCCTCCTCCTCCCTCCCCGGGGCCCAGCCTCGCCCTTGCCGTCTGTGAAACGGGCGCGCTCACCGCCCTCCCGCAGGGGACCGTCCAGGGGCCGGCGTTGCCCCCTCCCCGCCGCGCAGGGGCTCCCGGACCTTGCGCCTCCTCGCCGCAGCCCTGCCCAGCCCTGCCCTGCCCTGCCCTGCCCGCCTGGGGCCGCCTCCCGTATCATGGCCCGGGCCGTGCAGACCCGGTTCATCCTGTTTGCCACACGGTTGAGCATCCATTTATCCAATCGAGCAATGATCGACCGCCCGTGCGCAGGCCCCGGGCCGCCCCCCACGTGGGCCGCGGCGCTGGCCGCTCCCAGAGGCCTCCTGGATCCTTCCCAAAACCAGAGGCGGACGGAAGGGAGGAGGCGCCCCCCTGCGGACGCAGGGAGAACTGCGCTGCCTTGCGCTCAGGCTCGGCGGGCGGGGATGGGCTGGGTCCAGGGTCAGCTTGCAGGCCAGCCGCAGGCCGGGATCCGTGTCCCAGGCGCCCGTGCAGACTGTGGGTTCAGAAAGAGGGGCTCCTGGTGGGAGATGGGGCCATGGACAGCGGCCCCCAGAGTCGGCCGTCTCCCTCCGGGACAGGGCCCGCAGGCTCCCCACCATCAGGTAGGGGGCTGGGGCCACTCTTGCTGGTTTCCCGACCGCCTCAGTGGTGCCCGCTGTGGCTTTCAGAGGCCCAGGACCCCGGCACCGCTCCGTCGTCCCGCTGGGACACCCACTCCCACTCCCATCTGCTCGCTCACTCCCCAAATGCCAGCAACAGCTGGGGCCAGGCCAGACCAGAGCCAGGCGCTCCATCCGGGTCGCCGCATGGGCGGCAGGGGCCGGCACTTGCAGCATCTGCTGGGAGGGGGGTCAGGACCCGGATGCCGGCTGGGCCCCCTTGACCAGTGTCTTCACCGCTCTGTGCGCAGGGAGGGGGGTCAGGACCCGGATGCGAGCTGGGCCCCCTTGACCAGCGTCTTCACCACTGTGTGCGAACGGGGCAGTCCTCGACCTCGCAGCGCGGGGGTCCCGTAGCAGGTGTCAAAACCCCTTCCTCTAGGGAGAGGGCGCACCCACCCGTCCGCCACCTGCTGTGGGTCGCACGGCTGAGGACTGGGTGTCCAGGTGCCTGCTGGAGTGGGAGCGTGGGAGACCCAGCAGCCTTGTCCATCCGTCCATCCAGGGGAGGTGTGCCCCCGCCCCCGCTGTCCCCATGCCCTTGTCCTCACTGGCCCTCCTGGGGCTGCCCCGCCACTGCCTAAGGAGTGGGACATGGGAGTGCTGTGTGGGTTTTGCACCATTTGATTTTTTTTTTTTTTTTGACAGGCAGAGTGGACAGTGAGAGAGAGAGACAGAGAGAAAGGTCTTCCTTTTGCCGTTGGTTCACCCTCCAATGGCCGCCGCGGATGGCGCGCTGCGGCCGGCGCACCGCGTTCGTCCAATGGCAGGAGCCAGGTGCCAGGTGTTTTTCCTGGTCTCCCCATGGGGTGCAGGGCCCAAGCACCTGGGCCATCCTCCACTGCACTCCCGGGCCACAGCAGAGGGCTGGCCTGGAAGAGGGGCAACCGGGACAGAATCCGGCGCCCCGACCGGGACTAGAACCCGGTGTGCCGGCGCCGCAAGGCGGAGGATTAGCCTGTTGAGCCACGGCGCCGGCCAATTTTTTTTTTTTTTAAGTACTATTTTATTTGAAAAGCAAAGATCCAGGGGCTGGCGCTGTGGCATAGCAGGTAGCCCGTCCCATAGGGGCGTGGGTTCGAGTCCCGGCTGCCCCACTTCCCATCCAGCTCTCTGCTATGGCCTGGGAAAGCAGCGGGAGATGGCCAAGTCCTTGGCCCCTGCACCTGCGTGGGAGACCTGGATGGAGCTCCTGGCTCCTGGCCCAGCCCTGGTCTCCCCCTCTCTGACTCTGATTTTCAAAAAAGTAAAAAATAAATCTTTTTTTTAAAAAAAAGAATGTATAATTTGAAAATAAGAAAAAAAAAGTAAAAGCAGAGATAGAAACAGACCTTGGTTCACTCCCCAAATTCCCACACCAGTCAAGGCCGGGCCAGGTTCCAGCCAGGAGCAGGGCGTGGAACTTCATCCGGGTCTCCCACGCACTGGGCCGTCTACTGCTTTCCCAGGCGCACTAGCAGGGAGCTGGACCAGAAGCAGAGCGGGACTCCGGGTGCTCTGACAGACGCTGGGGTTGGAGGCGGCGGCCTGGCCAGCTGTCCACCCGTGGGCGGCCAGGGGACCTGCATTCGTGGTGGACTGTCTGGCCACATCGGATGGATGAGCAGAGCAGGGGACGGGCAAAGCCCAAGTCACAGACTGGGCAGGAAGTCCCTGGCCGGGGCTGTGGGCCCCGCTGCCCGCCTGGTCTGGGCCAGGGCCCTCTCCCTGGGCCTGGGGCGGGGACACGGGCCGGGGCGGTCTGTGTAGCCTCAGCTGACCCAGCCAGCGAGCAAGCAGCCGCTAGAGCCACATAACTCGTTAAAGAAATTTAATCAACCACAGGGACCCCTCAGGCTATAAAAACTCTATACAGTGGTTCAAAGGCGACACGGAGCCCCCCCCCACGGCCCCGCACCGCTGCACACAGCAGCCAGCGTTAGCAAAAATAAATAGATTTCTATACATGTGCTCAGCGTCTCCAGAAACGCACAAAGTGCAAACGTCGTCACAGACTCCACGGCTTGCGAGGTGCAAAGCTAAAACGCCATGCACACCCGGCCGCGCTCCGCCCAGCCCCCGCCCCGCGCTGCAGGCTCACGTGCAGCCCCACAGCCCCAGGGACCCGGGCACAGGCACTTCTCGGACAGTTAAGGGCAACCGGCACCGGTGCGGGCGAGGTAAACAGGGAGCTCCTGAGATGAGCGCGGGCGCAGTGCAGGGAGGCCCGGGCCCCCCTCTGTCCAGAGAGCAGCCGGCCCCCGCCTGGGCGAATAAATATATAAAACACGGCCCGGGCAGACGGCGGCGGCTCAGGCCCGCGGGCAGCGGTGAAATCCGGGCGGCGGCTCAGGCCACATCGTCCTCCAGGCTGACCATCTGGCGCTGTGGGCAGGAGTGGCCACCGGGACCGGGAGTCAGCGTGGGAGGGCGGTGGGACCCCGCATACCCTGGCCCCGCGCTCCCTGAGGGGTAGGTGTAGACACCCGTGTTCCCCAGGGGTAGGTGTAGACACCCCCCAATGCTCCCCCAGGGGTAGGTGTAGACACCCGCCCTCCCCCAAGGGTAGGTGTAGCTGCCCCACCCACGCTCCCCAGGGGTAGGTGTAGACCCCGCCAGCGCTCCCCCTCCCCGCGCTCCCCCGGGGTAGGTAGATGCCCCCCCCCTGCGCTCCCCCGGGCTAGGTGTAGACGCCCTGCGCGCTGACCGAGGGGTAGGTGTAGCCGTCCTGGCTCCGGCAGATGTGCACCTCGTCCTCCGTGGTCTTCTGGTAGACCGGGTTGTCGAAGTTGATGCTGTGGACGCTGCGGAGCCGCCAGTTCTTCCACAGGACCAGGGCGCCGAGGCCGAGCAGGCCCAGCAGCGCTGCGGGGCGGCGGGAGGGGCGGTCAGCGGGCCCACCCCACAGGGGGGGGGCGGGAGGGGCGGTCAGCGGGGCCACCCCACTGGGGGGGGCGGGAGGGCGGCGTCACGCCGGCACTCACCGATGGGCAGCACGACGGACAGGGCTCCTACGCTCCCGGGCGTCCCCTCTCCTCCTCGGCCGTCAGCGTTGTGCAGGGCTGTAGGGGGAACAGGCCCGGGGGATCTCAGGCAGGGCGGGCACTGGCCAATCGGAGCTGGGGCCCCGGGCTGTGGGAGGGGGCCCAGCAGATGGGGCTTCTAACCTCCCAGAGGAGACCAGAACCGGGCTCAGGGTCACAGGCGTGGGACCCACACAACCCCCATGGACTTGGCGTCTGACCAGAGTCCTTCATTTGCTCAAAAGACTGACGACGACAGCTCTTCCACCCGTGGGCTCACCCCCAGATGTCCCCAGAGCCGGGCTGAGCCTGCCGGGAGCCAGGAGCTCCATCTGGGTCTCCCATGGGGTGCAGGGCCCGAGCACTTGGGCCATCCCCCACTGCTCTCCCAGGCCGCAGCAGGGGGCAGGGCTGGACGCTCCCGTGGGATGCTGGCAGGGCGACGGCGGCCCCGTCCTGTCCATGGCACAGTGCGACGCTGTCCCAGAGGACTTCGGAAAGCCCGGAACTGGGATTCAAAGTTTGGAAGACTTCAAAAACAAAACCAAAACCCTTGGGCCGGCGCTGTGGCACAGTGGGTAAAGCCACCACCTGTGGTACCAGCATCGCATATGGGCGCTGGTTCAAGTCCCGGCTGCTCCACTTTCGGTCCAGCTCTCTGCTGTGGCCTGGGAAAGCAGTGCAGGATGGCCCAAGTGCTGGGGCCCCTGCCCCCACGTGGGAGACCCGGATGGAGCTCCTGGCTTCTGGCTCCGGCCTGCCCAGCCCTAACTGCTGCTGGCAGTGGGTGGAAGACCTTTCTCCCTGTCTCTCCCTCTCACTCTCTACCTCTCCAATAAATAAAAATCTTTCATAAAAACAAGTTGAGGGCAGCAGTGGGATCCTAGAGGGGTTTTCCCTGCCTGAGGCCTCGTCAGCTCCGAGAAGCCGGGGGACCAGGACGGGGTCGCCCGGGGCATGGCTTTTCCCGAAGTTCGGGGTCTTTTTAAGGGTAAACAAAGACTTTAGCTACCCAGTGGGAGACAGTAAGAGGTCCCGAGCTGCCTGCGCGGGGCGCGCCCTCTAGTGGACAAGTGGGCGAAGCACAGGCTGGGCGACCGCGGCCACAGCGCCACACAGGGGGCCGCCAGAGCCCCTAACCCCTGGCATCCTCCATGGGGTCAGAGCTGACCAGCAAGGGAGCCCAGGCTGCACCCCGAAGGGGCCCTGCAGGGGAGCGGCCCAGGCCGTACCTTGCTGGGACGTGGTCGCCGTCTCCATGGTGCTGAGCGCCGGCTGGGTCAGGGGCTGCTGTGTGGTGCGGGCAGGTGGCTGGCTGCCCGTGAGCTTCGGCCATGCGGTCGTCGACGCCCCCTGGGTGCTCAGGACCACGTCGGCCTCTGAAAGGGACAGGAGGACACTTCCCAGTGCTGCAGGCCCCAGGCCGGCGCCAGGAGGTCACACGACGGACGCTGCGAAGGGGACACCCGCTAGTGCCTGCCCGGTGCAGCCGGCGCTGGGGGCGGGGAGGGCTGAGCTAGGGAGAACTCCCGGCATCCAACACCGCCAGCCACGTCACTGTCTGACCTTTGCCGCTGCCCTGCACTGCGGTACGGGGGGGCCGGGGAGGAAGGAGGCGGGGCCTCCCCTCGTCTGGCTCCACCGGTGCAGGACGGGACAGCCGGGTCTAAGTCCCCAGCCGGGCACCCGGGAGTGCGCGTGGTGGCGCAGCGGAGGGAGCCGTGCCTGGGCTGCCCGCACCCCGGCTGCTCTGCTTCCGGTCCTGCTCTCTGCTGTGGTCTGGGAAAGCAGTGCAGGATGGCCAAGTCCCTGGGCCCCGCCCCCGCGTGGGAGACCCCGATGGAGCTCCTGGCTCCGGGCTTCGCATCGGCCCAGCTCTGGCCATTGCGGCCATCTGGGGGGTGAACCAGCGGATGGGGGACCTCTCTCATCACTAAATCTTAGATACAGGCATTCCTGGTAACAGCCTCGTGCTCCCACTACACACACAGGCCAAGCGGGGCCCAGCGAGCCCGGCGGCGCGGACCGAGCGGGGCCCGGGCCCCGACCTGCGCGGCAGGTCCGCATGTCCGCAGCCAGCAGCGTGCCGTCGGGGCAGGCGCAGGTGAACTTGGGCGAGTGGCTGCTGATCTGTGGGGCCGGCAGGCACAGGTACTGGCAGCCGCCGTTGGGGAGGGCCGTCTTCTCACACCAGTTCACCCCTGCGGAGGAAGAGGACACTCTAGAACATTCCAGGGCACCGGCAGGGCCGTTTTGGCCCGGGGGTGGGGGGTGGGGGGTGGTACGGCCGACCCGTCCTCACCTCTGGGCTGCGTGAGGTTGTGGAACAGGACGATGTCCTCCGGGGACAGCAGGTTCTCGGCCACCAGGTGGACGTCGGAGCCGGTGAGGCGGTTGGCACTGAAGATGGCTTCGTTGATGACGTCCGTCCAGAACACTTTGTCCTACACGGGCGCGAGGGGAGTGCAATCCCGTGAGATGTGGCCCCAGGACACAGCTGCCGCCTCCGCCCACACTGGCGGCCCGCCTGGGCTCCGGTTCAAGCCCTGCCCGGCTCCCTGCTAACGCGCCCGGGACAGCAGTGGACGGCGGCCCGAGTGCGTGGCCCCCGCCGCCCCCGTGGGAGACCCAGATGGAGCTCCTGGCTCCTGGCTCTGGCCTGGCCCAGCCCTGGCTGCTGCGGGCACTTGGCAGGACCGAACCAGTAGAAGAACCTCTCTCTGACGCTCTTACCCCTGGGGCACGTCAGCAGGACAGCACGGGAGGCAGAGCGGCCGGGACTTGAAGCGGGCACCCCGGTGGGGGACGCCTGCTCCGTGACCCACCCACCAGGTCACTGTGCACGGTCTGTCTCTGGAAGCTGTGTGTACACAGCAGCGCCCCCTGGTGGTTCTTCCCGGGGCCGACAACCCCGCGCTGGACTCACCTCAAAGATGGCCAGGGAGAAGGGGTGCGCCAGCCGCTGCTCGTCCTCCAGCACTGTCTTCCGGTTGCCCCCGTTGACGTCGATGCTGGAGATGGAGTGCAGCTTGGAGTCCACCCAGTAGAGGCGGCCGCTGGAAAGATCTAGAACACACAGGCGCACAGGCGGTCACCCAGGGTGCCAGAGGCTGGAGGCGCGAGAGAAGCCCTTTAGCGACTCACAGAAGTTTCCAGAAAAGCTCTGCCCACCCATGAGGCAGGGGCGCTGCACGGGCGGAGCCCGGAGCCGCCCGGCCACTGCCTGCGCCCGCACACGCACCCAGGGTGATGCCATTGGGCCACTGGATGTCCTCGGTCACCAGGGAGTAGATGTCCACGCCATTCAGGCCCCCTTTCTCGATCTTGGCGGGGACGCCCCAGTCGGTCCAGTACATGAAGCTGGGGGGAGAGGAGGCGGTGTCCGTGAGGCCCGCGCTCTGCCGCGGCCGCAGCTCGAACCCGTCACGCCCCGGCGCCACCTACCCATGCACGGGGTCCACCACGATGGCCCTGGGTTTGGAGCCTTCCTGCCGGAACAGTGTCTTCCTCCTGAGCCCCCTGGTGTCGGCCACGGACACGGTGCCCAGCGCGGAGTCTGTCCAGTAGATGTGGCCGTGGATCCAGTCCACAGCCAGCCCGTCGGGGGCCTGCAGGTCGCCGCTGATGACGGTGTCGTAGGCGGGGAAGCCGTGCGCCTTGTCGATCTGTGCGCTGGGGAGGGAGGCACGGGCTCAGGCCCAGGCCCCAGGGCGTCCCTCCCTCCCAGGACGGCGGCAGGTGGGGCGTCACCTGTAGATCTTGCGCTGGGACAGGTCCGACCAGTAGATGCGGTTGCTGGCCACCTCCGCGTCCAGGGCCACCACGTTCTTGAGGTTGGCGATGAGGCTTGTGTACTCGCTGCGGTCCAGCGTCATCTTGCGCACCTCGTGCCGGTTGGTGAAGAAGAGGTAGGCCATGGAGCCTGGGGACCGGGGGGGCGTGGGGAGGGTCAGGGAGGACCCCGGCAGCCGGGCGCACCCGAATCCAGGGGCACACGTCCCGCCGCATCAGTCTGGGCTGCGCACCGAGCCCCAGAGCCAGGAGCTCACTCGCGGGCCAGCGTGGGCTGAGCTGGCCTGGCCAGCCCGCGGCTTGCTTACAGCCCTGGCCCACAGGTTCTCCCAGCCGGGCCTCCCTGCAGACCCCAGGGCTCACCCCCGCCACCCCGGCCTGCCCGAGCCCCGCGCTCACCCCCGCCACCCCGGCCTGCCCGAGCCCCGCGCTCACCCCCGCCACCCCGGCCTGCCCGAGCCCCGCGCTCACCCCCGCCACCCTGGCCTGCCCGAGCCCCGCGCTCACCCCCGCCACTCCGGCCTGCCCGAGCCCCGCGCTCACCCTCGGCCTTGCAGGCCCGGCTGTGGGGGTCCAGCTGGAAGCCGGCCCGGCACTCACACTTGTAGCCACCCTCCAGGTTAACGCACAGCTGGCTGCAGGCGTCGGGGTCCTGACACTCGTCTATATCTGCGCGCAGACAGAGGAAGAGGCTGGGGGAGGGGACGGGATGGGGACCCAGCCCAAACAGCCAAGGGCATCTGGCAACAGCGACCTGGGCCATGCCCTTCCCCGCCCTTGCAGCCACCGAGGCCGGTGCCCCGCGTGCTCCCCCCCCACGCAAACAGCCGGGCAAGCCGGAGACTGGAAGGCACCTTCGCAGCGTCGCTGGTCCACCAGCCGGTAGCCGTGGGGGCAGTGACACTCGTGGCCGATTCTGAGGTCGAAGCAGGTGTGGGAGCAGCCCCCATTGTCCCGCAGGCACTCGTTGGTCGCTGCACGGCGGGGAGGGGAGGGGACACACAGTGGTCACTCGCTCCCGCCCCTCTGGTGCGGCGCGGCGGGCTGAGCCACTGCGCGGGGCACCCACACCCCCTAGCACAGCGCCGGTTCCAGGCCCACGGCTCTGCTTCGGACCCAGCTCCCTGCTACCGGTCCCGGGAGGCTGCACCCGCGTGTTCGTGTTCCGGCTTTGCGTGGGGTGGGGGAGGGGGGCTGGCGTCTCCGCCCCCCCCCCCCCCCCCGCCTGTGCCCTGGGGCTCACCGCACTCTTTCATGGGCTCGTCCGACCAATCCCGGCAGTCCCTGGTGGAGTCGCACACTTTATCCAAGGAGATGCACTCCCCACTGTGGCATTTGAACTTGTCCGGCCCCTCGCACAGCGTCACTGCGGGAGACAGCGGGCAGGAGGGTGAGTTCACGCAAGGACGCACACCGATCAGACACAGTAATTCAGGAACCCACCCATCACCCGGAGCGGGGCCAGCCAATCGTGGCTGGCTGCTTGTGGGTTTCAATCAAGTTTTATTGGCACATGGCTGTGCCTCACTGTCAACTCTGCCTTCCAAATAAATTATGTTTTTTTTTTTTTAAACAAAAACCTTCCAGCACCGCCTACCCTCCGCCCCTACGCCATGGCCAGGGACGTTTCAAGCCCAGCCGGGTTTGCACCTGCAGCCCTGGTGGGGCCCGGGGCGCACTCACCGTTGACGCAGCCCACCTCGTCGCTCATGTCCCCGCAGTCCTGCTGCTGGTCACACTGCCGGCTGCCATGGATGCACGTCCCGTCCGAGCACTGGAACTCGTCCGGGCGGCACGTGGCCACGGCTGGAGGCGACAAAGGGGTGGATTAGCTCAGCTGGAAAGAGAGCGTCCCAGCCCACCCCAGATCCTGGGGTCCGCTACCCACAGGCAGGGGCCCGCATCGGCTAGGGCCTGGCCGGGCCGGGCTGGGAGCCTACCCCCGGGATCCAGGGTGGTCCCAAAGCCTGCAGCACCAGCAGGGTCAAGGCTGTCCTCCAGGCCCGCCCATCACCACCCGGTCCCACGCTGCCACCGTTACAAGTCAGAAAATTGTAAAACTGCCGCCCAGTGGCGCTCGTGAGACTTCAAGCACCGAATGGCCGCATGGGCCAGTGGCGCCCCCAGTGGACGGCACAGCCTGGGGACAGGGTGGTGCTGGACTTGACCCTGAGCAGCCGGACCGGCGCGGGGGGGGGGGGGGGGGGGCGGAGAGCGGCTCGCCTCCTGGGAGCCCCGTGCGCACCGCAGTCGCGCTCGTCCGAGCCGTCCTTGCAGTCGCCGTCGCCGTCACAGCGCCAGCCCGCGTGTACACACTCGCCGCTGCCACAGTGGAACTCGTGGCGGGAGCAGGGCCCGCGGCTGGGCTGCGGGCTGGGGTGGGCGCCGCAGCGCGCCGGCCACTCGTCCGAGTCGTCGTCACAGTCCGGCTCGCCGTCGCAGGCCCACAGCGCCGGGACGCACGAGGAGCTGTTGCACCGGAAGTAGCCGGGGCCGCAGGTGGACGGCGCGCAGGAGGCCTCGTCCGAGCCGTCGGGGCAGTCCCGCTCGCCATCGCAGGCGAACAGCCGGGAGATGCACGCGCCCTGGGCGCAGCGGAACTCGTCCTGGGTGCACGTCCTGGGCGCTGTGGGGGCGGGCGAGGGGTCAGCGCGGGGCGGGCCGGGGTCGCGGCCCCCCAGCTCCCCGCCCGGGCGGCCCCGGCCGCTCACCGCAGCCCAGCTCGTCGGAGCCGTCCTCGCAGTCCTGCTGGCCGTCGCATCTCCAGTGCCCAGGGATGCAGCGGTTCAGGCGGCCCCCGCAGCTGAAGTCGTGGGACTTGCAGGTGCGAGACACTGCGGGGGTACGGGGCGCGGCTCAGCCCACAGGCGGGGGGACCCCAGAACCTGCCAGGAGGAGGGGCCCAGTCCCACCGGGGACCCAGTGGGTCCGACGCCCGCATCCCGCAGCAGAGAGCCCGGGGTTGGAGCCCCGGCTGCTCCGCTTCCGGTCCCGCTCCCTGCTGTGGCCTGGGAGAGCGTGGATCAGGCCCTGCGCCCGCGCTGGGAGGACTCACTGCAGGTCTGCTCCCACTCGTCCGAGCCGTCCTGACACTCGGAGCTGCCGTCACACACCCACTTGTAGGAGATGCACTTCCCGTTACGGCACTGGAACTCGCTCCGGCCACACTTGTCCCCCGCTGCGGGACAGAAGATGGGGAGGGAGGGGTTCAGCACCACGCATGCGCCCTGAGCACACGGGGGCCGGCGCCGCCATCGCAGAGGGGCGCCTGTTCGAGTCCCGGCTGCTCCACTTCCCATCCAGCTCCCTGCTGATGCCCCTGGGAAAGCAACGGACGACGGCCCCAGTGCCTGGGCCCCTGCACCTGCGCGGGAGACCCGGATGAAGCTCCTGGCTTTTTCCCAGCCCAGCCCTGGCCATTGTGGGCATTTGGGGAGGGCCCTCGCCACTCTGCCTGTCGGATACATAAGTCTCGGAATGTTATTGGGACAGAGGAAGACCCCCCCAAATCTGCTGGTTCTCACGCCCCCCTAACAAGGCGGGCTGGGCCAAGGCTAACGCTGGGGCTCAATCCAGGCCTCCCACGTGGGGGGCAGGGACCCCGCGGCCGTCTCTGTGGCCTGGCACCCAACACCCTGTGCCGACTTCCTGCCTCCCGCGGCTGCAGGTGCGGCCTTTAGAGGCTAAGAGGTTGTTAAGGGGGCCGGGCGCGGGCCCCGGGATTGGTCAGAACCCGCGCCACACAGCGGGTCCGCCGGCAGCCCGCCACAGCCCTGACTCCGCGCGTCGGCACACGGCCGGGTCCTGAGTCCAGCCCTCGGCACTGTGAGTTCAGTAAGCTTGGGGGTCTCCACCGAACACCTCAGAGAGACGCGGTCGGGTCTCCACAGGGGAGGCGCGTGCAAACACCCAACATCTGGGGTCTGGCTGGGGGAGCCGGCGCCGGCCGGTGTGTCCTTGTGGCGTCGGCTCTGGGTGGGGGTCTCGGAGAGGTGGTCTTTGAGAGGGAACGAGGGGCCAGAGGGCTTCTGTGGAGTTTGGGAACTCGGCCTCTAGCTTCGCCTCCCGCCGCGGCTTGGGGCGCAGTCCCCGGGTAACGTCAGAGGCCCAGGGTGCCCCGGGCCTGTCCCCCCGGCCCTGGCCTTGGCCTTGCACCTGCGCTGAGCACGCGGGGATCCTGTCCGAGAAGCACCCCTGCCTAGAGCAGCCCCTGCGTTAGACTTGATTAGCCGCCTCTGGTTTACTTCCTTAACTGTCGCCACCTGCAGCTGTCCCGCGTGGCGCCTGATGGCCATTTGACGGATGTGCGCGTGCGTGGGCCAGGGAGCCCTGAGGGTGGCGTTTCCGGGAGGAGAGGAGGCCACTCCCGGGTCCGTCTGTCCGCCGATGGTTCCTTCTGGCACCTGGCCGGAGGCTAGGCCCGGGTGTGGTCGGCAGGTGACACGGCCAGCCCTGGGCTTCCGTGCAGGTGGCTAAATCCACGGGGGCCTCGGTTTGCTCACTCGTGAAATGGAGAGCGTGGTGAGCCCCGCCCACGACCTAGGTCTCACAGCCAGACAGGTGGGCGCTGGCCACGCCCGGGGCCGGACCTGGCTAACTTCTGGCCAATGCAGACCCTGCGAGGCCCGAGCGCCTGGGCCCCTCCGCCCCCGTGGGAGACCCGGATGGAGTTCGTGGCTCCTGGCCCCAGCTGGGGGCTGTTGGGAGCATTTGGGGGGTGAACCAGCAATGGAAAACTTTCGCTGGCTGATGCTGAGTAGACCCGCCTAAGAACACGGACGGACGGGAGAGAACGGGGTTTCGGAGTGGCCTGCGGTCAGCCGCAGGGGCGGATATGCCACCCAGCTCCCCACCTGGGGGCCCCGCCTCGCCCCGTCAGGGTGACTCACAGCTGCCCGGACCAGAGGAGGAAGCGGCTGGGGTTCCCGGGCTCCCCCCAGTAAACGGGGAAGTTCAAGCGAGGGGACACGGGCAGTAAGTCCTGGGGCGGCTGTCCCCAGCCTCCGGGGGCCACGCACCCGCGGCTGTCCCCACGGAGAGGCACACGTGTTACTGCCAAGAGGGGTTAGAGAGCGAGAGAGAGGTCATTCTCTGGTTCACTCCCTAAGGTGCCTGCAACAGCCAGAGCTGGGCCAGACCAAAGCCAGGAGCCCGGAGCTCCATCCGGGTCTCCCCCGTGGGTGGCAGGGGCCCAGGCACCCGGATGTGAGAGGTGGGTGTCCCCGGGCACCTCACGCCTGCGCCTGGGGAGAATTCTCAAGCATTGCCTTGGCAGCGATGGGCGGTGAGACACAGGGGTGGGTGGGAGTGGGGGACGCCACCTGCTGCTGTGGGCTGCCCACCTGTGGCGAGCCTCGATGTCCCGGGCGGCGTCCTACTGTGCCGTCGCGGCCTTCGAGGGCCAGCAGGTGCTGTTAGTATTTCTGGGAGCAGGTGTTTCGCTTGGGCTCCTGCCACCCACGGGGATACCCGGGTGGAGGTCCCTTGGTTCGACCTGGCCCAGCTGGGGCAAGGGTGGGCATTGGGGAGTGAACAGATAGTGGAAGATCTCCCTCTCCCTCTCCCTCTCCCTCTCCCCTTTTCAAGTTATTACAGTAAATAAACTCTTAAGAAAACTTGCGTAAGCACTGTGCCTCCTACCTTAAAAAAAAAAAACAAAAACAAGAAAATGAAAAACGACCTAGGGGAAGCTGCGCCCTTGGGTCCCTGCGGCCACGCGTGAGCGCCCCCAACAAGGTCATCGAAACCCGGGCGGAAGTCTCGCTTCTGCTTCCCCCCACCGCACGCAAACGAGGCGGTGAGCGCTTTCCAAGTTCTCTCTCCCACGCTGCCCAGGGGAAGGGAACCATTTCCTGGAAATCCAGGCGACCCCTCCTCGACCAGAAAGGGGGATGGGGTGGGCGCGGCCCCCTCGGGTCCCCTGCTCCTGCGGGGGGAGGGGGTGGCCATCATCTTGAGCTCTTTGGATGCTGGGAGGGTCCCGGAGGAAGGAAGCTGAGCCCCCGCCCCCCGCAGGATCGGCTCAAGTCCTCATTCCCCAAAGGAAGAAGTGGAGCAGGCAATGGAAGACAAGTGACTGTGGGGTCCCTGCGCCCTGTCCCCGCCTCGCCACGGCAGACCAAGGGCGCGCCGGACGGTTTCCGAGGCAACCGTGCAGCCTCCCAGGGCCGGGGCGACCTTGGCTCGGGGCGCGGCCCCGTGCTCTCGGGGCGTTCGCCCACGCTTGCGAAAGGGGCCCTGGGAGCCCAGGCCCGGGCGCCTCGCCTCCTTTGTGACAGGAGCCCGGCCGGACACGAGGCCTCCCCGGATTAGGCGCGGCCCCGCGGCCCCGCCCCCCTCGCGGGCGGGCCCCGCCTCGCACTTGCCTCTGCTTGCGCATTGGTCGAGGGGAGTGGCTCGAGGATCGCCTGTTCGGGACGGCGGCCAATGGGAGCCCGGGGGCGGGGCCGAGGGGCGGGGCGGGAGGCGGTGGCCTTGGGCTCGGTTGCACGCGAGGGGCTCCCAGCCCCTGGGAGGTGTCGGTGTCCCCCAAGCGCACAAAGCCGCAGTGGCCACCGTGGTAGCCCCTGCTTTTGGGGGGAGGCCCCAGAGAAAGCCCGCGGGGACCTCCAAGTTGTGCATCGGGCCCTCGAGTCGCTTTTACTCCCATAACGATGGATGGCCGGGTGGGGAGGAATGGAGGTCCCCGCATCCCGCCCCAAGGGAGACCTGGGGGCCCGCACCCCGCGGGGTCCGGGAGGGCGAGCTGTCCCTTGTTTGCTGTCAAGTCCACAGACTCTGCCATACCCTCGTGCCCCTGGCCGCGCGCTCTGCAGCCTGTGGGGATGGGCCTCCAGCCACCATCCCCCCGAGTGTCCCCCCCACACACACACACACAGAGAACCCAGCCCTCATCCCTCGCTGTCCGCGCCCCCATGAGTGACCAGGGAGGCTCCGGTCGGTGGCAGCGCCCGGAGCAAGCCTTACCTGCAGCCCCGGCGGCGGCGGCCAGGAGCAGGCCTACGACCCAGCGCGCAGTCCTCATCGTGGGAACCTCCGCCGTCAGTGCCGCTCTGGGACCCGCAGCCGCAGCGTGCCTGCTGTGCCAGGCGGCCGGGCTTCGAGGAGTGCACGAGGGGCCGGAGGCATTGCCAGCCTTTCTAGGCGAGCCGGCCAGGGGCGGGGCTCGCGGTGGGGTGATGTCCACAACCTTCACCTCACTGCCGGGGAGGAGCTTGGCGGTTTAACCCCTGCCGGCCCGGGGTCCAGCCTGGAATTTGGATCCACTCCCAGCCCCAGTGAAACTCGCCCGGAATGAACAGCTTTCCCCTAAGGGGCTCCAGTCTGTTTGACTTCCTAAGATCTGTGCGTAGTTTTTTTTTCCCCTGCCGGCTTACTTGGATGCAGTTTTTAAATCCTTCTAAACCACCTTCAAAACAGTGGTGGGAGAGAGAATTGTGCACAGCCCTCCCCCCCCACCCCCCACCCCCGATTATTTTGTTTTGTGCAAAAACATTTCCGAAATCGATTCAGCCACTCCCCAAAGTCCGGCCAGACTGACCCCGCGAGGTCGGGAGCCAACAGAGGCTCCGCCAAGCCAAGTCAAAACAAAACTGGGCTCTGGCAGCTGGGCGGGCGGGAGCCCCGGAGCCCATCCCAAGCCAAGAGTGGCTTTAGGGGGCCCATGGGGTGGCCAGGGGCCCCCATGCCAAAAAGACACAAGTGAGAAATGTGCCTGCGCCCCGGGAGGGGTCTGGCAGTCTCGGGGTGTGGGGGGGCTCCCTAGGAGTGGGCTGAAGCCCCCTGGGAGTTTGCAACCCCCCCCTCCAAGGGGCGAGACTGGGGAGGAGACCCCTGGGACCCTGGGAAGGGGGCGGCCCCTGACCTGCAGGAGGCTAATTGTTGGGGGGGGTTGCCAGGAACACCCAGGATGGGGAAGGTGAGCACCCACCAACTCCAGGGCCGGGGCCCACCGAGGATAGCAAGCGCCCGCAAAGGTTTGGTGTTCTTGTTCTTTTTAAAGATTGGTTGATTGATTGAAGAGGTAGAGGGGAGAGACGCAGGTCTTCCATGCACTGGTTCCTCCCCAGATGGACGCAATGGCCGGGGTTGGGCCAGGTCGAAGCCAGGAGCCTGGAGCTCCATCCGGGTCTCCCAGGTAGGTGGCAGGGGCCCAGGCACTTGGGCAGTCACTGCCGCCTCCCAGGCGCATCAGCAGGGGGCTGGAGCAGGATCGCTGGGACTGCAACAGTCCAGGGCACGGCAGCAGGCTGGCACTGGAGCCAGAGCCGGGACTCGAACCCAGGCCCTCTGGGAGGGGATACGGGCGTCGCAAGCTGCACCAGAGGCGCCGTGCCAGGCGCGCGCCCTCCACTGCTCGCCTGGTCCTCGGAGAGTGCGGTCCACGGGCCTCCCCCGCCCACCTGGCAACAGGGAGGGGCCCGGCTTGGACTGTCCCCAGCAGGGCAGGTGGCGACAAGGCCACAATCAAAGCGGCTCTTGTCCCTACACCTGGGCAGGTGTGGCCACCACGAGGGCAAGTCGCCAACTTCCTGGACCTGGGGGGGGGGGGTGGAGGGAGAGAGAAGGAGAGGGAGATCGGTCTCTCGGTCTCCCATCTGCTGGTTCACTCCCCAGCTGGTCTCAACAGCCGGAGCTGGGCCAAGCCAAAACCAGGAATCTGGAGCTCTATCCGGGTCTCCCACACAGGTGCAGGGGCCCCAGGACTTGGGCCATCGTCCACTGCTTTCCCAGGCCACAGCAGAGAGCTGGATGGGAAGTGGAGCAGCCGGGACTTGAACCGGCGCCCGTGGGATGCCGGCTTCACCTGCCACAGCGCCGGCCCCGCCTCCACCTCTGATCCAGCTCCCAGCTAAGGCCAGGGAAGCAGCAGAGGACAGTCTCCCCACCCCCACGCGGGAGCCCCCCAAGGAGCTCCCGGCTCCTGGCGTCCGCCCGGCCCAGCCCTGGCCGTTGTGACCATCTGGGGAGAGAACCAGCAGCGGACGGATTTTTCTGAACGTCGCTCCCTCTTCTCTCAGTAACTCTGCCTTTCAAAGAAATGTCTTTAAAGAGTGTTTATTTTCGTTTGGTGCCACATGTTGAAACCCGTGCATAGTTTTTTTTTTTAAAGATTTATTTATTTATTTGAAAGAGTTACAGAGAGAGAGTTCCCAACCCCGTGGCGTGCCCTTTGTCCTGGCCCGGGGGTGGTTCTGAGGATTCGGTGTTAACACTCCCAGCCGCGCAGTCCTGGGGGGCTCCCTGGATACAACATGGACAGCACATCCGGGTTTGCTGGTGGCTTCCCCGCCGCGTGACCATCACGGCTTTTTTCCCTCCTTTTTCTTTTTAAAACTTTTATTTATTTCAAAGTCAGAGTTACACAGAGAGAGGAGAGGCAGAGAGAGAAAGCATTAGAGAAGGAGAGAGAGAGAGAGAAAAAGAGGTCTTCCATCCACTGGTTCACTCCCCAGATGGCCATAACGGGCGGGGCTGCGCCAACCTGAAGCCAGGAGCCAGGAGCTCCATCCGGGTCTCCCACGCAGGTGCAGGGGCCCCAGGACTTGGGCCATCGTCCACTGCTTTCCCAGGCCACAGCAGAGAGCTGGATGGGAAGTGGAGCAGCTGGGACTCGAACCCGCGCCCACGTGGGATGCTGGCACTGCAGGAGGCAGCCCTCTGGAGTCCTTATTTGAATAATGTGCTTGGTGGGCACCTCCCTCCCCCTCCTCCTCCCTCCTCCCCCCTCTTCCTCCTCCCTCCTCTTCCCTCTTCTTCCCCCTCCTCCCCCTCTTCCCCCTCCCCTTCCTCTCCTCCCCTCCCTCACCAGGCACTCTCACCCCAGAACCGGTCTGGCCCCCAGGAGCCTGGCTTTAGACAGAGGCCAGCGCGGCAGCTGGGGCCCGGCCTTTGGCCCTGGCAGGCAGGGAGGTGCAGGGCTGCCAGGCCCTCTGCGGGGGGGCAGGTGAGGACAAGCCCTGACTGGCTTGGATCTCCACACCGTCTGCGAGGGGTTCATTAAGCAAAAGAGAAACTGGGTGTGTGTGTGGGGAACAGGCGTTAAGACGCCCAAGTCCAGCATCAGAGAGCCCAAGTTTGCTGCCCGGCGCTGGCTCCCGACCCAGCCTCTGGCCAACGCAGGCTCTGGAAGGCGGTGGGTCAAGTCCTTGGGTCCCTGCTACCCATGCGGAGAGCGGGTGGAGCTCCCGGCTCCCGGCTTCAGCCCCGGCCACCTCCTGGCCACCGTGGGTACTGCAGGAAGCAGGGGTGGCATTCTCTCTCTGAATACATTTGTTAGAAAAAGATCCTGGAAAGATGGAAGTATTGAGAGAGAGAGAGAGAGAGAGAGAGAGGGAGGGAGGGAGAGAGAGAGAGGAAGAGAGGGAGAGAGAGAGAGAGGGAGAGAGAGGGAGAGAGGGAGGGAGAGAGAGAGGGAAGGAGGGAGAGAGAGAGGGAGAGAGAGAGAGGGAGAGAGACCGCAATGGCCAGAGCTGAGCCAATCCGGAGCCAGGAGCTCCATCTGGGTCTCCCACGTGGGTGCAGGGATCCAAGCACTTGGGCCATCCTGCACTGCTTTCCCAGGCCACAGCAGAGAGCTGGATGGGAAGTGGAGCAGCCGGGACTCGAACCGGCGCCCATCTGGGATGCCAGCACTGCAGGCGGTGGCTTTACCCGCTACACCACAGCGCCGGCTCCCTTCCTTTTATTTTTTTAATATATGTAATTGTATATATGATAATACTTGACAACGTTAAAATTAATGAAGGGGCTGATGCCGTGGCATAGTGTATAAAACCTCCACCTTCAATGCTGGCATCCCATATGGGCGATGGTTCGAGTCCTGGCTGCACCCGTGTCAGGGGCCCGGATGCAGTCCCCGCTCCAGCCAACACGCAGCCAGGAGGCAGCAGCGAGGGCCCGGGGTGGGGGGCAGGGCCCCGCCCACCCTCGTGGGAGACCTGGACCAGCTCCAGGCTTCCGCTTGGCCCAGCCCCGGCTGCTGCAGGCATTTGGGGAGTGAACCAGGGGGTGGGAGCTGTGTGTGCTTTCTAAATTTAAGATATGCGGAAGTAATAAATTTAAAGAAAAAAACTTTGGGAAAATAAAAATAAGATGGGATCATAAAAAGAAATGACTGGGGCCGGCGCCGTGGCTCACTTGGTTAATCCTCCGCCTGCGCCACCGGCATCCCATAATGGTGCCGGGTTCTAGTCCTGGCTGCTCCTCTTCCAGTCCAGCTCCCTGCTGGTGGCCCAGGAAAGCAGTGGAAGATGGCCCAGGTGCTTGGGCCCCTACACCTGCGTGAGAGACCCGGATGGAGCTCCTGGCTTCAATTTGGTTCAGCCCTGGGCAGGGAACCAGCAGATGGAAGACACCGCTCCCCCATAATGCTTTCGATAAATGAATGGATCTTTAAAGAGACAGCATGCTGGGTAATGGCATGGACTGCTGAGCCCTATGGGCCGCATATTTGTCTAGACGAGAAAGGGAGAAGGGAGGGCGTGGAAAAGTCGTGCCTGGGAGCCCCTCCCGGCCACCTGGCGGCCTCAGCTCCTGCCGCTTGCCTGCGTCAGCAGTGACCCTGCGTCAGCAGTGACGAGGGCGCGAGCCCCAGGCCCTCGGGGTCAATGCCAAGGGCATCAGGGCCTCCCTCTCGCTGTCCAGCCGACCTCCGCCGGCTGCCAGGAACCCACAGGAATCCAAGGAGAAAGACCCGTCAGAGGCCCCCCGTGGGCGCCAGCCCTCTGCTGCTGCCCCCACAGCCCTGGCCTTGGCCTTGGCCTTGGCGGGGCTGCCCGGCCACCTACAGGCATGCACTGGATTTTTTAAATCTTTCTTGATTTAAAATCAAGATTAATGTGTATTTGTTTGAAAGGCAGAGTTGGGGGGGGGTGTCTTGTATCTGCTGGTTCACTCCCCAAATGGCCACAGCAGCCAGGGCTGGGCCGGGCCAAATCCAGGAGCCAGGAGCTTCTTCCGGGTGTCGCCCATTAGTGGCAGGGGCCCGAGCAGTTAGGCCATCTTCTGCTGCTTTCCCAGGCGCATCAGCAGGAAGCTGGATCTGAAGCAGAGCCGCCGAGGTCAGTAGGGGGCGCCAGTGTCGCTGGAGGCGGCTTCACCCACTGTGCCACTGCGCAGGCCCCTGCCCTTTGAAACATTTACACATTTGAAAGACAGAGAGAGATCTCCCATCTACAGGCGGGTTCACTCCCCAGATGCCCACAACAGCTGGAGCAGGGCCAGGGTGAAGCCAGGAGCCTGGCGCCCGACCCGGGTCTCCCTGACGGCGGTGGCAGGGGCATGGGCGTGGCCTTCCCAGGGTGCGCGGGAGCAGAGCTGGGCCTGGCCCGGCCCGGCTCATGCTGGGGTCTGCAGCAACTCGCTTCCCCACCAGGCCCGGGGGGGGGGGGGGGGGGGCGCACACCGACTCTCGGCGCGCTGTGGGAGGAGCGCCACCGGGTCACGTGGGAATTCTCTGCTTTGTGTTTTTGAATACCTGCACTATCTTCTGTTCCTGTTCTTTTTTTTTTTTTTTTAAATTACTTTATTTGAAGGTGTTAGGTAGAGAGAGAGAGAGGTCTTCCGTCCACTGGTCCACTCCCCAGATGGCCGCAAGCTGGGCTGATCCGAAGCCAGGAGCCAGGAGCTCCATCCGGGTCTCCCACGCGGGTGCCGGGGCCCAGGGACTTGGCCATCCTCCACTGCTTTCCCAGACCACAGCAGGGAGCTGGATCGGAGTGGATTCCCCGGGACTGGAAGCCTCACACGTGTCCTGGCTGCGCCCTGGCAGGCCCTGGTCTTGTTTGTGGTATCCTGGTCTTCGTGGCCGCCAACCGTCTTCCCTGGGGCTGGCCCTCGGCCTGTGGTCTAGACGTCCAGCAGCTGTGTCCCACGCCCGGCTCCCTGCCTACGCGCACCTGGGAGGCAGCAGGTGGGGGCTGGGTCACTGGGCCCCTGGCACCCACCTGGAGCTCCCGGCTCCTAGCTCAGCCCTGGCCCTGGCAGTCCCTGGAGGATGAGCCATGGGTGGGAATGCTGGCTCTCAAATAAATCTAGAATGTTCCCGGGCGCCCTGATCACTTCTCACCAATGAATCCTCGCAGGAGCCGTGCCGTGGGCCCCTGCGCTGGCCGAGGGCCCTGCTCCAGGCGTGGCGCATGGCCTGCTTTTCTGGGGCCCCTGGGAGGCCAGGCGCCAGCAGCCCAGCACCCAGGTCCTCTTCCTGTCACCTGCAGGCTGGGCCTCCCACTCCTCGGACCCCTCCCAGCCCCAACCCCGGACTGGGCCCAGGCCTCCCACCCTCTCTCCCTTCCGGCCAATCGCAAGGGACTAGCCACAGGACCCAGGACTGGCCCATTAGACTGGGCCACACCCAGCCTTTGTGATTGGTCCAGGGGTGTACATGTGACTCAAGCCAGCCAATGAGGGGAAACTGCGCGCTCTGCGTTTCGGGTAACGTAGTCCCGGGATGGAGAAGTCGTCCAGTGGGCGGTCAGCGGGTGCGTGGGATCCCCCTCGTGACCGCGCAGCACGCGGGTACAGCCCTGGGGGGCAGGGCCCAGGTCTCCTCCGCCTTGGCTTCCCCGGTTCCCCAGGGCTCAGTGACCCGCAGGTGAACGAGTGAATGAGTGAATGAATGAATGGTTCATGCAGCCCTTCCTTGAGTGAATTAAATAAACCTGAAAGTCGATAAAAATGCAAAAGCCAGGCGGCAGGGGAGGCTCCGGGGCGCCGCCTCGCTGGGCTGTGCGGGCTGCAGCACTATGGCTTCTGCAGCTCCTAGAGGTCTCGGGGCGCGGGAACGGCCGTGGGCACAGCGGGTCGAGCCGTCGCCTGGGCCACCAGCATCGCGGAGGAGCATCCGCTCCGGAGCCAGCTCCCTGCTGTGGCCCGGGAGGGCAGTGGAAGATGGCCCGTGTCCTTGGGTCCTGCACCCGTGTGGGAGACCTGGATGGAGCTCCTGGCTCCTGATCGGCCCAGCCCCAGCTGTTGCGGCCAACTGGGGAGTGACCCAGCAGATGGAAGCTCTCTCTCTATGTAACTCTTTCAAATAAATAATCTTTAAAAATTTTTTGAGAGGCAGAGAGCGGCAGCTCCCCCATCTGCTGGTTCACTCCCCAGATGGCTGAAGCAGCCTGGGCTGGGCCAGGCAAAGCCGGGAGCCGGGAGCTCCACTTTGTGTGATAGGAGGCCCAGGACCCGGGCTGCGTCTCCAGACCACAGCAGGGAGCTGGACTGGAAGTGGAGCAGCCAGGACTCAAACCAGCGCCCCTATGGGATGCCGGTGCTGCAGGCGGCGGCTTCACCCGCTGCGCCACGCGGCGGGCCCCAGCAAACCTTTTAAGGGCGACCCGCAGATGCCTCCGGGCTCAGCTGGCGGGGGCGGGGCGGGGCAGGGCGGAGCATGTGCTGTGGCCGGGCTTGTGGTTCCTTGAGTCGTGGAGGGAAGCCCCCGCGGTTTCCTGTGGGGTGTGGGAAGCCTGAGGTGCCGGCCCCGCCCTCCCACCGTGGGTGTCACGTGAGTGACAGGGGCGTGTGCGGGGCGGGGCTGGAGGCCGGGAGAGCCTCTGGGGGGGGGGTCCAGGGCCAGCTGTGAGGGGAGGACCCAGGGGCGCTCATCCTGTCGCTCTTGTGAGCTGGGCGATGCCTTTTCAGTGTGAATTCTCTGGACGCTCTCGTGGTGACAGACATGGGTGCGGAGCCGGGAAACGGCTCCTGGGCCCCACTCCCTGCCTGCGGGACCCTCTCTGCAGCTCGGGTGTGGTGCGCCTGGATCACACGCCGCCGCAGCTCTCTCTAAACATCTGCCGCACGGACGTGCTACAGAGCGGCGTCTGGACTCCCGTGCGCGCCGAAGCCCCCTCCTCACTGGCTGGGTCGGCGCGGCCAGGGTTTCTGCCCACCACGTGTTCTAAGGGGCTTGCTCGGGCACTGGGGTCTTGGGCTCTCGTGGTTGCCACAGCCACAACACTGCGGGAGGGGCTTGGCTGGGTGCTCCCCGCGTGGGGTGGGCGCGGTGGGTGCCAGCCCCCCAAGATGGCAGCCTCCAGAGTGAAGCTGTCCGCCAGCACCACTGTGGCTTCCTCCTCACTGTGTTCCTGGCGAGCCCAGACCCGCCCAAACTCAGTGGAAGGAAAATCGGACGCCTTGACTTGGGGAGAAGGGTCTAGGAGACCACGTGGGCTGGGCGACGCATGACCCAGTTCCAGTCTAAGCCACCCTGCTGAGGCCCCACTGCCCCCACACTCGGCTCGGCTCCGTCTCTCTGGGCCCCTCGTGATGCCCGTGAGAAGGGAATGAGCCCCCGCCCCAGGCAGCAGGACAGCGAGCCAGGGGAACCTGGGACTGGGCCACCCAGCCGGCCCAGCGTCGGAGCAAAGACCGGGAGAGCGGCCGGCGTCCACCCGAGAGCCAAGCTGCTGCTCTGGGCCCTGGGGTTAAGGTCAGTGCAGAGGCCGGATCTCTGACCCTGCCCCAACCCGCGTGTCCCTGTGTCCCCGTGGACGTCCGTCGAGCCCCGGTCATCCGCCTTAGCGGTCACGTGGGAAGAAAGGTGACGCCGCCCTCAGGCCACCCAGCCTCCAAGGGGCGGGGCAAGGCTGAGAGCCCGGACAGCCAATGGGGCAGGGAGGCGCGCGCCACACTCAACCCCGCAGCGGGGTGTGGCCAGTGGGTGAGTGTGAGGCTGGGCCCTCCTGCCCCTTGTCTCCTTGCCAACAGCTGGGACACAAGGGGCCACAGCAGCCATGCTGGCCCATGAGGCACAGGGGATGGAGGTGTGGCGGCACTGGCTCCAGGCCTGAGGGGGGACGGAGCTGACCTGACACTGGCGCGGGCGCCGCACACGGCCTCGTCCGCAACACCCGGAACCACGGGGCTGCCAGTCCCCGTTACAGGGCAAACACGTTCAGAATGAAGGCCCGGCTCTGCGCACGGAGACCGCGCACGGAGACCACGCCCGGCGCCGGGCTGGGGAAGCCAGGGAGTCCCAGGCAGGGGCGGGCCCCCGGGGCCGTGGACGGAGGCGGCGGCTGTGGTTGGTTTAATTTATTACCGTCTGACATCCAGTGACACCGACATGGCCCCGGGAGGGCGAGTGACCTGTCCGCGAGTACAGTACGAGGCGCGGGGCTGGCATGCATCCACGCCTCCGTAGGTGGCCCGCGGCGGCTCTGCGTACACGTCTACCAGGGCGGGGTCTACGGCTGCTGCTACCCGACTGCTAAGGGCTACTCCGGCTCGCTCGGCTCGGCCGGGCTCGGTTTGGCCCGGCCCAGTCACGAGCCTCTGGAATGTGGGCTCAGTCCTCCTCGCTGCCACTCCCGGAGCGGTCCTGCGGGAGAGCGCGGGAGAGGAGTCAGGTGGGCCGGGCCTCCCCGCTGCCCCCCACCCCCGGCACTCCTGCACTGGGGGCTCCGGGCCCTCCCTGCTCTGCGCACGGGGGCTCTTGGGGGAAGCGGTGCAGACGCCCGCCGCCAGCCCAGCAGCCGCCCGGCTCACCTCCTCCTGCTCCTCCTCACTGTCGTCGTCGCTGACGACCGGCTTGGCCCGGGACCCGCGGCTGGGGCGCCGCCGCCCCCCCTTCAGCCGGTCCTGCGCCTTCTCCTTGCGGCCGAGCTTGATCTTCACCTTGACCGAGCGGGCTGCGGGCGGCCGGACACGGGGCTGAGCGCGGGGCTGCCTGGCAGCCGGGCGGGAACCCCCACCCGCCCCACCCCGACCGCGAGGCTGCGCCCAGGCCCCTCGGCTCCCCTGGGACTCACACTCGGACTCGGAGCCTTCCTCCTCGCCCTCCTCCTCCTCCTCGCTCTCCTCGCCCTCACTGTCGTCTTCCTTCTCGATCTTCTGTCGCACGCTCGTGAACACGGACTGCAGGACGATGGAGTCCTCGTAGATCTGGGGGCAGAGGGGGTGTGAGGGGGCGCGGCCGGGGGCGGGGAGCACGCGCGCCTTGGGGCGGGGCTCGGAGGCGGCCTCCTCCCTGATGCCCGGGCTCGGAGCACCCCTCCCTGCCGTCCCTTCCGGAAGCCCAGCGGGGCTCTCAGTGCAGTCCCCCCCCCCCCCCCCCCCCGGGAGCAAGGCCGCCTCACCAGGGAGCCCTCGAGGTTGAAGGTCTGCGCGTTCTGGCAGAGCAGCAGCACGTCCTTCTCCAGGTCGCCCAGGCTGCGGTACTTGTGGCTGCGGATGCGCTCCTGCGGGAGGGGGCGGGCGGCTCAGTGCGGCCCCGCCCCGACCCCGCCCAGCCGGGCCCTGCCCGTGGCCCCGCCCCTAACCCCGCCCAGCCCATGGCCCCGCCCCGCAGCCCGGGTCGTTACCTTTATCTTCTTGAAGTCCACGGGCTTGCGGATGAGCTCGTAGTACTCGGGCAGCTCCTTCCGGGAGGGCAGCTGGATGAAGACCTCGCTGAGCTGCCGTCCACTGCTACTGCAAGGCAAGGACACGGCCGTCACTCCTGGGCTCCGCCAGCCCAGGGGTTCCAGTAGACCTCGCTTCCTTCTGGAAGCTTCCCAGGAGGGAACCGCGCAGGGCTCCCCGCACGGCTGAGGCGGGGGCCGGGGGCACCGGGAGCCTCGGTTCCCTCTGCCTCTCAAGGAACAGGCGCCTCCCGCTCCTCGCAGCTCCACACTCCTGGCCGTGGTTTCTTCTGGGTCCCGCCTGGCTCCCCCGGGGGCTTCCCGACTTGGGTTTTGCAAGGTCGGGCCCCGGAGACAGAGGCTGCACACACCAGCCGGGCCGTGTCACCAGCACCTCCCTCTTCTAGAAGGTTCCAGAGGACAGAGCCGCGGCAGGCCTGCGTGCCCGTTCTCACAGCCGCCATCCTGGAGAAGGCAGTGATGATGTCAGGAAGCAGCAGCGGCGCACCTGGCCGGCAGTCTGGGCAGGACCCCAGGTGTTTCTGTCATTCCTGGAGACCTTGACCAAAGTCCTCCACGGAGGGGCTCCTTGGCCTCTGTCATGGCGCCAGCTTCCTGCTGGGCCAGGTGCGACGTCGCTCCCCTGTGCACGTGGGACCGCGCCAGCCCACCAGGCCTCTCCTTCCGACGGGACAGCTCAGGAGGCACCATCCGTCTCCAGCTACGGCTTTGGACCCTGTTGTGGGCCACCGGGCACAGGCCGGGGAGCAGACGTGGGCTGTGGAGCATTCCACACTCCTCTACCTGGGGATACCCCACCCGCAGCGCTGGGCGCCCATCGCACGCTGCCCAAACATGGCCCTGCCGTCGTGCCCTGCACCACAGCTCTGCCCCACGTGCCCTCGCGGCTGTGTGGCCTGTCCCGTGGCTCCACTTCAGGCCGCCTCGGTGAATGGAAGCGCCCGCTGTGCTCTCAATGCCCTCCCGAGAAGCCCAGAGCAGGCCTGGCTCCAGACCCACGACAGAAGCCCTCCCCGGGCGGCGGCACACACATGTGTGGGTGTGCGGTGGAGAAAACGCTGACTCTCACAGGAAATGAACGGAAACTTCCCCAGGAACCTGGACACCACACCCAGCAGCTGTCAGCTGGCTCCCAGCAGCCTCCACGCGCCTGGGACACGCCCGCCACACACCACGGCCCAAGACACAGTTCCCTGTTGCTGGTTCATCCCCAAGTGCCACAGTGGGGCGAAGCCAGGAACTCAAAATGGGGTTCCCCTTTGAGTGCTGGGGACCCAACAACCGGAACCATCCCACAGCCCCCCAGGGTGCCACAGGGGCAGGAAGCAGGAGGGGAACCCGGCTCGCCCCATGGGGGCCTCACCTCCAGGCCCCGTGTCCGCCCCCACAGGGCTCACTGTGGGGTTTCATGAAGGCAAACCAGGAAGTGTGCATGACGCTGTCACCGAAGGTTTAGGAAACCCGGTGCCGGCGCTGGCCTCCCCTTCCCACTGCTGTGAGACGTGGGATGCTGAGCACAGGTCACAGCCGGGGCGTGGCAGTGGGGACGATGCCTGTCCACGAGGAAGACCCGAGTATGTGACAAGGCCACGGCCGGTCCTCAGGTCGCATGGCCGGGGCGGGGCCCCGCAGCCTGGAGACGGCCTCCTGGTGGGAACGGGTCAGGCCGGGGCCCTGTTGTCACCACCACAGCTCTCCCCTCTCCCCTCTCCGGCAAGGTGCGTCTGTGCTCGACACGTGGGCCAAGGATCCGCGCCGTGTCGTCGGAGCACAGGTTAGACACGCTTCCCCGCAGCGGTGTGGCCGTGTCCCCTGGGGCGTAACTGTCCGTGGACCCTGCCCGGCTCTCCTGGGTCTCGCGGTGTGACTCCTGCCGCTGTCTGCCACCGTCGGGGACGTTTCTTTGCCGTTCCCTTGGCAGACAAATGCGCGGCCTCACCAGGGCCTGGCCTCCCCCAGGGCCCGGGAGGCAGAGTGCATGGCGGGCAGTGAAGGCCACGCCCACGCTGAGTGGGGCCCACAGATGAGGAGGGGCTCCACGGCCATGGCCAGGGACGGAGTCCGTGTCACGGGGAGCGCAGCATCTGCCGGCCAGCGCGGGAGGCTCGGACCCTGAGCCTCTGGACCAGGGCAGGCCCACTGCACCGGTGCCTCTCCTGCTGCAGGCACAGCTCGTGGCTGGGGCTCCAGGGGAGGCCCGGGACCGGCCTCCGGGCCTCCTGCCCACCCCGGGACTCCGTCCCCTGGAGAGCGCTGCTGCTCACGTCTCAACGAGGAGGCTCCGATGGCCCTCGCAAACACGCTTCTCCCCGCGCAGGCTGCAGCCTGGAGAAGAGGCCTGGAGGCAGTCCTGGCCGCTGGGCTGCCAGCCCCTCTGGTTCTGAGGGCCACGGCTCTGCCCCATGGCTGCCAGCAGCCTGTTCCACACCCGGGCCTGGGCTTGGCCTGAGCACAGGGGCACCGAGGTCCCTGGGGCAGTTGCCCTGGCCGACGTCCACCCTGTCACCCTGTCCCTTCTGGCGGTCGCACTGCTCTCGCACCCTCCCGTATACACCGGGGACATGGCCCAGGACACGTGGCCCAGGGACCAAGAGGCCACCTGGCAGCACAGACAGCCCCGGCCCAGAGCCTGAGCCGACCTCTGACCTCTGGGGCAGCCCCTCCTCCCAGCTCAATGCCTGGACACCAAGGCCCCCCCGGCTGGCAGAACACTGAGCCAGCGCTGCCCGCAGGCGCTGTCGCCGTGACCCGGGTCACTCGGCCATTACACTGGTGACTGGGCGAGTCTGGGGGGTCGTGGGGACAGGCCCCAGCACGGCCTCATTCTTCAGTCTCCAGTCAGCCAAGCTCCCAGGGCCCTTCCGGCCCTGCAGGAATGATCGGGTCCCCGCCGCAGCTCCCGGCGTGGCTGCCGGCGTCACGGCGAACAAGTGTGCCCGGCAACAGTCGGACCTGCCCACCGCACTCTCCAGGCCAGGCCACGTCCCACACTGCAGCGCCCGCCTGGGTCCGATTTCTGACTCCAGCCTCCTGCTCGCACACCCTGGGAGGCAGCAGTGACGGCTCGGGTGCTGGGTCCCTGCCACCCACGGGGGAGCCCCGGGTGGAGCTCTGGGCTCTGGGCCTCAGCCCCGGCTGTTGTGGGTATCTGGAGGGTTGCCTGCAGTCGCCGTTCCTGCCCCACTCGTGTGCAGCGTCCCCAGCACAGGTGGGGCTGCCCCAGGAAGTCTGACTCCCAGGGCGCTTCTGCAGCCAGTCTCAGGATGACGGAGCCAGTGGACAAATGGCGTGGTTTCCCCTGAGAATGCTGAGGGGCCGCATGCAGTACTCCCAGGTGTCCCTGGTCAGGAAGTGCAGCGTGGTGTCACGCAGGCACGCGCCTCGAGGTCAGCACGTGGTGCCCTCGCTGGGGCTCAGCGTGTGCCCCTCAGGGAACTGGCGCACGCAGGAGGTGGGTGCGTGCCGGCGGCTGCCGCCTTTCGGAAGTAAGGTCCGTCAGCTGTAGGAGTCCATGCCCGCGGGCTTGAACGGCACAGAGAGGCCACTGTGGACAGACGCTTCAGGTCATTATGGCCGGAGCCGCCGTGGAGGTGCTGGTGCGGGTCTTGTGGAGGGTGGGCGTGTACACACTCTCTGGGCTGGACGAGCAGCCTCCAGAGATGTTCAGAGGAGGGGCCAGCAACGTGGCCTAGCGGGGTAATGAGAGCCAGCCAGAGTCCTGGCTGCTGTGCTCCCAATCCGGCTCAGACCCAGACGGAGTTCTTGGCTCCTGGGTGTAGCCGAGCCCAGCCCTGGCTGCTGTGGCTGTCTGGGGAGTGGACCGGGGAAGGAAGATCTGTCTCCCCATCTCTGACTTTGTTATCAAAAAGCACGAGAAGGTTATTCTGGCGCAAACACACGGCGACACCCCTGCAGCTTTTTGGTAACACACGTTGTCCATGACGCTGCGGAAGATCTTCTGTGAGCTCGGATTTCACAACTTTTGCACCAAAGCTTGGGATTTCACTTTCCGCAAGCTCTTGTCTGGTCCTGGGGCACTGAGAAGCCGCTAGGAGGCCGGGCACCCTAACAAGCAGCACCTGGGCTGGCTTCAGCGGGCACTTCCTGGTGCTCCTCCCACGCGGACTGGCCCTGCCTGGGCTGTGGCAGGAGCCGTCCCCGAACAGGGCCGTGGTCTTTGGCGAACACACGTGACTTTGCGATGCCTCATCCACCCTTCACGAGTGGTCAGTGGCTTCCGTGTCCAGTTGAGGAGACTGCAGATGCCGAGGCCGTGGGGGGCTCACGCCCACCCCCTGCGGACACCGAGGCCATGGGGGCTCACGCCCACACCCCTGCAGACACCGAGGCCATGGGGGCTCGCGCCCACCCCCTGCAGACACCGAGGCCATGGGGGCTCACGCCCACACCCCTGCAGACACCGAGGCCGTGGGGGCTCGCGCCCACACCCCTGCACTCTGGCCGTCCATGTTTGCCAGCAGCGACTCCTGAGCCCCTGCACGCGGAGCTCACAGCCACACAGGCTCCCTGAAGGCCACCCTCACGCCTCCTCACCACAGTCATTTTTAAAATGTACTTATTTGAAAGGCAGGGAGAGAGAGAAATCTCCATTCTCTGGTTCACTCTCCAGATGCCCGCGACAGCAGTGCTGAGCCAGGCTGAGGCCAGGCCTCCATCCGGGTCTCCCACAGAGTGTGGGCCTCTGCTGCCTCCCAGAGGGTGCAGGTACAGGCGCAGGGCGGGGCCTCTGACCGTGCTGCGGCCCCAGCCGGCACAGGCACCCCCGTCCTCAGCAGGTGAAGCCTGGGAGGGGCTGTTTCCACTGCACACGCCCTGCACTTACCTCCCAGCACAGCACTGTCGCAACAGCCAGTGCGCCTGGGCGGTCAGGGCCGGGCCTCACACGACCTGCCCGAGCACAGGGGCACAAGGGGGGCAGACGGACGGACACGCGGTCCACACTGGGCCGTGGCCACTGCACCCCACCTCGCATCTGACCCTGTGGCCATACGAGGACCACAGGAGGGGAGCGGGGCCTCACTTCCTCCAGCAACCCTGGCCCAGGCCCACCGGGAGGCTGGGAGGGCGGGAGGCCACCCGCTCTGCCCCGGCGCTCCCTCCTCGTGCCCTCCCCGGCTTACCTGTCCTTGTACTTGATCACGGCGTCCACGATCTTCTTCATCTTCTTGGTGAGGTTGGGCGGGTTGGGGGACAGCTTCTCGGCCGGCGGCCGCCCGCGCTTCTTCTGCTTCTTGCTCTCGTCGTCCTTGTCGCGGCTGCGCGTGCTGGTGGTCGGCGTGGAGGAGCCGGCGTCGCCGTCCCGCTTGCGCTTGCGTGACGACTTCTTCTGCCGGACCTCCTCTTCGATCTCCTCCAGCGTGCCCTCCTCGATGGCCTTCAGGGTCAATAGTGGCAGAATAGGACAGCCAGCACCCGGGGCGACCAGCGGAGGCCGCCGCGCACAGCCGGGGGCCCGGCCGCCCGGGGCGCAGCGGCCGGCGCCCCACGCGTGCCTGTCCTCCCGAACAGAAGACACGCAGGCCTGGCACCGGGCCACCCAGAGGTGATGCCGAGGACGCTGCTGTTTTAGGTGGTCCCCACACAGTGCAGAAAAGTCTGATAGAGTACAAAATTCTGCCAATTTTTTAATGGCCTTTTTTAAAAAAAGATTTACTTATTTATTTGAAAGGCTGAGTTATAGAGAGGCAGATAGAGAGAGGGAGGTCTCTCATTCATTGGTCCACTCCCCAGATGGCCACAACTCCAGGAGCTGTGCCGATCAGGAGCCAGGAGCAGCCTCCTCCAGGGCTCCCACGCAGGTGCAGGGGCCCAAGGACCCGAGCCATCTTCTGCTCTCGCAGGTGATAGCAGAGCTCAATCAGAGCAGCGAGGACTTGAACCGGCGCCCACATGGGATGCCAGCACTGCAAGTGGTAGCTTTGACCTGCCACACCACAGCGTCAGTGCCCTCCCCACCCCCGCTGCCAATTTTACATAAGAGGGCTGGGGACTAGCACTTCGGCATAGCGGGTACAGCTGACGCCTGCAGTGCTGGCATCACGAATGGGTGCCGGTTCGAGTCCCGGCTGCTGTAATTCCGGTTCAGTGCTCTGCTATGGCCTGGGAAAGCAGTAGAGGACAGCCCAAAGACTGTACCCGTGTGGGAAGAAGCTCCTGGCTTCAGATCGGCACAGCTCTGGCTGTTGTGGCCGACGGGAGTGAACCAGTGGATGGAAGACATCTTTCTCTCTCTGCCTCTTCTTCTTTCTGTGCAACTCTGACTTTCAAAGAAAAATAAATAACAATAATAATAATAAAATGCCGGTGCCGCATCTCACTATGCTAATCCTCTGTCTGTGGCGCCAGCACCCTGGGTTCCAGTCCCGGTTGGGGCACCAGTTCTGTCCCGGTTGCTCCTCTTCCAGTCCAGCTCTCTGCTGTGGCCCGGGAGTGCAGTGGAGGATGGCCCAAGTGCTTAGGCCCCATACCAGCATGGGAGACCAGGAGGAAGCACTTGGCTCCTGGCTTCGGATCGGCGCAGTGGCGCCAGCCATAGCAGCCATTTGGGGGGTGAACCAATGGAAGGAAGACCTTTCTCTCTGTCTAACTCTGCCTGTCAAAAAAAAAGGTGGGGGGGGGCTTGGGGCCGGCACTGTGGTACAGCAGGTTAAGACCCTGGCCTGAAGCGCCAGAATCCCATATGCGCACTGGTTTGAGACCTGACTGCTCCTCTTCCAATCCAGCTCTCTGCTATGGCCTGGGAAAGCAGTGGAAGATGACCCAAGTCCTTGGGCCCCTGCACCCGTGTGGGAGACCTAGAAGAAGCTTCTGGCTCCTGGCTCCAGAATGGCGCAGCTCTGACTGTTGTGGCCATTTGGGCAGTAAACCAGTGGATGGAAGACCTCTCTCTCTCTCTCTCTCTCTCTCTCTCTCTCTCTGCCTCTCTCTTTCAAGTAAAAAAAAATCTTTAAAAAAGGGCTTGAAAAAGTTCATGGAAGACCCATGTTCTCAAGTTACGTGTCTGTGAGCGTACACACACCCGCGGGGCTCAGGGAATCGGTGCACTGGGTGCTGTGTGTGCCTGCCACCCCGGCCGTCAGGCACACGCACGGGCGTCACTCGTCTCCCTGTCCGGGGCTGGGTGGGGGCAGTGTCCCTAGCTCGGACATCTCGGGCCATCCTCTGCCCTCGGCACGGAGGGGCAGACAGCAACAGGGACAGCACTCATCCTGCCGGGGACCAGGAACTGCCTGTCTCACCCCTAAACCAAGAGGAAGCCAAACCAGCCCGGGTTCTGAGGGAACTTGCAATCAGAGAAGAGAAGGAGGGCCTGGATCCCAGGAACTGCCTGGTCTTTCTTATGTGAAAGACCCACAGAGTGAGGTGGAGACGGAGAGGTCTTCCAAACACTGGTTCACTAACCAAACAGCCAGGCCGGTCAGAGCTGAGCTGATCAGGAGCCAGGTGCTTTTCCTGGTCTCCCATGGGGTGCAGGGCCCAAGCACTTGGGCCATCCTCCACTGCACTCCCGGGCCACAGCAGAGAGCTGGCCTGGAAGAGGAGCGACTGGGACAGAATCCGGTGCCCCGGCCGGGACTAGAACCCAGTGTGCCGGAGCCGCAAGGCGGAGGATTAGCCTAGTGAGCCACGGCGCCGGCCGCCATTAACTCTGATCTATAATCTGCCTTTCAAGTAAATAAGCCTTAGTAAGCAGAATAAAACAGACACATGGCTCCCAGACCTAAACGCAGCGCCCACAGTATAAATCTCTTAGAAGAAAACCGAGGGCCGAGCTCCCGTTGTGACACTGGGTTTGGCAAAGGTTCCTTACGTGACACCAAGGCACACGCAGAGAAGCAAACAGATCAACTGCACGAGGGCCTGCTGTGCTCCAGGGGACACGTCAAAGGGAGAGGGGGCCGGCGCACCGGTGCAGCAGGTACAGGGGCTGCCTCTGATGCCAGCATCCCATGTGGGCGCTGGTTCGAGTCTCTGCTGCTCCACTTCCCACCAAGCTCCCTGCTAATGGCTTGGGAAAAGCAGCGGAAAATGGCCCAAGTGGGAGACCCAGATGAAGCCCCTGGCTTTGGCCTGGCCCAGCTCCAGCCGTTGTAGCCACCTGCGGAGTGAACCAGCAGATGGAAGATCTGGCCGCCTCCCACTCTCTAACTCTACCTTTCAAGTAAATAAAAGAACCCTTAAATAAACGATTTAAGCTGAGCGTTGTGGGGCAGCAGTGACGGCCCAGGTGCCGGAGCCCCTGCTCCCCACACAGAGACGCAGACTCAGTCCTGGCTCCTGTGCCCACCTGGGGAGCGAACTAGTAGATGAGCATCTCCCTCCCTCTCTCATCATTCTGCCTTTCAAATCAATCAATCGATCTCAGAAAAAACAAGACACCACTGCACACCCCAAGGACAGCTGGAGTCCAAAGGTGAGACCGCGAGTCGGTAGGATGTGTGTAAAGGAGAACTTCGTGACGACTGGTGGGAACGAGACGTGGTGCAGCCACTCCCGAAAAGATTAGACACAAGATGACCCTCTGTTCTAGCAAGTTCCCGCGTAGGTATGCACGCAAGAGACAACAGAACACAACAGGCGTCTTCAGGAAGCCCATGCAAAATGTGCATTTAAGAAGATGTGCTTGGGGCTGGCGCCACGGTGCCTCCCACACGAGCGCCAGTCGGTGCATCCCAGCTGCTCCACTTCCGATCCAGCCTGGGCCCCCGCCACCCAAGTGCGGACCCAGATGAACCTCCTGGCTCCTGGCTGGAGGCCGTCGGAGGAGTGAAACAGCAGATAGACTTCTCCCTCTCTCTAACTGCCTTTCGAATACACAAACATATCTTTAAAAAAGTAAAGATTTAAAAAAGATGTGCAGAGCTCAACCTATTTTTTTTTTTTTTTTTTGACAGGCAGAGTGGACAGTGAGAGAGAGAGACAGAGAGAAAGGTCTTCCTTTTGCCGTTGGTTCACTCTCCAATGGCTGCCACGGATGGTGCGCTGCAGCCGGCACACCGCGCTCATCCGATGGCAGGAGCCAGGTGCTAGGTGCTTTTACCTGGTCTCCCATGGGGTGTAGGGCCCAAGCACTTGGGCCATCCTCCACTGCACTCCCGGGTCACAGCAGAGGGCTGGCCTGGAAGAGGGGCAACCGGGACAGAATCCGGCGCCCCGACCGGGACTAGAACCCGGTGTGCCGGCGCCGCAAGGCGGAGGATTAGCCTGTTGAGCCACGGCGCCGGCCAGTTCAACCTATTTTTGCACCAAAATAAACTTGTATTTTAATTTCATTTTGGATGGACTTTCTGAAGCCCTTCGTGTCTACACGACAGCTGGATACAGCGCGCCCGGTCACCCTGGACAGGTGCCAACGCCACGCTGCCAGGCGGCACCTCAGCCCCATGCATGGCGACTGCTCTGCCTCCCGGCGCCCACACAGGCAAGCCACAGGGACGGAAGGCAAGTGCCTCCAGCCCAGGAGGATGACGCACACACCAGGGCGGGGCTCCTTCCTGACCCAACATCGTCCTGCGGAGGCCGTGTGGGCTACCAGTGCTCCAAGCACCTGAATGCGACCCCTGCCTGGACGCCTGATTCCAGGTCCCTGCGAGGGCAGCCTCTGGGCACAGTGGGTGGCGCTCAAGCCCTTGGGTCCCTGTCACCCACATGGAGGACCTGGCTGGAGCTGCAGCCTCCCAGCGTCGGCCTGAGCCCTTGCTTTGCCGCTGTGGGTGTCAGACAGTGAGCCACAGGCTGCAGCTGGCTTGCCTCCTCTTTCTCTGCCTTTTTTTTTTTTTTTTTTTTGACAAGCAGAGTTAGACAGTGAGAGAGAGAGACAGAGAGAAAGGTCTTCCTTCCATTGGTTCACCCCCCAAATGGTCGCCATGGCTGGTGCACTGAGCTGATCCAAAGCCAGGAGTCAAGAGCTTCCTCCTGGTCTCCCACGCGGGTGCAGGGCCCACTGCCTTCCCAGGCCACAGCAGAGAGCTGGACTGGAAGAGGAGCAACTGGGACAGAACCGGTGCCCCAACCTGGACTAGAACCCGGGGTACCGGCGCTGCAGGCGGAGGATTAGCCTAGTGAGCGGCGCCAGCCTCTGCCTTTTTTTTTAAGGTTGAATTCGTGATCCAATAGGACCTGTGACTTCTGCTTTTTTTTTTTTTTTTTAAGATTTATCTATTTATGGGCCGGTGCTGTGGTGTAGCGGGTAAAAGCCCTGGCCCGTAGTGCTGGCATCCCATATGGGCGCCGGTTCTAGTCCCGGCTGCTCCACTTCTGGTCCAGCTCTCTGCTATGGCCTGGGAAAGCAGTGGAGGATGGCCCAAGTTCTTGGGCCCCTGCACCCGCGTGGGAGACCTGGAAGAAGCTCCTGGCTCCTGGTTTCGGATCAGCTGAGCTCTGGCTGTTGCAGCCATCTGGGGAGTGAACCAGCAGATGGAAGACCACCCCTCTTCTGTAACTCATTCAAATAAATAAAATGCATCTTAAAAAAAAAGATTTATCTATTTATTTGAAAGGCAGAGTTAAAGAAAGGCAGAGGTAGAGAGAGGGAGAGTGTCTTTCATCTGCTGGCTCTAATGGTTGGAGCTGCGCCGATCTGAAGCCAGGAGCCAGGAGCTTCTTCCAGGTCTCCCACACAGGTGCAGGGGCCCAAGCACTTGGGCCATCGTCCACTGCTTTCCCAGGCCACAGCAGAGAGCTGGATCGTTAGTGGAGCAGCCAGGACTAGAACTGGCCCCATATGGGATGGTGGCGCTGGCCCTTTCTCTGCCTCTCAATGGAAGCTCCAGGGACTGGCATTGTGGCGCAGAGAGTTAAGCTGCTGCCGGCAATGCCAGCATCCCCCCTGGATGCCAGTTCAAGTCCCGGCTGCCCCACTTCCCATCCAGCTCCCTGCTGATGTGCCCGAGAAGGCAGTGGATGACGGCTCAAGTACTTCGAGCCCCTGACACACATGTAGGAGAAGAAGATGGAGTTCCCCGCCCCGGCCATTGCGGCCATTTGGAGAGTGAACACCAGCAGATGGAAAATCCGTCTCTAATTCTGCCTTTCAAATGAATAAATAAATCTTAATATGAAACTGATTGTGGTGCACAATTCTAAACATACTAAAACCACTGAACTGTATACCTTAAACAGGAATTGCACGATATGTAAGTTACACCCAACAAAACGGAGCACAGGACCTCAGCGCATAGGCAGACGGAAGAGGGAGAAGCACTCTGTGCCTCGAAACGGGGGGCTGCACACCCGAGAGCTGACGCCCTGCTGTCCTACAGCCCGGGGCTGGGCTCACCCGAGAGCTGATGCCCTGCTGTCCTACAGGCCCGGGGCTGGGCTCACCCGAGAGCTGACACCCTGTTGTCCTACAGGCCTGGGCCTGGGTTTGTGCCCTGTCTCAAAGGCTCCCTTCTTTTTTTTTTTTTTTTTTGACAGGCAGAGTGGACAGTGAGAGAGAGACACACACAGAGAAAGGTCTTCCTTTGCCGTTGGTTCACTCTCCAATGGCCGCCGCGCACGGCACACCGCGCTCACCCGATGGCAGGAGCCAGGTGCTAGGTGCTTTTCCTGGTCTCCCATGGGGTGCAGGGCCCAAGCACTTGGGCCATCCTCCACTGCACTCCCGGGCCACAGCAGAGAACTGGCCTGGAAGAGGGGCAACCAGGACAGAATCTGGTGTCCTGACCGGGACTAGAACCCGGTGTGCCGGCGCCGCAAGGCGGAGGATTAGCCTGTTGAGCCACGGCACCGGGCAAAGGCTCCCTTCTTGGCCCTCGAGCATTCTGGGGGGTGGGGGAGAGGAGACGCTAGGTGTTCACTCCACATCTCACTTGCAGCCCTGGCGCACAGCATGGCGGGCGAGCTCTGGTCGGGAGCCCCGAGCAGGGCCGTGTGGCTCCTTTCTACAGCCTTCCCGGCAGTGCTATTCAGGGCCAGACGACGACTGCCAGGCAGGACTCTGCGGACAGCCCCCAAGGCGGGAGGGGTCCGAGTGGTCGCTCAGTGCTGCTGCCTGGGAGGCCGAGTCAGCAGGGCCACAGGTGCTGCCCACTGCCCAGCCGCCTGCAGAGCTGGGGCCCAAGGAGCTGCTGTCTGCAGGGAGCAGACATCGGTCATCTCTGCCCGGGCCTGGGCTCGGCCTGCAGGAGCCTACACTCTTCTCCAGCCCCCTGCCGAGTTAGCACCCCCCCCACCCCCCGACCCCGAGGGCCCTGGATGCTATGCCGCTTGTTATCACCTCTTGTGGACTGACAGGTGCCCGGCCAGCCCCTTGCTGAGGTGGGCGGTACACTTCTGAGCCCGGGAACAGGCGGACCCTGGCGCTGACTGCACCACACATCCCCACAGCAGGGGTCTCCCCGCAGCAGCAGGGAGGCAGAGGACCCGAGCACCCCTGGCCCACACCAGAGGCCTCAAAGGCCATCACGCAGCACGGCCAAGATCGGCGGAAGGAACCTCTCAGGTCTGGGGCCAAGGCACGCACCTGGGCAGCCGGGCCCAGCTCTGTGCAGCCCGGCCGAGCGGCGCGGGCTGCGGCCCTCTCCAGCATGTACCTTGAGCCACTGCTTCTCGGTGAGAGAGTCACTGTAGTCCACCTCCTTGCGGTGGCGGGAGCCGCGGCCGAACATCTTCTCCTCCTCCTCCTCGCAGGTCAGCCGCTCCACCTCGGCGTCGTCCTTGATGATCCAGGATGGCAGCTCGTCCTCCTCCATGAGCCGCGGCTTCCGCTTGGGGTTGCGGGCTTCCTCCCGCCTGCGGTCCAGGTCCATGCGCTGCGGAGCCGGGGGGTGGGGAGACAGAGCGGCGTCAGCACAGGAGCCCTGGCCACGTTCCAGCGTGTGCTCACGGGCCGGGGGGGCACTGGAGGCTCATGGGGGCCACTTCCCTGCCCTCAAGGCCACACTGCCATGGGCTAAGTCAAGCAGCAGCTCAGGTCTGGTGGTGGCTGGCCCGGCCTGATGGCTCCGACAGACCCTGGCTTGGGGCTCTGCCCTGGGCACAAAGATGCTGGAGAAGGTGGGAAGGCCGTAGGGGCGGGCCAGGACGGGATGGGGATGGCACAAGGCCGCGGGGGCCAAGAGGCCTCCTCCAGCTGCGAGCTATTGCCAGGGCCGGGTGCTTCTGAGCCCAGGCCCCCTCAGCCCTTGGCTGCGGGCAGTGCTAACCTGGAGCAGAGGCCCTGGGTGCTGCCCGCGAGTGGGCTCTGGGGAACGGGCACTTGGTGGAGCTGAGGGCTCCATGAACACAGGGAGCACGTGCCTCCCTGTCCCTGTGGCCTACGAGTCCAGGCACCAACGCGGGCTGGGGGACCCCAGCGGCCCCGTCACTAGGCCTGCAGGCTGCGCCTGTCACCAGCCCCGCAGGGCGCTCACCATGAACAGGTCGAACTCCTCCTCGTGCCGGGCGATCATCTGGTTGACCGTCTCGTCATCAGGCACCTCGTCTTCTTCCTACAAGACGGCAAACCTTTAGTCTGGGTGTGGAGGGGCCGGGCTGGGCGGCATCCGTGGGCGACGAGCTGGAGGTCCTAGTGTGGCTGCGGTGGATGGGGACCCACGCGGCAGCGAGAGGCACACACGCACACGCACACGCACGCTCCGTGGGGTCAGGGCCCTTGCTGGCCTCTCCGCCGGCGAGCCGAGGATTGAATGGGCGTGGAGACTGAACTACCCCTCTCACCTTTAGAGGTGGCTCCTCCAAGTCGGGGTTGACGCCCGCTGGCGGAGGGGCAGTGTGGGCGAAGCTGGCACTGCCGCTGCCCGTGCTGCAGTGTCTGCTCTGTGGATAAATAGAGGACTTCAGTCTCCGGGGCTGCCCGTCCGGCGTCTGTCACCAGCAGTTCAGAAAAAAAACCACTTCAAAGAAAAAGCAAGTACTCATCCTCTTTCCGTTCAGCCCACACTCCCTTTACTCCAAAGGGATGCAAAAAAATAAAAAATAAAAAAATAAAAAAAAAATAAAAAATGCAAAAAAGGTGGAAAAACGAAACTGCGAGCCGCTCACGCGTCCACACTCACGCGGGGAGGGGGGGCGCGGGGCTCACCTCGTCCTGCTCCTCGTGCTCCAGGATGGCCTGCAGGAAGGCGCGGCGCTCGTGGCTCGAGGACTTCTGGTCGAACATGCCGGCCTGGATCACCTTCTGGTCCACATTGAGCTTGTACTTGGCCGCGGCCAGGATCTTCTCCTCCACGCTGTTCACCGTGCAGAGGCGGAGCACACGCACCTCGTTCTGCTGCCCAATGCGGTGCGCCCGGTCCTGCGCCTGCAGGTCCTGCGGGAGCGGGCGCCCATCAGTTGGATGCATAGCGGGGCCTTCGCGTTCCAGGGGCCGCCCCAGCCTGGCCAAGTCCCACCTCTGAGCAGCGGCTGCGTGAGCTGGGGGCTCACAACTGAAGGCTGCGTGCCCGCTGTCCTGGGGGGCGAGAGGCCCCGGGTTCTTCCACAAGTGTCCCACACAGTGCCATTCCAGGGGACACCCTGAGCTGTGTCCTCAGGCACACAAGTCCTCCGCGTGGCCATGCACCAGGAGAGGGCACCACATCCAGGACAGGGCAGTGCCACACAGCAGCGTAGTGGGCCCGGCTTGGTGTGGGCCCTGCCACCTCCTTACTGTGCAAGCCGGCTCCGAGCCCAAGCTTGCTTTCTCTTTCTTTTTTTTTTTTTTTTTGACAGGCAGAGTTAGTGAGAGAGAGAGAGAGAGACAGACAGACAGACAGACAGACAAAGGTCTTCCTTCCGTTGGTTCACCCCCAAATGGCTGCTATGGCCAGCGCCGCTGTGCCTATCTGAAGCCAGGAGCCAGGTGCTTCTCCTGGTCTCCCATGGGGTGCAGGGCCCAAGCACTTGGGCCATCCTCCACTGCCCTCCCGGGCCACACCAGAGAGCTAGCCTGGAAGAGGGGCCACCGGGACAGAACCGGCGCTCCGACTGGGACTAGAACCTGGGGTGCTGGTGCCGCAGGCGGAGGATTAGCCTAGTGAGCCATCGTGCCAGCCCCACCCAAGCTTTCTGAGCCTCAGAACACAGTGCAGAGCGAGGCCCCTCAGGCAGACATTGTGCAGGTTACCCGAGTGAATAGGTGTCTGCCCAGCGCGGTGGCTGGTGGGCCGCCCGCGCGGAGGGGCAGCTGTGACGAGACAGTTCTGTCACTACCTGAAGTTCAGTGAGCCGGCTCTCTCACAGTCCCGCCTCTGGGCCAGGAGCTGCATGGGCAGGCTATGGACCGGGGCAGCCGCTGGTGGGGACGGGCATGACCCTGGCCTGCAGGGCCCTCTGAGCCCGACAGTGGTGGGGACAGGCTCCACAGGGTCCATGCCTGTGGCGGGGAGGCTCGCAGGCACCCATCTGACCACGAGGACTCACCGACACCAGGGCTGCCAGGCGACAGGCAGGAAGTGCACACTGTCGCCTGTCAGGATGTGCAGCCGATGCCGCAGCCACAGCGACGCCCTCCCCGGGCTGGGCACCAAGTGCGCTGGGCTCCAGCGAGGGGCCCAGGCTTGATGGTCATGCCAAGAAAGGGAACCAGAGCCAGGCAATGAATGTAAGCGGAGCCGGCAGTGACTGGCTGGGGACAGCCAGGCAATGGGCGTGAGCGGAACCGGCCCTGACCGGCTGGGAGAGCTGTGTGTGCCCCATCAGGGGCTGCCAGGGGCCAGGACGAGAGGCGCCGGGGTGGCGGGCGGCACCTCTGCACGTGCAGCCAGGCGCAGGCAGAGGCTCGGAGAGCGCAGGACGGCTGAGCAAGGCCAGCAGCGCCCTTCCCCTCGCGTTCCCATGTTGAGTAAAATGTGGTACCGTGGAATCCAGGGCAAGACGGCCCCTCCTTATAAACAGGCGGTGCTGGCTCTGCGGGCCCAAGGCCACGGACACCGTGAAGGAGACGAGCAGGCGGGGAGCACAGCTCACGGGTGTACTCTCAGAGCGAGCCCACTTCCGCCTTAGCGTCTCAGAGCGAGCCCACTCCCATCTTAGCGTCTCAGAGCAAGCCCACTTCCGCCTTAGTGTCTCAGAGAGAGCCCACTTCCGCCTTAGCGTCTGAGAGCGAGCTGACTTCCACCTTAGCGTCTCAGAGAGAGCCCACTTCCGCCTTAGCGTCTGAGAGCGAGCTGACTTCCACCTTAGCGTCTCAGAGAGAGCCCACTTCCGCCTTAGCGTCTGAGAGCGAGCTGACTTCCACCTTAGTGTCTCAGAGCGAGCCCACTCCCATCTTAGCGTCTGAGAGAGAGCTGACTTCCGCCTTAGAGTCTCAGAGCGAGCCCACTTCCGCCTTAGTGTCTCAGAGCGAGCCCACTTCCGCCTTAGCGTCTCAGAGAGAGCTGACTTCCGCCTTAGAGTCTCAGAGAGAGCCCACTTCCGCCTTAGCGTCTCAGAGAGAGCCCACTTCCACCTTAGTGTCTCAGAGCAAGCCCACTCCCATCTTAGCGTCTCAGAGAGAGCTGACTTCCGCCTTAGAGTCTCAGAGCGAGCCCACTTCCGCCTTAGTGTCCTCAGAGCGAGCCCACTTCCACCTTAGTGTCTCAGAGCGAGCCCACTCCCATCTTAGCGTCTCAGAGAGAGCTGACTTCCGCCATAGAGTCTCAGAGAGAGCCCACTTCCGCCTTAGTGTCTCAGAGAGAGCCCACTTCCGCCTTAGTGTCTCAGAGAGAGCCCACTTCCGCCTTAGCGTCTCAGAGAGAGCTGACTTCCATCTTAGCGTCTGAGAGCGAGCCCACTTCCATCTTAGCGTCTGAGAGCGAGCCCACTTCCATCTTAGCGTCTCAGAGAGAGCCCACTTCCGCCTTAGTGTCTCAGAGCGAGCCCACTTCCATCTTAGCGTCTCAGAGCGAGCCCACTTCCGCCTTAGCGTCTGAGAGAGAGCTGACTTCTGCCTTAGAGTCTCAGAGTGAGCCCACTTCCGCCTTAGCGTCTCAGAGCGAGCCCACTTCCATCTTAGTGTCTCAGAGCGAGCCCACTTCGCCTTAGCGTCTCAGAGCGAGCCCACTTCCATCTTAGTGTCTCAGAGCGAGCCCACTTCCGCCTTAGCGTCTCAGAGCGAGCCCACTTCCGCCTTAGTGACGCAGCCCCAGACATTTTTAGGATTACAAGGGCACACACTGCTTGCCTCTTCAAGGAAAAAGGGGCTCTAGAGGACAGTGGCCGCCTTCAGGAAGTGTGGGGCGGCTCTCACAGAGGACGTCCTGGGTGCCAGGGCGGCCCACAGGTGGTGACGTGGACGTGGATGCTGTTCCCTGCCCCCTGTTGCACGCCCCCGTACCTGGTGGGGGTTCCAGTCGCTGTCGAAGATGATCACAGTGTCCGCCGACTGCAGGTTGAGCCCCAGACCCCCGGCGCGGGTGCTGAGCAGGAAGATGAAGTACTCGGAGCCGGGCTCGTTGAAGGTCTTCAGCAGCATTCCCCGGTCCTCCGCCTTGGTGGTTCCTGCCGGCACAGGACCACAGCTCAGCGGGCAGGAGGCACACAGCCCCGGCTACACCCTCTCCGTGTGGGCCACCAGCGAGCGCCCACCTCCTTTCCCCAAGCCCTGGCTGACACCACGTGACAGAGAGAACTAAAGGAAGGGCTGCAGCACAGGCCACGCACGGCTGCCCCAGGCCTGATACCTCCCGTGGCACCAGCTCAGGTGCCAACACCACTGTCCCCCAAGGCACAGGAGGGCCCCGGGGCGGGTAGACAGTGACAGAGGACTGTACTGCAGGCCAGGGGCTGGCAGATTCCGCCACATCATGGAGAGAAGCAGGGGTGGGGAGCCATTTTAGTGTGAGGGCCATTTGCACCCTGGAACATCCCTCGTGGGCCACACAAAATGACCAGCTGAGAAGTCAGCCCGCGTGGATGTGCTGAATTTCAAGTCCTGCCTGCGGTGGCCCTGGCAGGGCCAGACCAACCATCTCACAGGCCGTAGGGCCAGGATCCCAGGAGCCTCACAGGGGACTATTGTCCCAGGGCGAGGAGGGGCGACTCAGGCAGAGGAGCGGGAGGGGCTGCAATGCTGGGAGGAAGAGCAATCCCGTCCTG
This sequence comes from Sylvilagus floridanus, assembly GCA_949820135.1. NCBI lineage: Eukaryota > Metazoa > Chordata > Mammalia > Lagomorpha > Leporidae > Sylvilagus > Sylvilagus floridanus. The sequence continues at coordinate 9,587,652 of OX463229.1, forward strand.
GCCTGCAGGCCCACCCCTCCCCAGCCCCTCCATACTTGCCCCACAATCACCGAGCTCCCATCTCCCCGGCTCTTTGAATAGACCTTCAGTGCCTATGGCCATGACCCCCAGGCACTCCAGGTGCAGACTGAGCCCTCAGCCTCCCAGAGCGCTCGAGGGAGAACACTGGGCCAGGAGGGGGTGCCTCGGCTAAGGGGGTGTGGTTTCAGCTTAAGGAGCAGGAGCCCCAGGAGGACAGACACGTGTTCCGTTCAGGTGGCCCTGCAGCGAGTCCCGGGAAGGGCTGAGAGCTGGGCGCACACATGGGGTACGCTCTTGGTGGGCATCTGCAGAGGTGGGTGGCCAGCCCAGCCCACGAAATGATGCCGCTGCCCGCACAAGACACTCACAGTACAGCGAGCAGAGGGAGCCGGGAGGTCTGGGCTTCCTTGGCCTTGCTGGTCCCCGCGGGTCCCAAACTCCATCTCTGGGTCACCTCACTTAACCCCTCTGGCTGACACAGGGCAGGGAATGTATTCCATGGCCTTCCTGACCGGCGTGGTGCTGACCACACGGCCCAGGTGCCCAGTGGGCCCCTCACCAGGCCTCCTACCCATAGGGCCAGAAACACACACTGGTTCGCCCCACGAGGGGACATGGCAAATGGGGCTGGGCGACAGCAGGTGCAGGCCGACTCCAGCTCCCGGGCTGGCCTGAGGCAGGGCCACGCCCCCCGGCTGCTGTCAAGGGATGGGCACGTGGCTCGCAGCCCCACACCACAGTGGGGAAGAGGGCAGGGCAGCCTCTGCTGCGCTCCCTGAGCAGGTGCATGGGGGGCTGGGAAGGCAGCCCAGGGTAGGGCCAAGATGGAGGATTGTGGGCGCCTGCTGCAGGTCGAGCTGCACTTGGGACACCTGCCTTGCACACCACAGTGCCAGAGTTCAAGTCCCAGCTCGGCTCCTGGGCCCGCTTCCCACGAACACACAACGGGGGAGAGCTGGACTGAGTTCCCAGCTTTGGCCTGGCCCAGACTCAGCTGTTATGGGCATCTGGGGAGCGAACCAGCGATGACAGCTCCTAGGCTGTGTCTGCCTCTCAAATAAAAAAGGGTGTGCATGTGTGTGTGGGGGGAAGCCCCTCCCACGTCGCCTACACACCTGGCCGCAGCTGTCTGAGCAACTGCACCCCCACCCCCGGGTCTCCGTCCTGAGTATACGCATACATCCAGGCCCACGGCGCATGGGCACTGCCACGGGGACTGCGGGGCACGAGCGACTCGGGACATGCAGCCTGAGTCCGGCGCCAGGCCTGCAGCGCCCTGCCTGCTGCTGAGCCCGTCCTGCCCAGCCCCGGGCCTCACCGTCAAGCCTGAGGTACTTGAAGCCGCGGTAGGCGAAGTAGTCCTCCATGATGGTCATGAGGGATGTCATCTGGCAGAAGAGCAGCACTTTATGGCTGGTGGCGCGCAGCTTTGGGAGGATCCGGTCGAGCAGCTCGAACTTCCCGGAGGCGCGGTACAGGTCCAGCCTGGCGCGCGGAGGGAAAGACACGGGTGAGCGACGGCCCCAGGGCCCAGCAGCCTGTCTACCCAAAGGGCACAGCGCAGCTTCCTCAGCCCATTTCAGGGATGTGGTCGTCGGCCCCAGCAAACAAGGTCAGGCCACCGGGGCCACACCGCCAGGGTGACTACATGCGTGGCACCTGCCCTGACGCCTCTAAGGACACCAGAGGTGCTGCCGGGAAGCAGGGCGGGACAGCAGCTGTCTACACCCTGGGAAGCCGGGCCCAGTCCGCCTTGTCCTCGGAGCGTGCACACCTGGAGCGTGCCACAACGTGCCAGCCCGGGTGCCCAGCAGCCCTGGCTCACAGATCCAGAAGCTGAGGCGGGCAGAGGGGGCAGGACCCAGAGTGGGAAGTGGGACCTTGTGATGCCCTGTGGTGCGGGGAACACGTCCAGGGACAGCCCTGCCCCACGTGAGGTGACTGACGGGGCAGGTATCTGCAGCCACACCCACATGGGAGTGCCTGAGTCTGAGCCCCGGCCTTACTCCCGATCCCAGCTCCCCATGCACCCCACCCTGGGAGGCAGCAGCAACGGCTCGAGAGGCCAGGTCCCTGCCACCCACAAAGACCAGGACGGAGTTTCCGGCTTTAGCCTGACCAAGCCCCAGGTGTTGTGCGTGCTTGGAAAATAAACCAACAGATGGGAAATCTGGCTCTCTGCCTTTAAAAATAAATTTAAATAAAATTTTTGGGGGCCAGTGTTGTGGCACAGAGGGTTAAGCCACCACCTGCCAGGTTGGCATCCCTGCTGGGGACTGGTTCAAGTCCCGGCTGCTCCACTTGGGATCCAGCTCCCTGCTATGGCCTGGGAAAGCAGGGGAGATGGCCCAAGCGCTGGGGGCCTGCACCCGCGTGCGAGACCCGGATGCAGCTCCTGGCTCCTGGCTGCAGCTTGGCCCTGCCCTGGCCTTTGTGGACATTTGAGGAGGAACCAGTAGATGGAAGACTATTCTCTTTAATTCTGCCATTCAAATAAATACATCTCCCCGCCCCCCAAATGGCCGCTACGGCCGGCGTACAGCCAGGAGGCAGGTGCTTCCTCCTGGTCTCCCATGCGGGTGCAGGGCCCAAGCACTTGGGCCATCCTCCACTGCACTCCCGGGCCACAGCAGAGAGCTGGACTGGAGGAGGAGCAACTGGGACAGAATCCAGCGCCCCGACCGGGACTAGAACCCGGTGTGCTGGCATGGCAGGCAGAGGATTAGCCTAGTGAGCCACGGCACTGGCCAATAAATACATCTTTTTAAAAAATTATTCTAAGGAAGGCCGTTTTCAGCAAAGCTGTCTACATTGGTGAACTTGCAGAGACGTGAGCCACATCCCATCCCAGGGCTGACAGAAGTCTGAGGAAAACCCAGCCATGGGGGAATGGGTGCCTGTGGCAGCGCCAGCAGTGGAGAGGGCTGTCCAGGGTCCTGGGGCTGGGAGGGGCAGAGAGGTGCAGCTGGCTGTCCAGGGTCACGGGGCTGGGAGGGGCAGAGCAGTGCAGCTGGCTGTCCAGGGTCACGGGATTGGGAGGGGCGGAGCGGTGCAGCTGGCTGTACAGGGTCCTGGGGCTGGGAGGGGCAGAGGCATGGACCCGCCTCCAGGGGCGGGCAGAGGGCTTCATTCCCTTCCACGGCTCTTTAACTGGAATCAGGCACAGGCCAGCTAGAGGGAAGACCCACCCCGGGGACATCTGCCCACGCCGCCCAGCAGGGGACGCCTCTCACCCTTGGACGATGCCGCCGGTAAAGCCCAAGTGCTCAGAAAAGGACTCCTGCACAGCAAGGCGAGACGGTCAGTGCCGGCGGGGCCCAGCCCTGGGCCAAACCGAGCGCCCGCACCCGCCCTCACCCACCCACTCGGCTCCGCCACGTGGCCCAGGGCGCAGATGCCACGCACAGCCATTCTGGCCCTCAACACCCCTTCCTCACGCCCCACCACGAAGGACAGGAAGCCACACGCTCACCCTCAGCACCCAGGGGAGCACACGGGACAGGGCGTGCCCACAGCCTCCATAGTGGGCAAAACTAACCCCAGGGCGGGCAGCGGGGGTCTGGAACACCCCCAGGCATGGCCAAGAGAACAAGGTGTGTGCGTGCTTTTCAGAGACCAAGTCGCTCTCAGGTTGTGCGGCCCACTCTTCACTACAGAGGGAGGCTGCTCTGAGAGCCCCACATGGCAGAGCCAGACCACCAAGGCCAGGCCTGGGGGGCTCAGCCTCCACTGCGCACTTCCCAGTGCTCGTGGTGCCGAGGGACGCCCACGGGGCTGCGTGGCTGGGGCTCCCGCGCGGAAGCCGCCTCACCTCGATGTGCTGGAACATGTACGGGTGGTTGCAGATCTTCCTCAGCTGCATGATGGTGTTCATCAGGGTCTTGGTGCCGCCTTTGCCCTGGGGGCAGAGCACAGGGTCGCAAGTGGGGTCCTGCCCTGGGGCAGACGTGGGCGCAGGTAGCATGGCCAGGGCAGGTGCAGGGCGGGAGAAGGGCCGTGGGGAGCTCCCAGGGCAGGGGCAGCTGTGGCGCAGCCGTCAGAGCCAGGAAGGTCTGGGGAGCACACACAGCCCCTGGTCCCCCGGAGGGTGGTGGGGCTGGGGTGCCAGGGGACAGCAGTGAGACTGGAGAGGCACTGAGATGGGTCACACACCCTTGATGCTGGCTCTCACCAGTCCCTGGTGGACTGCAGCCAGGTGAGCCGGATGCCCGAGAGGCAGGCGCGGGGGGGGGACCCTGGGCAGCCCAGGACACTGGGTCACCTGCAGCTGCTGTGGCCCGCGTGAAACCTCTGTGGGAGGGGGTGCTGAGGCAGGGCCAAGGCTGTGGCACTGGGCACAGAACGGAGGGGACGGTGCAACCCCTGGGAGGGCAATTTCGGTCTGGATGAGGGGAACTGAGATGAGCAGAGCCTGAAACCCCCAAAAGCAGGCCCAGAAGAAGACAGCCCAGCCAGGCCACGCCCCCTGCGAGGGCGGGGCGGGGCTGTGGATGTTGGGGCAGCTCTTCCCTAGCTGGGAAGGTGGGCTCTCTAGCACATTCCAGCCCTGCTGGGTTACAACAGGGCCCCACACCACCGACTGAAGAGCCCCCGAGACAGAGGGGCATTGCGCTGCTGTAACCATGGCTGTCCGCGTGCCCTGGGGCCCAGGGCCAGGCTGCACTGCGCCCCTGAGGGCACTGGGAGGGGAGAGGGGTCTGGGGCCAACCTTCTTGTCCTTCTCGGAGCCGTCGGTCAGCAGCACACCCTTGGCCTGCATGTGGCGGTAGAGCACGCGCTGCAGGGCAGACATGTCGCACTTGATGACGTACTCCACCTGCAGGGACAGAGCTGCTCAGGGGGGCGCCTGCAGCCCAGGCCCAGCCCCCCCAGGGCACGGGCTCAGGTTGGCGCACATGGGGCTGGTGGCAAGGAGGGAACCACCAGGGACAAGGGGAGACTTGGGCCCCGGGAGAGGCTCAGAGGCAGAGATACGCGGGGACGCTGGGCCAGAAAGCGCGGGGGCACCTTCCAGGGGCCTAGCCACAGCTGGCCGGAAACAAGGGGCAAGGATGACCACAGGTTGACTGTGCTAGGGGCCTGCGAGCCGCCGGCCGCCGAGGGGACTGGGACGCTAGAATCTAACCCCAAGGCCACTGCAGCCATGGCCTCTGGCCCTGCTTCCAAGTGAGGCTGAGGGCCACTCCACACACACCTGCCCAGGATGAGGCCCAGTGGGGGTATACCGCCCCCAGTTGGAGCCACCTGGCCTTGACCTGGCCTTGACCTGGCTGCGGGGTGTGGGGAGCTCGGGGCGGTCGCACCGTGGCGTCCACTCCAGTCCTTACCTTCTCGGGCAGCTGGGCCTCCACCTCCTTCTTGAGCCGCCGCAGCAGGAAGGGCCGCAGCACCTTGTGCAGGCGGCGGATGATGAGGATGGTCTCCTCCTCGTTCAGGTCCACCTGGAGCCCCGAGACACGGAACCCAACGTCACCACCACGGCAGGGAGACGGGCCCCAGCAGGGAGCAGCGACGGGGCGGCGGGGACCCGGGCCCCTCACGGCCCTATCCTTTTGGGGCTTGCCAGGGCTTTGCTCCGGGAAACAGCAAGACCCTGAAGGGCCTGGTGCCCTCCGAGGAATTCCACGGACGCGGAATGTAAGGGCCCAGGGCGCCTGCATCGTCCGCGGAGGCCCCCCACCTACAGCACCAGGCCTGGCCGCCACTGAGTACGGGAAACCCTTCCGCGTGGCTCAGGGACTACTTTCTGAAGAAAGTTACATTTCGGGGCCGGTGCCGGGGTGTAGCGCCAGTTGCTGTGCCAGCCACCCAGCTGCCCCACTTCCGATCCAGCTCTCTGCTGTGGCCTAGGAAAGCAGCAGAAGGTGGCCCAAGTGCTTGGGGCCCTGCACCCACGAGGAAGACCCGGATGGAGCTCCTGGCAGCCATTTGGGGAGTGGGCCAGGGAATGGAAGATCATTGTCTCTCTGAAACTCTGTCTTTCAAATCAATCGATCAATCTTATGGCCCCAACAGCTAAGGCTGGGTCAGGCTGACGCCAAGAATCCATCCGGGTCTCGTAGGTGGGCGGCAGGGGCCCAAGTGCTTGAGCCGCCCCCGCTGCTTCCGAGGCCCATCAGCAGGAAGTGGGGTCAGAAGCAGAGCACCCAGCACTCTGCTATGGGTGCTGGTGTCGGGGAAAAGCCGCCAAAGCAGCCCCGGCCTGCCCCTCCGGCCTGTGGCTCCCTAGCCCTGCGCTGTCGGAGCTGCTCTGCCCTGACAGGATGAAACCGCCTGTGGCTCTGGAGACCGGGACCCTGGGGTAGGGAACCAAGGGCTCCTGACTGCCCTACCCCCCGAGGGAGGGGCTCTGCCATGGTGCCGGGAGTGTGGCACCCGCGTCCTCCAGGTCTCCTTGCACTGCAGCCACCTGGGGAGCGCTCGCAGGGGGACAAAGCCCCCTCCGCAGCTCCGCCAACGTCACGGGGCGGCCCACAGCCTGACAGCACATGGGGCTGCAGACATGGCGCTGGGAGGCTCAGGGAGGGTCATCAACAAGGAGACCCGGCCCGACAGCTGCTTCAACAGGACCCCCACAGCCACTGGGCACTCTTACAACAGACGCCAATCCTGCGGCTCCTTAGCTGAGACCCTCGGGACCTCCTGCTGCCCCCCGGGGCGAGCCCATGGCACGCCGGAGCCTCCCCCCACCCCGTCCTCATGCGCCCCGGGGCCGCACCCTGCCCACCCGCCCACCTTCTCGCCCGTCATGGCGAAGGGCGCGTTGAACCACTGCTCGAAGGTGCTGCAGCTCTTGAAGATGGTGGGCAGCAGGAAGTTGAGCAGCGCCCAGAGCTCGGGCAGCTTGTTCTGCAGCGGCGTGCCCGTGAGCAGCAGCCGCCGCGGTGCCACGTAGTGCGTGTTGAGCACCTGCGTCAGCTTGCAGTGGTGGTTCTTCATGCGATGGCCTTCGTCCACGATCATGTACTTCCAGCGGATCTGCAGGTCCAAGAGCAGTGGTCAGAGAGGGGCAAGCGCAGGGCCAGCGTCGGCCAGGACAGCCCCGGGGACAAGGGCTCGTCGGGGAGCGCGCAGGCGCCACGTCACCCTGCCCCGGCTGCCCCAGCCTGTACACAGCACGCGGATGGCAGACAGGCTGGGGATGCGCCCCAGCGCACAGAGTGAGATGGGGAAGCACTCCCATTTCCCAAAACACCATGTGTGCCGGCACACAGCAGCAGTGGGGACGGTGACAGGCAACCTGCTGAGAGTGAGTGGCCACACGTCTGAAGCTGGTGGACACATTCCCGGGCAGGATTCAGGGTGGACTCTAGGGGGTGGGGCCACCCGCCAGAGCCTGCGGGGGGGCACTTAGCAGACGCCCGGGGTGCCAGTCTACAGGGGAGCCCCGGTCTAAGTGTCCACATGACCGGCACAGGGACACCAGGAAGCCAAATAAGGAAGCGAACGGCAGGTCGCAGGCACAGCCAGGGGCAATGTGCCCGTGAGCAGCTGCCACGCGCGGGGCCACGAGTACGTGCTGAGAACCCGTGTCAGCAGGCGCCTCCCATGGGGCGAGTGTCTGTGCTCACCGGAGCCACGAGGGACAACCTGGGGTTCTGGCAGCCTCGCTGTGGGGTTTGGGTCGGGCGCGGCTTTGCATGCAATCAGCACCGGGCTGGGGCAGAGCCCACACCCTGGCCACCCAGCTCCCCGGGCCCGTTTCGCCCTCTGTCAGCTCTCAGACGCCCAGGCAGCCCCTGATGTCATCGCCGCTGCGTGCTGAGGGGCAGCGACGTACGCAGACCTCCCCTCACAAAGGCATGTGCCCTCAACCTCTACACAAACAGCAAGGGAGGGGTTCTTTGGTTGTTAATTTGAGAGGCACAGAGAGAGAAACAGAGAGCTGCCTTCCACTCATTCCCTCCCCAGATGCCTGCAACGGTGGGGGCTGTGACAAGACAAAGCCGGGGTCCAGAAACTCAACCCAGGTCTCCCACGTGGTGGGCAGGGACGCCGGCTGCCACCCACAGTCCCATTAGCATGAAGCCGGAGTTGGGAATTGAACCCTGGTTCTCTAACCACCAGGCCAAACACTTGCTCCTGGAAAAGCAGCGCTGTGCAGGCACAGGGCCTGAGATTTCTCTCTGCAACAGACTGGAGAACGCCCCCTCCAGCGGCTCAGGCCCCAGGGCCCCAGGGCCCCAGGACCCCAGCCCTCAGCCGACCCCCGATGCCGAATGCCACCCTCTGCTGTGCGGCCCGGGAGGTGCAGGTCTCGGGGAGGGAAGGCCGAGGCCACCAGGAATGAGGGAGCCGAGGCTGGCTCTGGCCCGGCACCCCTGGGACACCGCAGGCAGGCACGGTGGTGGCAGGGCTACGTGGCCAGAAGCCCTAGTAAGGAGGACGGCAAAAACATCCGGCCTCTCCCACTGCTGGTGCCGGGATAACCGGGCATCCACACACAGCGGAACACACCCGACCGCCTCCCTACAGACAAGCATCGACTCGAAGTGCATCAGAGACTTTGAGCTGAGGCCTGAGACTCCGGAAGTCCTAGACGCAAGCAGGGGAAAAGCCTCAGGACCCGCGTCTGGCAAAGATTGCTCTGGAAATGGCCCCAGAAGCTCAGGTGACAAGAGCTGAGGGTGACAAGTGGAGCTCGTCAAACTAGAAACAGTGGGGAGCACAGGGCCGGCCGACACCCCGGGAGACGACACGCGACAGCCGTTCCCCTCCCAGAAGGGCTCAGCTCCAGGACACGCGAGGAGCTCACACGAGTCAACCGCAGGTATCACACACAAAACAAACGGCACGGTGGTGCTGTGGCGCGGAGGGTTAAGCGGCGGCCCCAGCACTGGCATCCCATGTAGGTGACGGTTCGAGTCCCGGCTGCTCTACCTCTGATCCAGCTCCCTCTCGATGCACCTGGGGAAGCAGAAGAGGGCCCCAGTCCCCGGGCCCCTGCACCCACGTGGGAGACCCGGAAGGAGCTGCTGGTGTCAGCTGTCGCTGGCACAGCCCGGGGCACTGAGGCTGCTTGAGGAGAAGAGGGACCCAGCATCTCTCTCTCTCTAAGTCTGCCTTTCAAATGCATTGATCTTTAAAAAGACAAACGCCCCCGAGGATGTGATACTCAACAGGAAAGCGCACGCCCGGGAAGCACAGTGAGCTGGGACAGGCCCCGAGACGCGTGGAGAGGGCGGCGGCAGGGCGGCGCGGAGGCTCCAGAAAGTTCCAGATAGAACGAGAGCATGACGGCCCCAGCACGGCCGCGCTGGGCGACAGAGCAAAGGCACCGGAGCCCGTGTTCACCACGCAGACGGCCGGGCAGAACTGACGGAGGCGTCCGTCACCAGCAGAGAACGCGGTACACCAGCAACACACACAGGACGTTCAGCCACGGGAGAGGGCATCCCGCCACCAGGCACAGCGAGGCAGCACATGGGCTCAGGCGTGTGCGGCAGCTGGAGCCCACCTCCAAGAAACAGGGCACCATGGGGCAACAAGTGCCGGGGGAGGGTGTGGGTGGAGGGACAGAGCGCAGGGGCTCACGGGTGCTGGGATGCGCGTCCTGCAACTCAGCGCGGTGACGCGAGGACAGGGCAGCCAGGGCCACGTGCCCGACACCGGGAGCGCACCGTGTCTGGGCTGATGGATTTGCCAGTGACCCTGACCTGACCATGAGACGTGGATGAGGGACCTTCAGAAACTTTCTGGGAAAAAAGGAATTAAAAGATATCAATTTTAGAGCAAAAATAATTTTTTGAAGCCCAGACATGGATTTTTCACAGTGTGTATATGTGTGTTTTTCAAGATTTACTTGAAAGGCAGAGTTATGGGGGCAGGGGGAGACAGATCTTCCACCTGCTGGTTTATTCCCCAAATGGCTGCAAAGACCAGGGCAGGGCCCGGTCAAAGCCAGGAGCCTCACACTCCACTTGGTCACGTGAGTGGCAGGGCCCCACGTCCTTGGGGCACCTTCCGTTGCCCTCCCAGGGGATGAGCAGGGAGGTGGATGGGAAGCAGGGCGGCTTAACCCCCCGTGCCACAATGCGTGCGTTCAGGAAGTTTGGGAAGACTGCTTGCATGTGTGGATTTCACATGATTTTTGCACCAAAATAGACTTATCATGAATTCTACTTTTGATGAATTATCTAAAGAAATACGTTTACTTCAGAGGCACAGAGACAGACAGAGACCTCCTGTCTATGGATTCAATCACCACGTGCCCCCGGGGGCTCCAGCCAGGTCCCCCACGTGGGGGCAGGGACCCCAGCACCTGGGCCGCACAGGGAGCTGGGCCTGGAACCCAGGTGCAGCGTCACTGAACCCCGCGCAGTGACCTCACCCACGTGCGCTGCACTGCCACCCTGTGCACATGCCGCCCCCGCGGCCCTGGGCTGTGCGCGAGCGCTACCTTGGCGAGGATGTGCTTGTCCTTGATGATGTACTCGTACGTCGTCAGCAGGACGTTGAACTTGCCGCTTCGGAGCTGGGGGACGAAAGCTCGCCTCGCCGCCGGAGAGCCCTGCCGGGAACGGTACGCACGTGCCTCAGCCTGGGCCCCGGGGGCCAGGGGACAAAGGAGGGGCACACGGGGCTCATCGCCCCAGAGGTGACGGGAACGGGGCCGGACAGGGCTGCACGGCTGGTCCTGAACCAGGACATCCACAGCACTGCAGGGAGGAGGAAGGGGCGGGGCCACCGCGGCCGCAGGCCTGGGGGCGATCAGCTGCCCTGTTTCTCTATCTCAAAGCCCCAAACCAGAGGCTGGGACCAACCCTCGATGCCCCGCCTGGATCACTCTGGCCTCCTCCCCAGGTCCCAATCCCCAGCCAACGTGACTGCCTTCTCCAGGCTCACGGGCCCAAGGCAACACCTGCAGCCAGACCCAGGGCGCCCCACACCCGCCCGGCGCTCCCTGCTCTCTGGGCCCCTCCTGCCTGACCCCACAGTGGGGTGTGAGGAGCGCACAGGTGCCTACACGGCCCCTGGGCATGCTCAGGACCACCTCGCACAGGCACAGGTCTGTAGCCAACCCCAGATGGGACAGCAGACCCCCCCACCCCCGCCAAGGGCCACAGCTGAGCAGGTGTTCAGTGTCTGGCACCTCCTGCTCGTCCCCAAACCCGCCCAGCTGCGACCTACCTTGTAGGACACCTTCACCACGGAGGGAGCCCACTTGTCAAATTCGTACGCCCAGTTTGACAGAGTCCTGGAGGGACAGGAAAGGGACAGTCAGGTTCCAGTCTGCGCCCAGACAGCTCGCTGCTCAGAGCCGGGCTGTCAGGGGAGCGAGGCCGCATGGCCGTGGCCCCCAGACCTAGTGAGAAACAGGGCGTGCCCGACTGCAGCTGCGAGAGAGAAGGAGGTGGGTGACAGAGGGAGGGGCGATTCAGTGACAAGGGCACAAGGGGGCAGGTCCTGGGAAGAGGGCCTGGTGGCTGCAGGTCTAAGAGCCCGAGAGGCAGCGTCCACTCTTGGTTCTCCCAGCTCCTCGGAGTGTGATATTGAGGCCCCCTTTAATTCAGCCAACCAGGTAAGCACAGTTCAGCGAATGAGACAGAAGCTCCAATCACTGGGGGCATCGCTGGGGAAAGCTCTTGAGGGCGGACTTGGATGCCTTACATTACTGCTGCCCTTGAGAACCCAGATGAAATGACTGAGACGCTGCAGCCATCCTGCTACCATGAGGCAGGGAGGCTGTGGGCGGGGTCATCTGCTAAGAAAGGAGAAAGCAGCCCAGGTCCCTGGCTCAGCTGACCCAGCTGAGCTCCGCACTGCCTCTCAAGATCAGCGAGATGTCCCTGGGGCAGAGGCTGAGGCCCAGCTTCCACGATGGAGCTGCTGGGGGATGGCCAAGACACCGAGAGATGCTGAGGAGTCCTGAGCTGCGGCGAGGACGCAGCGGGCAGGCCTCGGGCACAGCAGTAGGGTACCACCGGGGACGCCGCACCACACCAGAGCGCCTAGCTACGCTTCTCAGCTCACGGCCACTGGGCACCCTGGGCTGGCTTGCGTGGTGCCACCCATGTTGGAGCTCCTGGCTTGGGTCTGGCCCAGCCCTGGCTGTTGTGGGCGCTTGGAGAGTGAACCAGTGGGCGGACCATGTCTGCCTCTGTCTTTAAAATACTTTAACATAGGGAGCCAGGACAAGCAGCTCAAAGTAGAAAGCATCAAGCCACAGAGGTGGGCGTGGGCCGTGGGATGGCTGAATGCTGAAACCTCCCCGGGGCACGGGAAGCCATGGCGCAGGCTGCGGAGGGAGCCCAGGCCCAGGCTCACACAGCCCAGTCCTGACACACGCATGGCCTGCAAGAAATGACATCCCTGACGCCACGGGCGCCTGGGCTGAGGAGCCCCTGTCTACAGTGCTTGGGACTCAGGGGTCCCAGAGATGGGGCCATGGAGCACCTGCACATAGGCGACTTGCTGCGCTGGGGACAGGACCCAGGGCTGTGCGTGAGCTCCGTCGAGGTCTTGCAGGCACCCCGCAGGGCAGCCGGGAGGGAGCTGTGTGCGGGATTCCGCACATCTACTGGACTTCCACCTGTGACCCCCTCCAGGACAGGTGGGGAGTATCTCACCGTGGCATCAGATTGGTGCTCAGCAAGTTTGGAATCTTGCAGCATTTCAGATTTTCGAATTAAGATCGTGAACCCTCTAACCAGCTCCCTCTCTGATACAGGGTGCTGGGGCTCCCCGGACAAGCGGCTGATTCCAGGGCAGAGGCAGGACACAGCAGACAACGCTGGAGCAGGCGTGCTCAGAACCCCCAGACTCTGAGGGCCTGTGGAAGGCCCAGGGGGCGCAGCTCCGGCAGCTGTGGGGCTCGGAGCTGGCAGGACTGGGCAGCCAGAGACACTGGTGCCCCCCTGCTGGTGGAGCAGGGGCCATGGCAGAGAGGAAGCTTCTGGGACAGGAGAGACCTTTCCGGGGAGCCTCCGCTCTGGGCGCAGGGACTTTGAACTCCTGGCGTAGGGGCGGCTCTGGCACGCAGGGGAAGACACTGCTTGCGATGCCTGCATCTCATGTTTAAGAGACGGGGTTCCAGTCTTGACCACTGCCACACGTGACATGAGTGAGTTCCACGTTCCAGGCATCTGGGGGACTGAGCCAGGGCATGGAACACACCTCTGTCTTTCGAAGCACATGCGCTAATGAATTAAAAGGGGCCGGGGGCAGCACTGTGGCGTAGCAGGCTGAGCTGCTCCCGCGACACCGGCATCCCACATGGGCATCACTGCTCCATTTCTGATCCAGTTCCTTGCTAATGCCCTGGGCCAGCAATGGAAGATGGCCCAAGTGCTTCAGCCCCCACACCCGCATGGGCGACCCAGTGAAGCTCCTGGCCTCTGGCTTTGGCCTGCAGTGACTCAATGGATAGAAGATTTCCCTCTCTGGGGGGCAGCACTGTGCTACAGCGGGTAGCCACTGCCTGCGGTGCTGGCATCCCATACCATCCCATACCGGCGCTGGTTTGAGTCCTGTATCTGATCCCTGCTGATGCACCTGGGAAAGCAGTGGAAGATGGCCCAAGTGCTGGGCCCCTGCACCCCCTTGGGAGACTGGGAAGAAGCTCCTGGCTCCTGGCTTCAATTGGCCCAGCTCTGGCTCTTGCAGTCATCCGGACAGTGAACCAGTGGATGGAAGACCTCTCTCTCTGTACCTCCCTCTCTCTAACTCTGTCTTTCAAATGAAAAATAAATCCTCAAAAATAAAGAAACAAAAAAACCTCAGTCACTGTACCTTTCAAATAAATAAATGAATCTTACAGCGGGCGGGGCAGGGCGGCACGCTGGCAGAGGGGACGCCTCTGCCTGCAGCACAGCATCGTCAGCGGGAGCTGCTCTGAACCCTGGCTGCTCCACTTCCCGTCCAAATCCTGCTCCTGCGCTTGGGAAAGCAGAAGGCGACCGAGTACCTACGCCCCGTCATCCATCTGGGAGACCTGGATGCAGCTCCTGGCTCCTGGCTGCTGCAGCCTTGTGCGGAGTGAACCAGGGGTGGACGCTCGCTCTCTCCCTCCCTCCCTCCCTTTCTGTAACTCTGCCTTTCTGACAGGTAAGTCTTTAAATAAAACATTAATGAACCTGCAAGGCAAGGCGGCAACATGTGAGAGGGGGGAGGGATCCACTGAAGGACCCCCAGGCCCAGGGTGCGACAGCTGGGGCAGCAGAGCGACGCTCCCGTCTGCGTACGTGTCCACGCTGACATAAATAACCCGACAGACAAGCCAACAAGGGGGTGGGGACAGCCCTCCCCAGCAGTGGAGTCCCAGGTAAGACAGGAGGACCACAGCCCAGGCAGGCGGAGCACGCACTCCAGGCAAAACTAGGCTGAGAGACACCAAGTGACGGGGGAGCAAGGCAAGGAGAAGGAAGAGACGGGGATCCCCTGGTGACTTGGGCCCCACAGCACACCAGCTACCTGCAGAGGGAAGTCCCTCAGGAGTGGCAGGGAGGGCCAGCACACACCAGGCAGCTGCGAGCAGAGCTCCCCTCCCTGGTGAGCACCTTCACCCCACATCTCCCGCCTCCTGCTGCATGGCACCAAGGAGGGGGAGCTCCCGGGCAGCGTCCCACAGTCCCAGACAGGGACCGTCTGCAGGTGCCCACTGAGGATCCTGATGGACACGGAGGCCTGGGGGACCGTCAGGCGTGGCTGCTCAGCAGTGCAGGAAATAGCCACTTGCAGGAAAATGTACAAGATTTATAAAAGGTCGGCCGGCACCGCGGCTCACTAGGCTAATCCTCTGCCTGTGGCACCGGCACCCCGGGTTCTAGTCCCAGTCGGGGTGCCGGATTCTGTCCCGGTTGCCCCTCTTCCAGGCCAGCTCTCTGCTGTGGCCCGGGAGTGCAGTGGAGGATGGCCCAAGTGCTTGGGCCCTGCACCCCATGGGAGACCAGGAGAAGCACCTGGCTCCTGGCTTTGGATTGGCGCAGTGCCAGCCATAGCGGCCATTTGGGGGGTGAACCAACGGCAAAGGAAGACCTTTCTCTCTGTCTCTCTCACTGTCCACTCTGCCTGTCAAAAAAAAAAAAATTTGTAAAAGGTCTCTGGCTTGTTAATGGTGTTAAATCACTTCTTAGTTTTTGTAATGCCATGGGTGATATAAGACAGGGGTAGCTGGGGGCTGGTGCGGTGGCACAGTGGGCTAAGCCTCTGCCTGCGGCACCAGTTTGAGTCCTGGATGCTCCTCTTCTGATCCAGCCCCTGCTGATGGCCTGGAAAGGCATCGGAAAATGGCCCAACTGCTTGGGCTCCTGCACCCATGTGGGAGACCTGCAAGAAGCTGTTGGCTTTACACTGGCCCAGCTCTGGCTACTGAGGCCATCTGGGGAGTGAACCAGTGGATAGAAGACCTCTCTCAGTCTCTCCCTCTCCCTGTAACTCTGCCTCTCCACTAAGTTAAAAAAAATCTTAAAAAAAAAGACAGGAGAGTTGGAAGAGGGTACATGGCAGCCCTCCAACACATTGAGCACTTTTTGTCTAGAACCACCCATAAACACAATAAGCAAACAGGGAGCTGGCGCTGGCACAGCCACGAGTCGCCTAGCCTGGAGGCGTGCAGTGGAAGAAGAGGCCAGAGCATGGCTCCTGGGTCGGCAAACACCAGCGGCGGCACCGGGGCCACCAGGGCCCGCAGGGCAGCCTCCACACGCGGAGCAGTCTTGACCCTCTGGAGGCCCAGGGGACGGAAGCGGCTAGGGCAGGCGGAGTGGGAAGAGAGCAGCAGCCTCGAGGGTCTGTTGAGAGGTGGCGAGGCTACGGGGAGGGAGAGGGGAAGGGGAGAGGGAGGGGGAGGGGGAGAGGGAGAGATCTTTCATCCATTGGTTCACAGGGGGCGCTGTGGCTCTCACGCTTAGACTCCAGGCAGCCTGTCCTC